>JALPQI010000284.1:0-488521 GCA_025490895.1 Thaumatotibia leucotreta
GAATTGTATGAAAATTAAAAATATTTTATTCACGGTTAATTTTTTTATGCCAATCGATTTCATTCCTATCCAATACCAATTGTTCCCTACGGGTCAACTTATGGCATTGTACAAAAATGCCAAAATTAAAAAAAAAAACTGTTTTCATACATTTACTATGGAAAAAAGTGAAACCTTAATTACGTTATCTGTCACGGCAATTAGTTGTCCTATGCTAAATGACAATAATACTGTATGAAAACATTAGCAACATTAATTAGCGTGACAGATAATGTAATTAAAGTTTAAATTTTTTCCCATAGTAAATGTATGAAGACAGTTTTTTAAATTATTGTTTTTTTTTACGTTGCCGTATGTTCACCTCTAGGAAACTATTGGTACTGGATAAGAATGGAATCGATTGGCATAGAAAAATTAAGGGAGAAAAAAATAATTTTTAATTTTCATACAATTTGTACGGGAATTTTAAATCTCGATTTGCGGCTTTTCTAGTCGAAAAAATTTTTTTGATCACATACAAACTTTTGATCCTGAACTGAAACAGGATCGATTGGCATCAAAAAAAGAGTTTGTCAAAAATGACCATTTTCTCGCACCCTGTATACTTTTTCCAAAATCTGAAAACACCAATCTTCTTTAATTGGGAATCACGGGAAGGTCTCGTAAGACCATTTTCGCGTAGCTACACCGGATCTGTTAGCTGCCCTCACTGACCCAAAATCTTTTTCCACCCTGTATACAAGTCAAATTAAAACTAATCTTAAACGAACTCCTTTGTTTAAAAGTGAATGTAGTACATGACGAGAACTGAAAACTCTTTACTTCCAAAATAGAAGAAAATAGTATTTGGTTACGTTGTATTAAGAAGACTTTACAATGGTGTAATGTAATTAAGTGAGAAAATTAAGATTTTGAATAATTTGAAAACGGTTCGAGTTAGGATATTAGTTTCTTGGTACAATTAACTTTATTTGATGTAAAGAATCTACCCTTGAAATTAAAGCAATTACTCACGAACACCCTATATATACTATACAGTGGTAATGCATTAGGTGTTCACATACCTCCTTAAATGCTCCCACTAAGGACACATACAGTTTATATATTATAAACTAAAACTAATGCTACGGTATAAACTAAACAAAAAGACCGCTGCCACTCAGTTAACAAACAAAGTGAATCTAGTTAAGCTTACAAAATATTTTAACAATCTGTCTCAGCTAGTATATTCAGTATTTGGTTTTGGAAACGTAGTCTACCAGTATTAAAAATGTCTACTGACGTGAAGAACTTATTGTAGGAGCTGCACAGGCGACGCAGTGGTGCGCGTTTACCTGCATTTTGTTGCGTGTTTTGATACTTCTTATAGGTATGGAAAATGTAAGGAACAAGAATAAAATAACAAACATAATGTAAAAAAAATTGGGAAAGTGATAGTAACCAGTAACCAGGGATCGGATAACGGTTTTTGCTTCATACAAAAGAACGGTTCGAATTCCGTTCTTTTTCGTTCTTCAGTTTATAATTTTTTTGTTAATGGGTTAATTGTAAAATATGATGTTAATAATTACATAAAATACTGACGTACTACATAAAGAGCGTAAAACATTTTAAAATATTGAGCTATATCGAGATTTTTCTAAAAAACCGGTTCCGATCCCTGCCAGTAACATAACGATAAAGTTAGCACAAATGTAAATAAATGACAGATTTCCCTCGCATTAAGTGGGTTGAAAAGTGTATAAAACACTCATCATCCTTAAGTGTAATAGTCAACTTAGCACACTGGTATCATAATGTACTACAAAAGAAAAAACAAATTAGTGACCTCTACTTGCGAATACTTAAAGTATTAGAAATCCATAAATAGATTGTCAGAAAAAAGAAACACGTGCTTGTCATTGAGCCGACCGCCCTTTTCTTGGTTTTCTGGAAACAACCCATGGCTTGTTTCGGTTCGGGCGTATAGTATTACCTTGACCCTAAAACCTGCCGTGAGATTGTCGCTGCGGTCGTCGTCAGCTACAAAGAAACTTGGGGTATAATGGGTAGGTAAATTTAAAACAAAAATAAATATGTACCTTATTCAAAGACCTATCTAATTTGCAGTTCCATTACTATATAGCCGGCAACATAATGCATATTAATAGGAGGTGCTTGAAGCGTTGTTGTGATAAGATTCTTTAAAATTAAATATTCATAGAATGTAATTTGCGCTTCTTTAACCTTTGCCACCTTAAGGTAGATATGAACTACTTAATTAATATTAAAAAATATAGTCCAAGGTCATCTATCGATACAAAAAAGTGATGGTGCGTATCGCAGCGATGGTTTAGGCGGTGGTAGTGAGGGCATGCGGCTGCCCCTCGCACCCCGCACCCAGCTCCCTCCCTCAACCCTGCTCTGTCGATTCAACCCTGTTTATGCCGCAGTTGAACCCAGTACCTTGCAAATTAAAACTGCAGCTGAGTAAACGTCACTTGTTATAATCAGTTGCGTGTAATAGGTAATCGAATATATTTAATGATACTTTAATGAACACTTTCGTCACAGTTAAAAGTTCGCCTAAAACGTGCGTAACGTACTTGCAGTATAAATTCGCATGAAATTCAAAGTTGTTTCAAGTAAAGCCTTTAATTTAAGGAGGATGTAATTAGGTGGTCTAAATGGGTCCGTGCTGTGGGTAGGGTAGAGCAGTGCGAGCATGGGCACGGGAGGTCGTGGCGGCGGGGCGGCGGCGGCGGCGGCGGCGCGCGGCGCGGCCCGCCGCAGTATGACGCGGCCCGCGAGTCGCCCGCCCGCCCTCGCTCGTGCAACCGCCATATAAACATTTACCGGACCGGACTTTACCCGATACGACCTAGTATTATATCATGTTGCCTATAATTCTAGGAATAGTGCCTTTTCGTTACATACTACGAAACATTAGCTTCACAAGACACCTGATAACCCGTAGTTAAGTTGTCTTGCGAATAGTAACTGGTACGTAATCTTTGCAAACCATGTTGCAGTGTCAAGAAAGTTTCGCTCGGTGTAAAACTCTTTGTAAACCATAAAAATGACATTGTGAATTAAGAATTGACTTTTTACTGTCCAAATTAAAACTCCTATTTTCTTCATGCACGTCGAAAAACTTTTAATGATATCTATAGTGATAATCACTATACCCATAGAGACCAAAATCATTTGTCATGTTCTGGACTTAATTTTTATAAATTGCCAAGGGACAAGGAACATTGTTTACAAGAAAGTAACGTAGCAACCCTTATTATCAAGGATTTTTAGTAACCCCTTGAATATTAGAATGAAGTATGAATAAATACTTAATACTTAGGTACTATATTATCATAAACCTGTGACCTGATTTGTTGTTTCCTAATTTAAATATATGAAACAAGGTAATAATTAAATGATGTACTTACCTAGTTACTAGCCCGCCAATTTTTGAGGTACCTATATAGTATTCTGTTTTTTGGGTAAACCCTCGCGATTGCGAAATATGTAGCTAATTCGTATTGACAAAATATCATAACACTGTATGTTTACAGACGCAGGCGTCAATTTCTGTGAGCTTGCACGTATATGTGGTGGAACTTTGCTTTATCGCCCTCTCCATCTTCTTTTCTTCATATTCGTTTTACAATAGCCAAACTTCATTGACCTAAATTCTGTTTACATGAGAGTTTTTATGTGTGACCTTAGATTGAAGTACATATTCATGGTATTAAACGTGGTAATCATTATGATATACTATTAGCGTGCATTGTGGTTTCATTGTCCAGGTAAACTAAAAAGACGTCGCGGGTGCAGCTGCAGGTGTATCTACAAGAAAGCTTAGTGATTTTTATTAGATTTAAAATGTAATTATTCTAAACGTCGTTACAACGAACGCAATTTACATGGTTCCCAAAAAACATGAAAGACTGCCTGATAAAAAATATCACATGAACACAATACGTTATTAGTAAAACACGTTACATAAGTAAGGGACCCGACGATCAGTTGTGGTCATGGAAAACGGTGCCTTAAAATATGGGAGCAACAACAACAATAACGAGATCGCGGAGGAGAAGGTGGTGAGTATACTCTCTATAAACTTATAAAAGTTCATTTTATTGTATTGGAATGCTTTAACTAGTTAGAGAATTTATATTCCATAAAAGCATGTTCTGGAGATTATTCTCCAAAATGCTTTTTTAGTGTTATATTTTCCATAAGTTACATGTAAGTATTATATACATATAGATAGGTACGGTTTCATTCAAAATATGTATCTTCTACGGAATCGTTAATTTATACATATAATGTAGCCTATATCTACTTATGATTGAGTGTATATGTGCAAAACTGAAATTTAAGCCCTGATGTTATTCAACAAACCCGCATAGACATTCAGTGGGTAGGTACTTAAGCATACCCACATTGCCGATTTATTATACTATTGGACAATCAATTCATATTCTTTACATCTATTGGTATTAAACCCTACCCAATTCAGTAGTGGTTGTCATGCACGTCGGCTATTTCAAAATGAAAATAATTATTTAGATAAAGTAGAGGTAATTAAAGCAAAATAGTTCACCGGTCAAGTGAAAGTTATAAAGGAAAGTGTACTACTTATGACGGGCTCCTCGTAAGATAGTGTACGTCACGCAGCGCCGGCAGTATCGAAGAGGGATGAGCTGAACGAGGCGTTTAGCACGCTATAGTTCAAGGACTCGAACACTTTACCGACCTCGCGTAGATTAACCACACTACAGCATTGTATAACACGACTTTGCAATGATTTCTTAACATTTCTGAGCTCTAACCCTTTACGCTATATACCTAATCTAACGTAATAAAAGATGAGGTAAAGGTTCCGTAGTGCTCGACATGCTGGAATTAAATATTTGACACGATGCTACCCTCAAAATTTTAACGACAAACTACATAGGTATGTATGTGCCCACATTGGTACATTAACAAGTAGTAGGAAATCTAGCTGACCGACCTTACTGTTGTATTTCAAGCCCGAGTAATTTATGTCAAATGTTTTGGCTCCATATACGTAAGTTGCAGTAGGGTGGTTGCGGGTTTATCGTCTATTCCTACTTAAATTCCTGACTATGGTATTGTTTGAATTATTTGCCATTGATAGCTGTATTGACGATGATAACCGATTAAATCACCCCTGTCTTAGACCCAGCTGTAAGAATAGACGTACGATGAACCACACTGAGATATCATATCGAAGAGTTCGTCGGAACCTATTAAAGTATTGGTTCCGACAAATCATTTGTTGCACCGACGTCACTAAATTTTATCTAATATTAATATTACATTGTTGCATAATGCATAAAACATAACTAGCCACCGATAAAGAGCAATCTAAAACGGCTGTATTTCTACTATCGAACAAGTCTATGATAGGTATGCTTGCAGAGCGAACGTTATAATGTGTGTAAATTTTAAATGTATGTCGCAGGGATCGGATACCGGTATTTATTCCATGCATAAGAACGGTTCTTTTTTCGTTCTTCGGTATATAAATTCTTTGTTAATGGAGTAATTTAAAAATACGATATTATTTATTTGATTACGTAAAATATTGAGTACTCCATAAATAGCAAAAAAAAAATTGGGCTATTTCGACTTTTTTATAAAAAACCGGTTCCGATCCCTGATATGTTGCATTGCAGATATTCCTTACGCCCATGATTCTTCAGCGTTTATCGTACCATAAATCACTTTTGTACTTATCTATTAATTGGAACGTGACGACAATGATGAGCATGATGACAGACGACAAATATGGGACTGCCACAAGCATATTTAGTAACCTCCGACGACGTTTTAAGGACTCACTGTATTTCCCTACTGATTAACTACTCGTATATTGATTACTGCCAAATAACGATGATAAGCAGTAAACGTCTAGTATAGTACGAATGAATGAACATGCTACATTACAAATACACCTTTTTGCTTAATAATTAAAAAATAAAATTGTTTATTAAATAATCTAGATTCAAAAGTCACGATGATTAGCCCTACACAAAATATATTATTTGTATCAGGCCAACCCGGATTATACTTTATACATAATAGGTTTTTCTTGTCACACACTTACGCTTAGATACACTAATCAATCTAATTCTGTCTCACAACGCGCCTTGCTAGATAAGTATTTTAAACATCCGATGTTTGTTGTCACGAAAAGATTCCAAAGACCGCAAATATAAAAAAGCCCAAAACATGACAAAATATGGTGTATGGGCCATATTTTGTCATGTTTTGTCATATAATGTAAAGTGAGGAATATTATTCATCGTTGCCTGAATAATATTCCTCAATTAAACAGATTATTCTTAACTAAACACAGCCTTTAAAATAATTATATTACAATTAACCAGCATTGAATTTTAACATTCTTGACAAATTGCTTTAATAAAATACGGGTAATCAATATTGTTATATTTTACAACTTCCATAGGCCTGCCAAAGTAGTTACTTCCATAAGAAAATCCCATGATTCACATATTTATATGTACCTACGCGTACATGTACCTACGTTTTTTTTATCATACTACAGAACTCTGGAATCTCTGATCTTTTTTGCGTCATACACATATATATGTTGTTTTGACGACAGAACTATCACGCTATGACGCGATAATAATTCTCTTTTCATTTCCGACTGAAATGATTAATTCAGAGAATTTTTCAAGTTTATTAGCCAAACGTATATTTTTTATGATTTTCAGAACAGAATTATTAGATTTTCAATTAGAGTAGACTTTTTCACCAATCCTTGTGGTATCTTAATTTGCGGAATCTTGGCATAGTTTTTTTTTTGTCAAATCCGTTTAAAAGATAACTTCTAGGTGACTTTCACATTAATGTAAGGGCTATAATAGAGAATCTAATAATAAATACAATTTGACTACCAGAAAATAACAACATATTAAGTCAAAGAGTAGGTATATTCGTATGCGCTTAACATTACTACAAGTAATATATTTAATTATTAATTGAAATTCATAAGTGCTTTACGGTAAAAGAAATCATTGCGAGGAAACCTGCATACGATATACATCTACGAAGAAATTCAAGAGTGTATGTGAAGTCCCCAACAAGTAAGTAGGTACTGGGCCAGCATCGGAACTACGCAAAATAGGCATGTTTAATTTAGTTGCGAAAAAATGGCCAGAATACGATACAATACCAAAATGTAATAATTTTTATAATGATTAAAAACTTCCCTTTCTGAAATTTTATTTTGCGTATACCGATCTTCATCTTGAAAAATTCTCAAGGTAAGGTTTATGATTAAGTGTATTTATTGTTGTAATTTTTAAAGATAATACTTTACTGATGGTTCGATCTTTAGGCGTGTGATGGTCCCAATTTACCGTTTATTGCGCTCTGCATTTTAGTTGCACTATGATAGCAACGACAACAAATGATGAAAGCTTTTAGGATTCCGTGTTGGCTACGGAACTCTAAAAACGAGACCATCATAAGCCACCTGGCCGCCAAGCGAAAGACATTTTACAGACTACCTACTCATACAAATGTGTCTTAAGCGCCGCCACAAATCATGCTTACTATACTAAAGCTATAAAAAACATATTATGTTCATACGAGTACCTATTAAACTCCTTTTTGTACACCTTCATTTCACAGCTCGCAACAATTCACAATTATTCTGATTCAGAAATCCATTATCATGTTATGTGTTTTTTTAATACGTATTAATTACTATTGTATCATGCAACGTTTCGCATTCTTTTTTAGGATGTAAGTAATGTTATTTTATCTAATAAACGGATTCAGCTATTGTTACTCTAGATAAAAGCTACAGAAAACATACTTAGACTTATGTGCGTTGTTAGTGGACATTGCATATGCTTATGGACGACAAAGCCTAATTTTTGACTCGTCGACTCAACCTTGAATCCGCATAAATGGGGTAAAATTCTAAATAAACCATAGTTCTAGTTAATCCATAATTTAATTATTATCATAAATTAATTTATTTTAATTATTACGTAAGTACACATAAACGCTATAAACTATAGGAAACACAATTTTTATTTCATGATTTTCAAAAGCAAATTGTGTTTTGAAATATTTCGCAAAATAGTTATTTATGATACAAGTGTGGAGAGGACTCGCTTCGCTCGTGTTTTATAGTCACCGACACTCATCATGATATGAGAAAATGAAAAGTATTGATGAAAAGTCTGGAAAAAGCCTACATATCAACATGTGTACCATTACAACATTTTACAATTGCGAGGAAAATCAGACTATATCGGCAGTGCGTGAGAAAAAGTACTATGAAAATTCATTCCTGCACACGTGCGGGAAAATATCACTTACTATGCATAAGTTAACCTTTAAAAAGAGCATTTTCTGAGCACATACATTGTAAAAACTTTTTAGGTTTTTTATTTTAGGTTTAACCTTTACAATAATGAGACAAACTACCGAGTTGTTCATTGAGAGTCCCATTGTCAAAGATATATGATTATTATGCCAAATAAAGTAAAAGTTATTATTACTTATAGTATGACATAAAAATTGCCTGTCTAACTATATGATTTTTAATTTTTTTTTTTTTATTTCTAGCTTTATTAATATTAAGGTACCTACATTGTTCAATTCTTTTATTTATTGTTTCTTTGCAATAATTGCAATTAATAATACGTTTTTTAATGTATTTGAAATTTGTAAAAACGATGTAAGATCCCGTTCTGAAAATAAGTTGGAATATGTTGAAGGTTTGATTGAATGCGATACAGATGTAGTGCAAAATCGTTTTCCTTCGTATCTACGGAAACGGCCGAATTTAATTGAGCTAACCGTGGGACTAGGTCGATTTGTGTAAGATGTCACAATATATTTATTTATTTCTTATAAAAAAAAAATTACACCAAAACCTCCATACTGACCCATTTGGATTGATCACCCTGTATAGTATTTAACCGTAACAAATAACAGCACATGTACACGAGCGTTGCAAATTCATAGTTACATACGTGCGTAACGCGATTTATTGCTGTATGACTCGAAGCTGTATTAAGTACGGCATCGGAAACTTCACTGCAGCTGTAATTCTGTAAGGATGTACGATGTACCTACTCCAAAAATATTTTCGTTTATTGCCACACAACCCTCTGCCACTGTCGGTCACGTGACATGTGTCTTATTATCAACATCATAAAGTTCAAAATATGTCTGAAATACGTCACCTCAGTTGCAGAGTGTTCGACCATTTAATTGCAACTTCACAGTTTCCTTCCAAAAGCTTTCCTTTTATTGTTGGTCCAAAACAAAAGTCAACAATCTAAGCTACGGGCCGAACACACCATATTATCAACCAACTTCAAAATAGGAAGAGGTCCTCAATTCAAGTGTATGTTATTTTTTAATGTTTGTTACCTCGGAACTTCCGACTGGGTGAACCGATTTTGATGATTCTTTTTTATTTGAAAGCTGATGCTTACTGATTGGTTCTATTTTAGTTTGGTCCAGTTCTCACAATTGCGTTTATGAGAAAACCATACACCGGGTTTTTTTTTTAATTCCGTTAAATGTAACAAGGCTGCTTGGCACGTTAATTGGAGCTACCTGGTATATTGCTTTTAGTCTAATTCGAAAAAAATTTCTTTTTCGTTTTCATACATAATAAATCAAATGGTAAGTGTGAGAGAACCTTAAGAATAAGATCTCAGGTGACTGACGGCACATGTTAAAATAAGTTTCATTTTCATTAGGATGTAATAAAGGTTGCAATACACTTTTTCAGTCATTTTTTTAATAACTCAATAACAGTAAGAGTTAAGATACTAGTTTCTTAGACAAATTGATTATTTTTGACCTAAATAAGCTTTCCTTTAATTTAACGGAAATCAATAAAAACACGGTGTCGTATAAGTAAGTCTTAAATTTGCATTAAGCATGTGCGCGACAAATTGTCGAATAACTCAATATCACGCCAACCGTACTTATATGACAATAATTTTTGTAACCGACTTCAAAACTAATATAAATTTTACGAAAAACAGTTATAATTTTATAAATAGATAGAAAAAGTTGTCCTTTGAAAATTAACATGAGTGTCCCTAACTAAAAGGTGAAACTGTTTCTGATAAGTCGATATTCTGATAAATCGATTAAGCTCATATTATTCTGTTTGGTTAAGTTAGTATTATTTATTTAAATATTCAATATTTTTTTTATATATAAAATACAACCAGGTAAGTGCAGTGTATTTTAATAAGAGATCGTGTAAACAGGTTGGAAATTGTAGCAGGTTAGTGAGGGCAACTATAATAACTCATTCCGTGCAGCTACGCGAAACTTGTCTTAACACTTTCATTGCGGACGAGTGCTACGCGCTACGCTCGTAGCCGATCCTGTGATTTTTCCGCTTTGTAGCGAAAATGGACCTCCCATAGAGAACTCCCCTCGGGAGATCCCCACGTTCAAAGTGTTAAGAGATTTTTCATCGATATTAAATTAATTAAGATTGATTTTTATGGATTCTGGGAAAATCCTGTAGGGTATAATTATAATTTAACGGTTAAACTACGCGCGACATGTTTCAGAGATTTGTTAAATGATTATCACAAAAGCTGATTTTCATTGGGTAGTGAATATTACCGTGTATTTTTTTCATTATTGAACGTCATTTTTACTTAATAATACACAAATATGAGACGGGAATGGCAGAAAGTCTACGTTAAACTCATGGCACTAGCTCACTGGACTACCACATCATTGGACACCACTTCTCATGTCGCAAGATCGCTTGCTGCCTGCCCTACCACACCAAGAAGCTGGCATGATGGAATAACCCTCATCCCATAGCATTTAAATATATGACGGCCGCTTACTTATTTGGGAAGCTATTTGTAAAGCTACAACTGGTTGTTGTCACAATTTAGCCAGGACGTTGACGGGCTGGCTGCTGCACCGGTGACGGCTGAGTTTCTAATGCGTTAAAATTAAGTAGATAGGTTGTACGAAGGTTTCTCTGGATACTTTCTGTTTATACGGTTTTCGCAGCGAAGACCCTCGGACCTTGGAACCCATGTCGAGGAACTTTCAACCCTGGCTCTTTCATTGACTAAATATAGGCAATAAATACAACAGTACTGTAAACAAACCTATATAAATATTTACTTCAGATACTTACAGTATGTACGATAAGAGCGTGACCAATAAAACTTAAATAAAAAGTAACAATTATCTTGTCTTATACTATCATTTGAAAGTTATATCAAGTATTACAAATGCTCTATTATTAATAACGCGTCCAGTCTCCTGAGTTATCCATAATCGCTTGGCATCTTTGAGGCATACTTTTTTCAGCATACCACCAGTTTTTCAGCATAACTCCGAAGTAAAGACCTCCACACGGACTTCAGTTCTCGACTTAGGTCTGTTAACATTAACGGTGTTTCTTCCTCGTAATTTGAGCTTCATCCACGCCCAAACATTCTCAATTGGATTGGCATCAGGTGATTGGGAGGGCCAATCCAAAACGGTGACTCCAATTTGATTTTACCATACAGTAAAGTACCAACTTCGGTGTTTAGGGTCATTATCCTCTTGCGGGATCCAAGAACCTTATGCCTTGGAAACATCTTCTTAGCGGAAGGCAACAAAGCGTTTTCATAAAACCTTGCCCATTTTATGGGCGCTTAGTGTACTACTGAACAAGTGCAAATTACCGAAACCCTGGTTCGAGAAGCATCGCCAAACATGTACCTTGACCGGGTGTTTCACGGTACGAACGAGCACTCTATTATCTGCTGTAGACCAAGCCCGAGTCGAGTGACTAGCTGCCCAAAATAAAGCTTCGTCGGAAAAAAATACATTAGCCCAATCTCGGTTTTTGTTTTGTCTAGCCCATAGTAATCTTTTTTCCTTATGTTTTTCACTAAGAAATGCTTTCTTGACCGTACTCCGATATTTCATACCATATTCGTTCAAACGCCGTCTTATTGTATCGAGAGATATGTTTAATCCTTTTTTCTTCAATCTACCTTGCCCAGACCGCAATGATAAAAGTGGATTTCTTGAAAACATTTGCAAGACCCGTTTATCCTCTGCTGGTGAGGTTTTCTTTGTTTTCCCGTGTCCTGGCAAGTCATCAACATTTTTATTATCCGTATATCGCCTTACCCGCTTATTTACAAATGCTTTCGTTTTTTTCCATATACTTAGCGGCTTGATTTCGTGTCATATTGGGTCCATTCGGGTGGGTACAGAGGAATACTGCTTCATAACGTGAAATGTAAGCGGCACTCATTTTAGGAAATGTACTTTGGGCGGGAAACTGTCAAACATTCATTTAATTTTTTTACATTGCATTGTTGCCTCGCACAGCTAAACTTTGGAACGAATTGTCACAAGCGGTGTTTCCGGACCGATACGACCTTCAAACCTTCAAGAAAAGAGCGTACTCCCACCTTAAAGGCCGGCAACGCATTTGCGACGCCTCTGGTGTTGCGGGTGTCCATGGGCGACGTTAATCGCTTTCCATCAGGCGATTCGTCTGTTCGTTTGCCACCTATAGCATAAAAAAAAAAAAAAAAAAAAAAAAAAAAAAAAAAAAAAAAAAAAAAAAAAAAAAAAAGAAATGTTCTATTCAGCCAATACTTTCATTTCGGTGCCACATTATGAAAAAAAAATTACACTGGTTACGCTCTTCTCGAACACACTGTACGTGTACAAGTTGCAGAACATTCTCAGAATTTCGGGAATGTACTCGGAAATTTCCGAGAATTTTCATGAGAATTTAAAAGTAAGTCCTCATTGAGAATGTTTCCTTGAGAACTTATAAAAAAATGTTATGATGAATATCACAATTGAGTACTTAAACAAAGAATAAATATACCTTAAATATGGGTCCCCTTTAATATGCCTAATATTAACAGTCCTAATATGAATTCGCATAACGGATTTGGCATAAATAATTAAGCATAATATTGAATAGGCAAAATAATAAAATTCCATAATGCTTAATACGCATATTACTGATTATGCATAATTGAAATATGCATAACATCATTAAATATAACTTTATTCATCCTAATATGGATTAGCATAAACTTAGAAATCAAGCGAATGGGGCAGATCAGGGTAAAACCAAGACAGTAAGGTTAAGTTCAAAAGACTAATAAGCAGGAGCGACGAAGCGAAGTTGAAGCCTAGCTTTCGTCAATATCTCCTACACATCCTAATGAACACGTCAGATACAATCAATTAAATAAAACATTAGGTATTTAATAATCATTTTTATTAATAAAGAAATCACATCCTGGTAGGCGCGTGAGGCGCACGTACAGAGTGTGTACCTATTTAATACGGGCGTATATTTTATTGATGCTTAAAATAGGATCTAGAGAACCTATTTACGTATACCATGATTTCTACGATCACAAAACGATAACTGTTATACCTACGCACAACGCACAAGTAAAAAAACAGTCTAAACTAGTTTTAAATTAGAAGCAATAATTATAATAATATTATTAATACGTACTAATCGACAGTAACTTGGCAAAAATATTAGGTATTTAGTATCGCTTTCGCTACGCAATCTATGATCGGTCATTATTATTTTATCTATTATATTTTATACCTTTCATTAAGTATACCAATTAGTATTATGCTCATCCTAATTATTCCAAATCATCGTTATGATAGTTTACGTTATACGTAAATACATTATGCGTAATCGTTTATGCTAAATTATTCTTATGCCACTCAAATAGTATGCTTAACAACGCTATGCCAATGTGAAGTATGCGTAATAAATTATGCGAATTAATATAGACTCCTTAAATATGTATATTTATACAATGGTTTTGGGATGATTAGATTGCTTGTAAAAATCAAATTGCCGCGAACATTCTCTATAGAAATTTCGCAACCTATGACACTTCTCCTCCGTACATTGCTACGTGTATCCTACAATGTCTTATTTAATCATCATCCTATTAAATCTCAAACGCTTGTCACAAAGAGATATTTTTTTAACTAAATATAATAAATATCAAATGAAATTAAGTGAACATAACAGGCATTTTAAAAGAACTAAGCGAATATAATACAAAAATATGCCGTGTGGTGACGGCAGTAAGAGTGCCGTGTGGTGACGGCAGTAAGAATACATTTGTCACCACCCCAACTCCTCCTGCGATTATCGTAAACGTCGACTAAGGGATTGAATTGTCACTGACCATTCTATAAGATTTCTGATGGGCAGCAGCGTCATCATAGTGGACACATTACTGCGATCGCCAATCCACTTGCCCACCGTGGCGATTATGGGCATTTACCTGCTAATGCGTCTATACGCATAGTTAATAGGAGAGGCCTACGTCCAGCAGTGGACTAACATAGGCTGATGATGATGATGATGACGAACACAAAAATAATGGGTAATTCAAGTGATACAAAAAATAATTTACGACAATAATCGCGTGACAAAATTTCCGATAGAACATACATAGCGACTTGTTGTTACATGTCGTAGTTTGAATCTTTAGCTTTATCATATAAAACGTCATCATGACGAGACGTTTCGGCTTATTATGATGTAGACAGGTAGTGATAATATATAATCCTTAAAAACCTTAATCCTAATAAACTAATCATTAGCGATAACGATGTACCTACAGTAACCTATGTATGCATATCAGAACGTATACCCATGGCGCATGGATAAAAATCGTTAGTATATTTTTGGAATCGACCGTACCAGTCCAGTTAGGACCTAAACTGAATCGCATTAGTAGATCGTGGTAGCCTTCCAGGGTACTTAGCCAAGTTGCCAATCGCTAACGCTTAATCGTCAATCGTATACGAAAGGCAGCTGCCTGTCTTTGTCGCACTGATATAATAGAGTGACAGAGAGGGAAAACTACGATACGCTACTAAGCGCAAGCGATTGGCAACTTGGCTAAGCATCCAGGTATCAAACCGACAAAACGCATGTCTGGCTGTATAATAAACACCATAAGGGATCCTTTTGTACTATTTTGACACCGAACTCTAAAAATGTATCAAGTCCCAGTTCTTATTCTCACACAGATGCACCAAGGGTTCAGTACTAATGTTAATTGCCTGTAACTATATCAGCTCCATAACAGTGTTGAAAATGGACATAGGTATACGAGTATCAGCGAATTGAGTCGCCCGAAACCCTCACTGGTCGTGTAGGTACTTTACTCCTGCTGAAACTAACATTATCTCATTTCGTCGTAACAAATTCAATTAGGATAAATTTGAGTGTCAATTGTTTGATACGTATTTGAACTCTATCTGCTTTGGTAGTTACGCGGTATTACACTACCGACGATTTGATCTATTAACTATTTAAACTACACTTTATAATATTCCCTTCTGTCTAATAAGAAATAGCAATAGTAAATAAAAACTTTACTTTCAATGCTAGCGTTGTTCGCTAGTTGCACGCTAACCTAAGAATACCTAAACATACGTTCCTAAATTTAAAGAATAATAATATATTAATACATGTTTGTATGCATACTCTACGCTAATCCATTAAACTAAAAAAACTAAAAAAAGTAAAGGCCACAGGGCCAATTTTAGATGTCGGCTGAGTAAAATAAATTGGATAAATTTCTAATTATCATAAGTTATGTACGATCCATTTCTTATAATGCATATTTTTTCATTTTGAAGTACACGCGAAGGTTGTTTACACCTCATGAAATTAATATTTATTTAGGCTAGGTCCATACATTATCTTTTCAAGATAAATATGTTTAGGTGCCAAGAAAATGCGAACGCTAATTAATGCAATAAGATTACTTTATACCTTGGATGGTAAGAACATTCTAAAACGATCTAATAGTCATGTAAAAAAATCGCAAAATACAAGTCATTCCTACGGTACAGACTGCGACAAAATATATGTAAAATTGGTTGTTGAATTGTCAGCTCAATGCAGACTATAGTGTAGGGCTACGAAATTTGAGTCAAGTAAATTTTCCTGCTCTGCGGATTTATAGCCTACGAGATATCTTATTAGTAAATTTATTGCACAATACGAGTCGGTACACACAATCATAAAATGGGCATTTTCGCGAGAAGAGATCCAAAAAAAATTTTTTTTAATGTAGGTAAATTTTATGTTTTTCCTACTCAGAATAACGAGTTCTTTCAATCTAGGAGAAAAAAAGTACAAGAAAAAAATGGTCCCACATTTTTCATACATTTTACATGCTCTCCACTTTGTAACCGCTGTACAAAGTGTTTGAAAAACGGTTACGTAATAGAAACAAAAAGTTGAGACACTTTTTTCTTCTAGTAGGATCGAAAGAGCTCGTGATTCTGAGCAGGAAAAACATAAAATTTATCTGTTTCAGAAAAAAAAGTTTTTGGATCTCTTCTCGCGAAAATGCCCAAATAGCAACTGAGAAAAAAAAGAAATATGAAATAACAAACTATAACTATATAACAAAACTAAATTAAATTACTAACTAAAAACTTATAAAATATCCCTCACTTAAATAAAAAGTTAAACTGAGATAATACTAGTTTTGGAATTTGGTAAATAGAGGAAAAAAGACAAATAGACGGAGGAAGCTATATTATTTCACCAAGGCGTGCTTTGACAAGAGTAGTTGTAACCCTGTTATTTATTTTACATAATTTCATATCTTTGTCGACCCTTCTGACACTTGCAATTATTTCCGAAATATTCCCTTGGTTTGCTTATTCTCAGTCAAAAAACCAACTTGACAACGAGTATACAACTTACTTTACATAGGTACTATACGTATTACGTAGGTCATTCCTATTTCTTGTTGTATACTTACCTATAGTTCAAACTCGAACATGTATCTATACTACATACATGTTCGGGTTTGGACTTTTAGCTTAAAGCTCGGATGAACGCATTTCTATTAGAACATTGTTGCATCACGAAGACGTATGGACATATCTTACAGGACCGACATAACGCAGAACATAATATAATGATTTAGGTATAGAATATAAGTAGGACAATAATACATTTATAATAAAATTGAACCACGATAGAATAGAGATTTAGTTTGACATGGTAACATTACTACATGTGATGTTAAAATATTGGACGAAGTGCGAGTGCGTGAAGCGCGAGTTTGCGCCGTGGCGGGCTCGTTCGGGCGGGTCCGGCCGCCGTCGGCGCCCGTCGCCCGGCGCGCCGCGGCGGCAGCGACCTCTCGCGCCAGGCCCGCAGTGCTCCCTCCAGTTTACGTCCGGTGATCACGCTGCCGGACTCCACCGTCTCTTACACTGCCATCCGATTGTTATCAAAATTCGTTCCTGGGTCGGGCGCCTCCAGTGAACTCGAACGCGATCTTTAACGTTATTTACCACGCATTTATACAATTTATTATACATTACAAATTCTAAAGTGAAAAAACATACCTTAAAATAGTCAAGCGCTTAATCGATCGACCGCATTGAAAAGTAAAACTGTTATTATCGTTTTGCAGACGAGCTTTGCGGCTTTTATTGCACTGCGATAGGCGTTTAATGTTTCTTTACCCACACTGAGAAGTGTGCAGGAATCTAACAAATAATATAGTGCGTAAACCCGTGCTTAGTTGACTCAGTGGAAGCTCAAGCTGTGTTCAGTGCGTCAAAGCTCAAGAGCGTTTTCGTTGTCGTTTCTTTATTTGCGCGCTTAAGCGATTATTTTCCTCTTTATTTAACTTTTGCATTTGCTTTAATTGTGAAAAACGCGATCCATGCTTGGAGTTATGACTACCATGGTATGGTTTTCTTTGTCTATGTTAAGTAGGATTTTAAAACAATGAGAAATTAATGCACTCTCTAGTTATATTTTATCTTTGCGTTATAGATACTAATATCCATTTACATTTTGTAGGCCTTTGTAATTAGCTGTGAATTGCATTTAAGTATACAATTAATATATAAGTATTGTATTTTTATATTATTTCTTATAATATGTATTTGTGACATATAGTACGCATTATAGACTGCTAATCATTCATTTGCAACAACTGTTTCTACTTATTTCAACTCATATATTATATTTACATTGCCTACTTCATTATATCCACCTAGCCTGATCAGGCACGTAATTATACCTACAGCTTGTCGCTTAGGGGGTGGTGTTATTTTTAGATGCACGGATAGGTTTTGTATACTAGGAGTTACTCAGCCCACAGAACACATAAAAGCTCAGCAAGTTATATTAAAGGTATCATTCTTGTCGCCTGAAAAATATCAACATATGTTACTACACCTGTATGACATTCATTTACGAAAAATCAACAAAAAATTGGCATTGGAGAATTGGGTATTTAGCACTTTAAATTTGATGGAACGCAAGAAGTATACAAGTTAGTAAGTTTTTCTAAAGTAGAGCTGGCAAATGTTCAAAGGGTGTGCTCCCCCTCCCCGGGGCGTCGTGGCGCCGCCGACGCCGGGCGCCGCGCTGGCAGACCGAGCGGCGGCGCGCGGACGCTGGCCCAGCCTGGCGCGACGTTACGCAACCATACATCATACCCACCCCCACCATACTTCCATATTGCCAACATCTCTACATCTAGTAGCTATTTCAAACTTATGACTACATTCATAAAAGGTCCTTCTTTCATATAATCTAGCTGAAACAGGTAATTCTCGAACTATTCAAGATAAACTGCACGCAATCTGGCAACAAAGATGTCATGGGAACAGTTTCGAGACGTTCAAACAGGTTGGTCCCTATCCTATGGCCAGTACATCAATGCACCAAGACCAACCCCATCATGTTGACACAATTACACAACTACTCACCTACTTAGCTTACATTATGTAGATATTTAACTACATGTACATGACCTGTATATCAGAAAATTTACAGAAAACATGGTCGATAACGACGATTTCTGAACCCAACTCACAATAAAATGGTGTAAGCATGAGTATTAACACTATAAAATAATTATTTTGATTTAGTTGCATACATGTAAATACTTATTCCTACGACTAATCTAGGTAGAGACCTGCCCTGATTTAGTTTTTTGCAAAGGGTTCACGCCCGCCCGCTTCCTACTTCAAGTCTTGCCTTTAGCCTTTTAGACGGGTGTGTGTATAGGTGCATAATTAAGCGGCAAATGATGATTAAGACATTTCCTTTTGCAGAATTTATGTCAATCTAAAGGTTGGGATGAAAAGGAGAGTTGATTGATTTACAACTGCCTGCAAATTTGCTAAAGGAAACATTCAGTTGCAAAGTTCACAGGTTGAGATTTTTTTTTATTTAGTCAGTATATCAGATTGTAGGTCGGTCATTTTTTGGGTTCCGTAGTCTTATGAATAGTCTTTCCATGTACATCTATCGATCCGTTAATCTCACTAGTTAGTTATAGAAAACTTAAAGACATCAGTATTCAGTAGGTACATGTCACACTGATGCCAAGTGTATATTTATATATATTAGTCTATCAAAACACTACCGTTTAGTTACGACAAATTGAGACATATTTTAAAGCGCAAAAGTATTTGAGACAACTTTAGCTAGAGCGACATAAGAGCGTGTTCTTCCGGCCTTCTTGGTATAAGATACACTACTACCACTATTGACAGTGACTGTAAGGCTGTGAGGGTAGAATTGAGGTCAGACGGTGGAAAGGTCTATTAAAAGTTTTAAATTCATTATCATTCGAAATATTATGTTCAGTAGTTAAAAATATTGTATCTCCCGTAAAATCCAAATCATAATTATTATTTTTATGAAATTAACAACAATACTATCAACATCCGACAAACTGTAATCTAAGATCCCACCAAAGTATCGACGTAGCAACGATTTATTTTTCCGCTAAAATAAATAAGACTAGTAAAATAATAAAAATAATTATTAAGCTAACATCTAGAATAAAATCTTGAATAAAATTCATGACATTATTAAAAACAGACATTTTTTTTAACTTCGTGTACGTATGGAGTTATTTGAAATTACTTTTTTTTTTGTATAATAATAAGACGGCACCGGTTATTAAAGTATCATTTAATTATTATATAATAAGTAAATATTTTAGCCAACCCAATTCCTTTATAGTGTCAGAGTAAAACTTTCTCCCTTTTCCTTAACAAATTGTACCGTGGATATTACTTAAGCTATTATTTTCAATCGAACTAATTTTCTACGAACTAGAAAAAATACGGCATAGGAATAAATCTGACAGCTACATTATTTATTTTGGTAAATCATAGGTAAAAAGCTTATATTATTACATTTTTAACGAATTACACAGTCTTTACTTACATGTCTTTATTTTACTTATAATAGGGCAATGCTCATTGAATAGAAAGCATAAACTTATACCGGACGTTTCATATGTTATGTTCTCTCGTACAATTGTAAACTTAAAATATTCTTACATAACATTATTTTGGATTCCGTAAATAAGTGGCAAATAAATAAATAACTTCGCAGAAAGTGTATTTTCTATATGACACGAAATAATAAATAGTACGAACATTATATTTTTCGGTAGCAATGTTTGTTTTAGTCTTGGTCTAAGTAATATGTTTAGGTAAAATACATTAACAAATAAATAATTTTGTTTAAATAGACTGCGCTATAGTTTCTCCTTTTAGCAATGGTAGATGAACGTGTAGATTAAGGACCAGTTTTACTATCCCCCAGTATAATATATCTGTCATATAAATATTAGCTGTCCACTTCTTTTATATGTCTGCATTTTAAATACAGTATTGTGATCATTTTATCTGATGGATTTATTTAAACCGGGAGTTGTGAACCTGGCCGTAATTCATTTAGTCCAAACATGTAATGTAATCTTAAGCCCAAATTCATCAACTTTTTACCAATTTTATTTAGCAACGTCACTACTAAAATTATAAAACCCGAAATCGTAAGTCCCTTGAATAGGATTGTTACGAATTTTTCACGACACTAGGTCAAGCCACGAAGTGAGCGGTGAAGATCTGCAGCCTCTCAGGCTAGAATTAATCGATTTGTGTCTTCGTGGAGCCACTACCGGTTGCTGGCAGGTTGCCAACCCGGCTATGTTATGTAAAAAATAAAGAATTAGATATACCTAAAATATATTGACTTCGAGGTATATGAATGCTTATTTGTTTGTCTGACATCAACAATTTCTGTATATACTGATACTACTTACATTACAAATAACAAAATTAGAACACAAGACTATGTAATTAAAAATAAAAGTTATTACATGATTTTTAATAAACATAAAAATTAAAAATATTTATATGTTTATATATTATTAAAAACATCGGGTACGTATTGTTACAAAAAAGTGCTTGGTAATTATAAAGTAAGTAACTTAGGAAGACGATAAAGACCTTAATCCGTTTTATATTGCTAGTTTTTTCTTGTCACGTAGACAAATATTAGACATAATATGTATTAAATTCTTATGTGGAACATATTTAGTAGATATCCGTACTAGGTAAAGCAGACTAACGGACAACAAAGGAGTCCTATATTGCTTTCCGGCAGTTCGTACAGAGAGAATGACTAAAAAGCTCCTTTGACTCGTTTCTACTTTCCCACTGAATTCTTCGCTCATCGACTATATACTCGTACTTAGAATAGTCCACAAAATCTACCGGCGACATTTCTATGAATACCTGCTTATTCTTTCTATTTATTTATGTTGAGTGTGGCAGAGTAACTCCATGTTAATTGATAATAAGTATAATAATATATGATACGGTGAGTTTAAGTCGTGAATCAAAATCGCATTTTGAAGAGGTAGAGCACTAATTACAGTCACCATTAATTTGCACCATAGACCATAACTGACCGGTAAAAATTTGATTTATCATTATTTTCTATTGACAATCCAATGTTGAGAAATAAATATTTACTTTTTTAGACCAAGAATTATAACAAATGATTATGTTAGTATAAAAAAGGTAAGCTTATGGAGGCAATGACCAGTGGTTCTGGATTAAGTATATAATACAATAACAATTATCGAGCTTAACAAATAATGTTTTCATTCACGATTTAAATTTCATATTAAATACTTTTATATTACCTATTGCATTTATAATACGTATCCTAATATTATCTAAAAGTTTGAAATTATTTGTTGTTCTGCTATTTTCGGTACTTAAAGGAAAGTACTTAAGCAAACAAATCTACGTGGCTTTGTTATTTGGCCAAGGAATAATTTATACTGCCTGTGATGTGATTTCAGATTACGAGTACCTACTTAACCTATGGAATGTGTTTCTTGGTGTTTCAAATTTGTTGTATCACAATAGGACCAGGCTGGATAACACAAACACGACTTTTTGTTTCTTACCTATCTTTCCTATATCTCGATTACCAACAATCATAAAACCATACCATCGTAAACATATATTACTATTAACAGAACCCAAGGTAAACGTATATTGAGTAAAATAACAGTTCAGTTATCTGATCATCAATTATTTAGGATAAAAAATCCTAAAGGAGCACAGGAAAACTAAATTCAGGTGTATTAGGAGGACGACTCGCGCATCTATGCAAAACTCGGCAATCGCTTTACTGGAGTCGGCCACGGCATTCGAGAGGGCGGTGCTGGAATGTGAGCACCTGGAGGCGTCCGAGCACGGGGGGTTCCGGTGAGAGCGTTGGCGCGGCAGCGGCATGGAAGAGCGCGGGCCCCCCGACGTGCCTCTGATCGTGACGCCGCCGGGCGCCGGCGCGGGCGCCGCGCTCACCACCTCGCGGCGCACCGCCTCCGCGCGCGGCTCGCGCGACGACAACCTGCCCTCCGCGTGGCGATCCTCTGTCCGCGTGCGCGACACCGGTTTCCGCGGCTCTCGCAAGAGCGTCGTACGTCTCGAACCACCCTGTAATGGTCTCAACGGGCTACCCGCTATCGGCAAGGAGGTAATAGACTTCTTTTTGCCTAATCATGACTCCAAATTCGATTATCAATCAGGACACTCAACAACTTAGCCTAGCGGCGTTCAACCTCAGTATGGACAACATAATTTTTTTCCTAGTTGATGGGAAAAGTAATATTTTCCCATTTTGAATGACAAATGTAAAACAAAAGATTGTTGGTAATAAGAAGACGGTTTATTACTTTTCATATATGTATAATAGTAGTACCTAGTAGTAGTAAATCACTTTATTGTACACAGAATATGTTACAAAAACAGTTATACAGAAATTTAGGTACAAAGGCGAACTTATCCCTATAAGGGATCTCTTCCAGCTAACCTATGAGAGATTGAGTGGAGAACTGAAAGATTAGATAGACAAAATCACACAATTCACAATGAATACAAAGAATTAAAAAACACTAAATTAATAGAATACACACATAACTTTTATCAAAGAATACATAGACTACATATCAGTATACATAATTTATTATACAAAATAAATATATACAAATAAAAGAACTGTTAAAATGTCAGTAATGAGCTAAATTATCGTTGGTGGATAGCCACATCTTCTTTAGATTAGCCTTGAATGATGCCACATAATATTGCATAATTCTTTCCATTAACGCTGACAGGTGTGAAAGAGCAACTTTTAAGTTATGTAAATTTAATTATCTCGATTACTTACGAGTTGGAACGGGAACATTAAGTGGCCCATTCGATTGGTGGTGATTTTTTGGCATGTTTCATGTAGTTGTGGGTACATGTCATCATCACTCTTATTTTACATAGTAATAGAGCCTATCGTAAAAATCAAAGCACTGAGTGAGGGACGTAAAAAAGGAATGGAAGTTCACACACTCGCATACTTAAAACAGAATTAAAACTTTAAAGGAAATTCATAATAAAAAAAATAAAAATGTTAGGGTTGGTTCAATCCAAAAATACATACATGTAAATGTATCGTCCAGTAACTTTTTTCTCCTTCCTCGTTCCCTCAATGCTGAGGATCGAGACTGCGACCCCGACAAGTAACTTTTTAAATAGTTATAAAAATGGAATAGCAAGTCAAGGCAAAAACGCCTCTTTTCCTATACATATACTTATAGAATGGTGCTTATTTTAAATGACATTATCGTCAAGTTCATGATTGACAGAGGTATGTAAAATATCTACATTTAAGAACTATTACAGCTGTCGTAAGTCCTAGTTCTCGTCATTAATACCTCGTTTTCAGAAATAAATCAGCGTCATTCTTCTACTATTACAAATAGGATGGGAAGATCACAAACTGCATAGTGTGCAGAATCACAAACTACTGTTGCAGAGCTGACTGACATATTTTATTGACTGAAATAATTTGAGCCTAAAATGCCAGTTTCAAGCTGCTCAAATATCTACTCTAGCACATCTATCTCTCTGTCTCTACATCTATGTCTCTAAGGTTCGATTTGCGGTGAACGTACGGTCGCAAATTCTCCACAACTATTAAATTAGGCACTTTGTCTATTATGCAATTACATCTTAATTCATCGGCTACGAGCTCATACTTTTATGATAAACATACTGAAATGTTAATGGTTGTTCTTCGTGTAAGGGCATGTTCAGATTGTTCAGTATCGTGTTCTTCTCTTATCTATGGAGGGTCGACTCTGCTAATTTGAAGGACCTGCCCCATAGAAAATCATAATATTCTTTCGCGTGAAAAAAACTTACTTTTTCCTAATCGGACTTCGATACTTTCTAAACAAGCCCTTAAACTGGGAATCATTGAAATTTCACCTTGTATAAATACTTATAAATACAGGGTGTAATCGATAAGTGTTTACAGGCCACAATTCCGTCATATGTGGATATCAGAAAACTTTTAACTGATATCGAAAGTATGTTACCCAACGAGTAATATTACATTAATAACTTTTTCTAAATAGATGAAGTAATATTAAAAATACTAAGTTAAAACGCTCCCATACATTTAGTATGACGACTTACAGCCTTAAAGAATGTCAGGTATCGTAAGAAATAAAATAGTTAGAGGTTCGTTATTTGTACGAATACATTGTAATAAAATGATAATACTACCGTTTATGAAATAATTAATCGAACATTTATTCTTAAATAAAAAAATATTCGTATTAAACTAGTCTTTGAATGAATGGTTACGTACTAAATGTATGGAAGGGTTTGAAGTTAATATTTGGGATATTTCAAAAAAGTTATTAATGTAATTTTACTTGTTAGGTAATGTACTTTCGATATCAGATAAAATTTTTATCTCTCATATTTACGGAATTATGGCTTGTAAACACTTATCGATTACACCCTGTATAGTGGCATAACCTTACACAAATCGACTTAGTCCCACGGTAAGCTCGATAATGGTCCTGTTGTTGAACTAGATGACGATAAATTGCACCATAAATAGATACATAATACATTCTACACAGTAGATTCCTAAATAAACATATAAAAAATATCCATGACTAAAGACATAAATATTTTTGTGAAAAATTCACATAGACGTGCCCTCACCGGGTGTTGGTACCCGAGACCTCCATCTGTGCAGGTAGAAGTAGAGTCAATACCGAATGAGGAATGAGTTACGGAGTTAGTCAATAATGCTAACTTGTTTAAAGTATATTATAAATATTATAATAGGTATCAGTTAATATTGAAATCAGACAAGTCGGAGAAGAAACACGACGGAAAAGTATTTTATACACCGTGTATTGCGTGTTTCAAAATGACACTCTATGGATAGGTACAGGTAAATTGGAGGAAATAGGACATATGTACAATTAAATTGTTAAGTATAATAGAGGTGTCCTATTTAACAATCATTTTGACCTATTTTAAAACTAGCTTTGGCTACCAACATTTAATATTTTAATTTTCCGCATTTTATTTAATTTTCCAATGAACTTATAGATTTAATACTATTTTAAGCAATAACCAAATACAAGCATTATTAAAGATGTATGATAGCATGCTGTAAGATTTAGCTTACCCTGTAGTATTTTAAATTAGAAGAATGTGTTTATGGATTTATTGTGTTTTGATATTTATACATAACGTAATAAACCTTTTGATTTGGCGAGAGTATAACTACTAGATCGTCTAGCATAACTATACAAACGAAAGCGAGCCATAAAGATTTATACTTAAATAAATATTTGATAAAATAGTGACAATATTGTTCACAGGTACTGTCACTTGGCACGACAGCTGGCCACAAGGGAACTACTCAGCCTTCTCCTCCCTGTACTATCCTCCACCATTCTCCTTATAAGGTAAGGATAAAACAGCATAAGATTAATAAAATTTAGTATTCCTATACAACTTTACCATTACTCGGCCGAATTTTTTTTATTCAATTTTTATATAAAAAGCATACATGTCTAATTACTGATTTAATATGGTAGACATTTCATCCTAGAAGCTCGACGTGAAGCATCTGGATTAGACATAACTAACCCAATCCTCCTGCGTAAAAAAAATATTTCGGACAATTACTGTAAAAAAATTTACGTTTTGTGAAAAAGACGACATCACACATAAAAAAAACGTACTATGAAAGACGGTTATATTTCACAAAAAACATGTCCTGAATTCGTGAAAGGATACTTTAAAGAGAATATGGTATGTAGCTTACGTGTATTTTGACTTCGACATCCAGTATAAATATCATAGAGCATTTATATCCCCCAGTTCCAACGATGTATCAAGCCCATGGTGTTTCATTAAGGCATTAATGTATGTCTGATTCTTATAGCTGTTTCACTGTTCTAGCACGCATAAGAAAATGAAGGTCATCTAAAACGTTATGTAAAAATCGACATTAAATCCTCGACATTTAATTTTCGTATGTTCGATTGGGGAATCCTGAAGACACCGTTTAGATAATATATACTCGGGCAGCATTTTGACCTATTGTTTCTTAAAATAGTACCATGGAGTCGCTGCATGTTAGTCGCTGAAATAGTCTTACATTCAGCTGTATAGGTTTGTCCGAAATACGTTTGATACGCAAAATATTGAAAGCATCATAAAGCCCCCTAAAAGAAATCATTTGGTAATTAGTCATATATCACATAACACTCAAAATACCTACATGATATATGTACACTCAGAACATAGAAACGCAAAATAATACATATTTCAATAGTTAGACCAGGTTGAACTTGTATTTATAATAAACAATACGGTCTTTACTCATTTTCAACCTAATTCTATCCAACTTGGAAAATGCTGACAATTTGAGAAAATAGTATAATATGAATCCTTCAAACCATCAAGAAAATAGCGTAGTACTCCCGTCTGAAAATGCCAGCAATGCTGTTGTTGGCGGTGAAGGTGTTGCAGAGGTGTACATGGGCGGCGGTTACAATCAAGCGATCCGTTTGCCTCATATTTCATAAAATAAATAATGATGTAAGTTTAAACAACTCGTCCAGGATAAAGAAGGGTTAGGTACCTTTTTTGTAGCTTTGAGTAATTTTCAAATTTATGTAGTTCTTGCGGCCTTAGCAAATTGGCGATTCACAGCAACTCTGGGCCTAAAATTAACTAGAGACGGTTAGCTGCGAAAAGTATGTGAGTTTACTATACCCTGTTGTTTAGGTGGTGGTGTTGGTGGTTTACCCCTGGTGTTCTTTAATCATTTGAATGTCAATGCACAAGGTTGAGTAGTAGAGAATTTTTTGTGACATTAAATTCACCTGTTGTGCGAATTTTATTTTAATTATTAAATTTTACTTTTGAGCAATAATTATTAGATCAACGAAATGCACAATGCATTTTTATTTTGAACACCAACATGAGAGAAAAGGGATATATATAGCAAAATACAAATATTTAGATAGCGATCAAATAGTACAAGAGACGGGCAAAATATAAACAGTTCGTCGAATTATTTCATTCTTCAAATAGTCTTAGTAGGTATTTGATTAAGAATTTATTATTAATCTTTAACTAATTGAACGTCATGCATGCTAGCATTGATAATCGGCGGTTGGTTTTTCAACAAACGATAATTTATCATTGAAGCTTAGCAAATGACAATAACTAAACTCCACATAAAACGGATCGAAAAACTTATATTCGCGATTAAAATCGTATTTTTGCTATCTCGATGGCTTTCATATATTTTTCAACTGTATAAAAAAACCGATGTGAACAAAACATTAGGGTTGTGGAGCTGAATTCTAGGGCTTATAAATTCCTTTATTTTCAACTTTCATATGCTGGCTAGGCCGCTAGGCCTTTAGTGCAATGTCGTCCTCGAAACGCAAGAGTTATCTTTTTAAGCATATGTATATTAGAGTCTATTCGTGATTTTTACATTGGTCACTGGATAAGTTTTGGAACAGATTGATAAATTTATATAAAGCCAAGAAGGCCTATGACTTATAAATATTTTTAAACCGTATATTACCGTAGACAACAAACACGTTTTTCCTTGTTAATGCAAGATGAATTCAAACTTTGTATGATGCAAAAATTTGGGTATTCCAAAATGTATCTAGTGATCTATGTATGATTGTGTAAACATATATCCCATTCAATAGATAAATAATTATGCGGATGCCTATTTAATATCTTGTTTATGTATATTTGATTTCAGGCCGCTTGGGATTGGTTGATCCTAATATTGGTCATCTATACTGCAATATTCACTCCGTATGTGGCCGCATTTCAACTTAATGAGCCCGACTTCGATAAACGCTCACGGAGCTTTGGCGAGGATCCCATTGTCATTATTGATATGATAGGTATGATTCCTTTTTGTATATGTATGCACTGAAAAGTATGATAAGGCTGCTGTGTAGTATAAATAAATAATTATGTGCTTACAGTGGATGTGACCTTCATAATCGACATTTTGATAAATTTCCGTACGACTTACGTAAACGCGGCTGACGAGGTGGAATCGGACCCGGCCAAGATCGCCATGCACTACCTGCGTGGCTGGTTCCTTATCGACTTGGTGGCTGCCATCCCCTTCGACCTGCTACTCTTCGGCACCGACACCGACGAAGTGAGCTGCATTCCCATCCTTTCTACCCATTACAACATTAGGTTCATTTATCACAGTACCAAACACGAACATTAGAATTAGATGACAACAACTCACCAGACTGTCTTTGTCCGAAATATTGACGGCAAGGTACGACAGAGGTAATAGTTACGTAAACGAGGTCTAAATTAAATTGAATGCTCCTGCTTAAAAACTGCAGCCATACGAGTAACAACAAGATTAAGGAAGGGCGACGTAGCGCGGCGCTCGCGATTCTCGCGCCGAACGGAGAAAGGGGTCGTAAGTTAAACTAGGTCAAGAAAAAGGTGCGATTATCAGTTGCATTTCTGTACGTTTCATTTATAATCTTCACTATTTACTAAATAAGTCGCAATCGTGCGTTACATACCATATAGTAACCTATGATCAGCAATGTTTTCGGACAAACGAAGCTCTGGATGTTATGTTAATCACGTAGGTATCTGTAGTCGAATGCATAATCTGCAACTATCACTTTTCAAAATCGACCACTATCCGTTATCCGAGCTGAGAAATCAATCGCTGTCTGTTGTCCACTTCATACCACCGATTATTTATGGCAATTTAATACGAATTTTCAAATTTGTAACTTATGTCACTAGATTTTTATTTAACAGCAATATCAACTTTGTTTGTATGCAACATTGTATAATTTGTGTGTATTTAGTAGTGTATTTTTTATTATAAGTAGTCGTCCATTTTACAAATACGCAATTTTATTTGATTTGGACGCAAAGATCTGAGAGTGATGTTTTATGTTATGTTAAGCTCGGTGGAGAAACCCAAAGGTGGGTGCGTATTGAATTTGTAATACCATTTCTTGTTACAGCAGGGGCTGGAAAGTGATGAGGTATACCATCTTTGAAAATTTTTTTTTTGTTGCTGCCACTCGATTTTCTTACATATATTTTAGTTGACATTTTATTCATAATTTCCACTAGCCATTTAAATCCACTAAGCATTTCGTTAATGGAAGATATGGACGCTTCCCTCGAGCAACATGTTTGTAACCGTTTCCCGTGCTCGCCGCCGCACCGCGTGCGCCGTTGCCCGCGAGCACAGCACCGCGCGGCGGCCACGCCCCCGAACTAATATAATTTATCTAATTATTTACCTGCTATATTGCTCAACTATAATTATACATAGTTAGAATGTCTTGTACTCCAACTCACTAGACTAGCACATATTTAGGTAGAGTAGATATTACAGTAAAATTTAACATCTCAGGATTAGAACCACGAAGGAAAAAACATACTTGAAATCTCAAACCAAAATTGTCAAATTAATGGAAAAATAAGCATCGATTAGGTAATAGTCGAACAATTTGGACAGCCGAAGTTCGGTTGTAGCGTGGTAGTAACGATCGTCGCGGTCGCCAACAAGGTGACCTCGGGAGGGCCTTTACCTTTACATTTAAATTTACGCATACGAGTAGGTAAACCGTTTTAGTTTTGTACTTACCTACTCTAAACTAAGTATGTATAAACCATATAGAATTATAATGTTATTGAATAATGTTATTGGACATACATAATTATCACACCGTCTATAACATGCCGCGTCCCGCACGTCTTAACCTAATACGAATACCTATATTTACCTCTACGAATATATTATCATCCACGACATAGCATGCCATATTAAGTGGTTAGTACAAGTAACGGGCCACTTTGCGTCTGCGTAACTTTTCAATTAGAGTTTTTTCATGCAGCAAGTTCACATATAAATATACCGTTTGAAACATCATCATGGGCTTCTCTTTGTAAAAGTGCCAAGTACACAAACCGCACTGAGCTTCGTAGCAAATACGCTCACACTTCCCAGACGATCCTTTGTTTGTACAAATCGATACAGTCGCCTGCAGTCACGACATGAAAAAGCACAAGTTATGCGAACAGTGTTTTGCAGAACTATTTCAACCACACGTTTTAATTTTATACCTATCACTCTTCCATGTTAGATGTACGCTGACACTATCAATGCTTACTCCGGTGCGTTTCTAATTATATGTATCAAATCTGTTATCGTGACATTACACTAATGAACAATATCAGCGTTGGAAACTGGCTGTTTTGTATTAAAATGTTTAAAATGATGAAGTGACTAAACAATTTTCATTGTCCTTGAGGGGATCAACAAGTAATTTAGTATTAAATTGGTCTGTCATTATTAAAATATAGACATTGACTAGGCGATAACATGTACATAAACTACTGATTAAAAACTTTCTCCATAATCACGGTCTGGACTGGCCGGCATGAATCAGCAAATTATGTTATGTTGGCTGTTACAGCGAGATCGCTAGCTTACGGGTTTCTAAACTTTGACATTTGTCATACCCACCCACCTTCAATTTGGCATATTGATATGCCAATAAGCTTTAAAGATACCGTTATTCCTAATTTAAGTGAATCTCTTCTGTACTCTACTAAGATATATTGGGATGAGAATGGATAAATAATCAGTATGTTAACACACCTGTTGCGTTGAAGCGTTTAATTGTATTCATATCTTACGAATTAAAAAATATTTTTATGCCTATCATTAGGTATTCATGTTTTATGTGTTTTGTTACATTATTATTAATTTATAATTATCAAATCAAAATAAACCTAAGTAATCCATTTATTATCCGAATTTGTTGATTCTTAAGAATGAGTGTACACTCCTTTTGTAAAATTTTGTTTAAATTTCACATAATCTACGAATACATGGCAGGTGCAAAAAATAGCGCAGCAGGTGTGTGTAACCGTAAAAGTCTAATAGTTAGAATCCCAAAATGTTACTATAGGTACTTACATATTAGTCAAATTTAACATAAATGCTCCTAGTCTTCCTGCTATTATGATTTCAATTAGATTATTTTAACGAAATAAATATTTTTCTAAAATATTTTTTTTATTTTAAACCTTTATTCCCCTTAATTAAAATTTATTTTATTATTTAAGTGTTTGGTTCACTGTGTATGTATACATTTTAACTGTTTTTTTTTTTTGATAAAATCAAAATGATTGATATATTCCAACATAAAACCCGACAAAGAAGTAATTTGCTCGAGTAAATTTGCATGTTCCGGTAGCGTAGTGGCTTAAATAAATACGTATCTACTCGTACCAATATTACTCAAGTACATTACCGCCAGCTGTGGCAACGTCGGGTCCAATATGCAATTTGTTCAAAGTTGTTGTCTACAACGGTCAAGTTTATCGAGTCGTATTGTTGCTGTGGCTGCTGGTATGAAAATAATACTCACAAAGCATGTTTAGGACTCAATCATGCTTGATTAGAACCCTATACACTCAAGTAACTTACAGATAATAAGTTACAGCATCTACATAAGTAGGATGGTCTAGAAATGTATTTTTAGCTTAACAATTGAGCATTGTACAATCCATGTAAAAACTAATGTGATCTCATATTATTGCCACTAGCGATTATATTTGAATAGGGATGATGACTGTAGTTAAAATAAATTATTTCACATTATGCACGGTATAATAAGTGAAGAAATGATTACTAAAATATAGATTGCAGTATTTTTTGTACAGAACTTATACATATTGGATAGATTGGAAAGAACTTAAAAGAGTAGGTAATTTGGATGTATTCAAACGTGTATTTCATATAAAGCTTAGTAGTGGCGATAGTTTTGACAGTTCTAAAAATGATGTTGATGACACTCATGATGCCTAAGCATTATAATTACAATAACAAATACTATAAAGTTGTGATGACTTATACTTTACTAAGTTTATAGATTATATATTGGACATAATCGTCTTCATGTTATTACATAAAGGGGATGTTAAAGATATTACAGCAGTGTAGATAATTATTACTTTCACACTTTTAAATGACTTTTATATACAGGTATTTATTTTGTATACTTACTTAGGTGCACATACGTAAATTGGTAACTAACTACCTAACCAACGTGCTCCAATGCATAGTAACTTCTCAACCTTAGGTACTTACAAATACGAACTAAGATAATTTTTATTTCAGCCTTGGCATACTTAGATATCTATATAACAATAGAGAATATACATATTTCCGACATTTATTTATGATTATAATAGTTTCAAAATTGTACTGCGCGTCAACGAAGCAAATTATATAGAATTTGGTAACTGTGATATTATGGTGCTACGGGCTCCTGCATGCTACGAAGCGTAGCACATACGGCTTAGAAGAGCTTAAATATTTTAACTCGATAGAGTGGACGCTAAAGGTACTAGTACAAAGATAATTTGTTAAAAAATCCTGCCGGTTGAAACTATATTTATGACAAAAGTGTAGGTTATTTTATAAAGGTTCCATAAACATATTATATTTTTTGCAGCCTTGTAAATAAATATTACTTAAGTGATTATAACATCGAACTTCGTTACTTACTTTTTTGAAGCGAAGTGAAAGTATCAATTCTCTTCCTAGGCTTAAAAAAAACTATGAATACGCAATTAAATAACACAAATACACATAAAATCTCGAAAAAAAATTGCCGGGAAAAGTGATATCTACCCTATTTCACACAATTTAACCACGGGTACCCATCACACGGCCTTGTGATGACTACATGTTTTTTTTTTCGATTGCATTCATTTCTAAGAGGAAGGATAGCCGCGAGTAGGACTTGAATTGCTATCTTATCAAACACAAGATATGCTAGCCCCCTGGTATCCATCGAATGGTGAGTTATTCTGGTGTAAGCCAATACCACTATTAGGTTAGGTTAGTCAAAAGCTACAACATAACCTGCAACGTATTTGCAACGTTTTAAATTTAAAAGTTATAATGACGAATCTATTAAACTTTTTTGTGAAATCTACATAATTGGGTGATATGAATTTATGGTACTACAATATTACTTCCAAAAGCAAAAAATACCTCTGTTTTACTTACCATTCCAGAAAAATACTAAGCAATCGTCTGAAATTATCCCTAGGTAATAGTGCATAAATAATATACCAGAATAATATCAATTATTTTGTTACTAATGTATTAGAATACCGAATAATTACATTTTTATTACATTTCAATGAGCTACTCGTAGCTCCTCTTTACAAAAAGAAAATAAATATATTTTTCACACCAATTCTGAAGTTATGTAGACAGTAAATCGATGATTTTTATAGTAAAATTATGTTTATGAAGCGTTTATAACATGTTTAATAATATTTTTGTGCTATCGATTAGATGTTTGTGACTACAAACATACTTATTATGAAAGTTTTTTCAAAACTATATGCAGCGGGTAACACACTGTGTTTTTTTCTTGAATTAGAATTTGTGATTTTTATAAATTTACGTCGTATAAAAAGATTTCTCTTCAACCCATTTGGTTTGTTATAGGCGCGATGATAGTCTCACTTTTATTAATACCCACGTGCCGCCAAGTTGAATGTAAGCACGGAGTGCATTAAACACCGTGCAAACAAAAATGTAACAGGTTGCTCTGTAAACCATTTCACTTATTTATGTTTTCTACACTAATGCTGTATTTGAGTAGGTAGTATTTTTTTATCTAACTTAGAGCGCATTTCTGTAGCGCGCAGTGGTTTTGGTTTATGATCTTTTTATGGGAGTATTTGTTGGTTACGGGTGGCGCAGGATTGGTTATTGTCCAATCTTTAGGGGAGGCGTTCGTCCATCAGTAGTTGTCTTTCAGCTAATATTATGTTGAGGATTATTCGATTATTCAAAACGTTAATTAATATCCAAACATCGTTGAATAATGTTTATGAATACATTATTGAAACAATGTTTATGAATGCTACAGTTTTTTCAAAAGGAAGTGACTGAATCAGTCTGTTAAGGCAATGAAAATATGTTATGATGATTATTTTTGTAACAATTAGTATGCGTACTGGTATACATAGAGAAAAACTATATCTATTACATTTGTAAATTAATGTAATGAGCAAATTAACAATTCGGGTGTCAACTTCGTAGGCAAGTTTAATTGAAATTAACTACTTAGGATAGCAAAATAATTATAAGTACTCTCATCAGTCCGGACTTATTACTCGTATTTATGACAATGCATTGCATGGTAGGTTTAGTCCCTAATTGACGGTTTGTGGTCGTCTCTGATAGTCATCCTAATTGTACATTTAATATATATACACAAGCGATATGAATACGGCGTGATTATTAAAAACTTTCCGTAATTTTGAAATATATTCTCTAAGTAGACATAACCTTGTGGTCTATCCCCTCTGTAGGTAATTAAATAGCCTTATGTATCTAGTCGTATGTATCCTTGTGTACGCAGATCATGTAATCGCCGATTATTGGGCTTTCAACAAATCTACTACATAATTACCTACAATAGAACAAAAAACAACTCATGACAACCGACGCCCTTACGATCTACATAACTTTGTCATATCAGACTTCAATACAAACAACTTTATCCGTATTTGTTTATTAAATACAATACGGTTACATGCACTGCATTCTGTACGAAGCCAGCTAATTTTATAGTTTTGAAATAATCGCTTGTATTACTGCAAAACCTTAAGTCTAAGTTTGGTTGAGCTCGAGAAACTCTCGCATAGCATAATCATAGGCAACTTTATAATAATTCTCACCTTGCTTGGTTAGCGTGGTTTTCGCTGCAAAGCCTCGTTGATGCTATTTATAGTAATATACGCAAACGATTCATACAACGCTTGAGTTCGGTTTGCGGCTAAGTTACTTTGCTGAGGCGCTAGCGCAGGTTCTCAGCTATGGTTGTGGTGGTTGCAGACGACGACGCTCATCGGTCTGCTGAAGACGGCACGCCTGCTCCGGCTAGTGCGGGTGGCGCGCAAAATTGACCGGTACTCCGAATATGGCACTGCCGTCCTTCTCCTGCTTATGGCCACTTTTGTGCTCATTGCGCACTGGCTGGCCTGTTTGTGGTGAGATTACTTGTATTTATATTGTTTTATTTGCCATGTTCACAGCGTATAGTCTTAACTATACAATTATTTTACAATAGGTATGCAATAGGCAGTTGGGAGCGGCCTCAGCTTCACGCTCCTATTGGCTGGCTGGACGCTCTTGCTAATGATGTTCAAGCTACTTACGATAACTCTACTGGGCCCTCTATGAGGTAATTCAAAATTGATGTATTTCTTTGTCTACGCGTGGAATAATAACACATTTATGGTCTCTATATTTTCAGATCTCGATACATCACTGCACTGTACTTTACTTGTACATCTTTGACGAGTGTCGGTTTTGGAAACGTCGCACCAAACACTGACATGGAAAAAGGCTTTACAATATTCGTCATGCTGGTTGGATGTTAGTAAATACATCACGTTTTAGTGTAAATTATGTATATTTGTTTCTATAAAATTTTAACACATTCAATTTATGGTATTTCTGGAGCAATTATTTTAAAACCAGTAACATAGTGTAGGTACACCTCACACAAAAAGCATGTTCTTTAATTGCAATGTCAATCTAGACGCGCTTAGATATCAATTCTATTGCCTTTAACTGTCTTTGGTATACATTCCAGCTCTCATGTACGCCAGCATCTTTGGAAACGTATCAGCAATTATACAGCGTCTATACTCAGGAACTGCTAGATATCATACACAGATATTAAGAGTCAGAGAATTCATTCGATTTCATCAGGTAATGTCATACCAACTTATTTAACTTATCCGCAAATTAAATTCAGTAGAACAAAAACAATTGTTCTTTCTTCTACAGATCGCGAATCCACTTCGACAACGGTTAGAAGAGTACTTCCAACACGCGTGGAGCTACACAAACGGCATCGACACCTCGAGCCTTTTAAAAGGATTCCCGGAGTGCCTTCAGGCAGATATTTGCTTGCACCTCAACCGCAATCTACTCGCTAACTGTTCCGCCTTTGACGGTGCTAGCCCTGGTTGTTTAAGGTATTTTTCTCTTATAAAACCTCGCCTCAAGCGCGTCAAATGTATAAATATATTTTTTGAATCAATATATTTAAATACAATTGTATGTACCTAATCCATATCAACCAACAGCCTTTCGAGTCTGCTCTCTGATAGTAGGATATTAATAAGGCGGCTTATTCTTAAATAGAATGTGTTTATTTTTTGTTACAGAGCATTGTCCTTAAGGTTTAAGACCACACACGCGCCACCTGGCGAAACATTAGTTCATCGGGGCGACGTCCTTACTTCCCTTTATTTTATTTCTCGAGGATCCATAGAAATTTTAAAAGATGATATAGTTATGGCTATATTAGGTAAGTACTTGTAACATATGTACATTTCTTGTTTAATTTGATTTAAGGTAGAAGCAAAAACACCTACGTAGATATATATATATATTACTTGAAATTTAGCATAAAAACGGCAAAATTAAGACCATCACACGGGCGCGGATTCAAGGGCAAAGGGCCACTTGTCCCCCCTTGACATAGGATCTACGTGTGATTCCGGTATATTGGTATATTATATGTTATGTAAACTTCGAACGAAAATGCCCCATTCCTGAACGAAATCCTGGATCCGCGCCTGCCATCAAAATACAAAATAAAGAGTCATGTATTGGGTTTTACCGATGCATTCAGTTCATATAATCATTAGCTCTCACAAAAAAATACCATCTTATTGCTACCGTTACCACGTTCATGCTTACATAAATATTTTTACACAACCAAATAAATAAAAATAAAATAAAATGTTACGGCAATATAGTTTCGAAAACATATTTTTGGCTCCAAAACCGTAATTATATCTTTGACGTCGACTGTACACTGTGCACGTTGACGTAATCTAACCCAAAAAAGCAAAACATTTCCTGCTACATTACTCAAAAAATCACTGCATACTTAAACCTATATTTAAGTACGTATGTTTCTACAATGTTCTTGTAGCGACACACTTTGTCAATAACGCTCTTATCTTTTAATTATTGACATTTGTAGGCAAGGATGACATCTTCGGCGAGAACCCGTGTGTGTACCCGACCGTGGGACGCAGCAACTGCCGCGTGCGCGCGCTCACTTACTGCGACCTGCACCGCGTGCATCGCGACGACTTGCTCGACGTGCTCGACTTCTACCCGGAGTTCCGCGCCTCCTTTGTCACCAACCTCGACATTTCCTACATCATGCGTGACGTCAGTATTTAATATTAAGTTATTAATTGTTCAATGAGGATTCGCGAACTGAAACAAAAATGTTTTCATATCCAGGAAGAGTTGGGCGGCATCGAGCCCCGGCGGCGTATGCGCTACGAGAACCCGTGCGATGCGCGTCTGCTGCGTGAAGCGTATGCACGTACCACGCGTCGCCCGCATACTGAAACTTTCGCCGAGAAGGTGGTATGTATTAGTCTTGATATTTCCGTTTTTCAGTCATAAGCTTGGTAGGTTTATGAATTAGAGGCTATTCGTTAGAGCTAGGCGCCATAGACGCAGTGTTTTTAATTATACTTGTATCTGTATCACAATCGTGGTCTTGGACGGCCTGTATAGCTACGTTATTTCCTTTATGCAATTCACGCGTACGAGCGACATACATGGAATGTGAGTTACGCCGACATTAACAATCACAATGTTTCATACGTGTCATATTCTTTTCATCTAAAGCTGTATAAAAGGAGTTAACTCATGGTAATACCTATTATAAAATTTAACACCATTGATGAACAGAATCGGCAACCTTAGCGATGCATAAGAGCACTCTCTTCTTGTAATGCGTATAACAACTTTAGATTGGAAGCTGATAAGTGATAACATTTGTCGGCAATATCAAATCTTTTTACGATGTCTACTAACTCCCAACCTTCAAAACTCAGAACTTTTCTGCCATGCATGTAGAACTAAGATAAGTACCTATTTGCCAACAAACTGTCACCAGTTTAGCGAAACTTGAAAAAGTATTTGAAACTGTGAAAGTATTTTTATTTTATTTATTTGGGGCATCAACAGTACATAAGAAATTTACAAAACTGAGTGTACAGTAAACAAAAACAAATTTGTGAAATAAATGAAAAAAAAGGTCCTGAAACTCGGTTTTATATTATAGTCCATTATTTATTATTATTTATTTAATATTTGGACACTAATCAACTGAGCAAACGCGAATAAAATTGAAGTACGAGCCACCGCGAATAATAATGTACAGATGCTTGAGTACCTTCATTCCCTGACTGTATTTCGTTCCGTCAGAAAAGCTATTTATGGTACCAATATTCGTCTCTGTTTCAGTACCTAATCAAGCCGCTTGATGTTGACCATGCTCCTTTTCCTAGAGATCAGCCGCCCATTTGGCTTCAGGCAAGATATTTCCTTTTAATTGTTTTGTTTATTCGGGTCAATATCATGAATTAGTGATTAACTGACTCGTAAAATAATTTATACATAATTATGAACTTCAGAGAATAAGTATAATTTGTATAAAACACCGAATCAAAAAAAAATATCCGACTTCTACCGGTTTTTCCAAGATCCCATCGTCAGCCCCGACTTGGTGCCAACGGGATGTCACCGTACCACTAACAAAAATAAAAAAATAAGTCTAATTGTAAACTTCTTTCTTTTTTTAAGTCGATTAAAAACAAGTGTTATTTAAAAATGAAATATAAGCTAAATGGATTGCCCGCCCCTGATGACCCAATAATATATATCGTCAAAACCAATGAAGCCGTTTACGACATACTTACTCGAAATAAATAATGTGTAGGAGTAGATTGTTTAGACAGATAGGTATATAAGTCGACAAAATACACAAAATTAAAACTATATTCTTATAAATTCACTTATATCAAAATTAAAAAATAATATTTATCTATCAAAACTTAAAAACGTAATCTGAAAATAACTAAAACTAATCTTAAACAATACGATAAAATAAAATCTACTTACCTACTGAAAGAGGCCACCCCGCAGCGCTCCCGGTGCAAAGTTGCCCATTACGCTCGCTGCGTTACCGCGTTGTATTGCAATGGACAGTATATGTTCAAATTAGGCTATCCATCCATTATTTGGGTAAAGGTATACCTTGAGAGAGATTTAAAATACTTGTGTAACTGACTGACTGGGATAGATCTACTCAGAAATGTCATGGGATATGGGACAATTGTACATAAATTGACCTACGGAAAGCTCAATTTAGACTTGTGATGTGGGTACTAAGCGACGATATATATTTATAATTGATAAATACAGCAAATGGTACTTAATTACATAGACAACCGCGACCAAGGAACGAATATGCAATCTCCCGCTTCGTAGGCACGATCATTACCAAACCAACTAGGCTACGTAGGCTGAAAATTAAAAGAAATCTGAGAAACCGAAAGTTTTATTTTTACTTACTTATAAAGACTTAGTACACTCACTTACATAACAATATAATACTAGTGACCAAGGATCGGCTACCGGTTTTTTCCATACAACAATTTCGTTCTAATTTCGTTCTAGCCACATAAGTCACGTGACCAAAGTAATGTAGGTACGTAAATAGTCACGTGACTTTTCATACGAATCTACCATTCTCATACATCGCTTATCGTACCATTGCAGAATAACATCTTGGCTAGGCCTGCAGAAATCCGCAGCAAGCTTTCATGTATAGTGGGAATGTGACCCAAAACGTAATTACCAAGAAACGTGTTCTGAGCAGGACTCGCAGTGCAGCGACGACGACACGGAGTCGCCGCCGAGCCGCGGCATCCTGGAGTTCTCGGCGGAGAAGGCGGGCCAGGACGTCACGCCGCTCAACTTCAACTTCTCCAAGCAGCGCTCCACCACGCTCAACTCCATCACGGGTGAGACCTCGAACCGACCTGTTGGAATGAAATACTTTATTATACAAAATATACTTCAATATTGAAACTACACCACTACCATTCCTGTTATAAATTTCAGTAATTATTTACCAAATTTTTCTAAGGAATCAGTAGGTCGCACATGATTGGTGCGACGGTATGCCGCCGTCAGATATACTGTAAAAGACGGGAAGTCTACCTCGCGGCGACAAACTGTCGTACCAATCATGCGCTAAGCTTAGAGTGGTGTAATTCAATATAAAGCGATACCTTTCATAGAGTAGTTAACACATAGAGTCAAATGTATGAAAAAGTCAAGTGTATGATGACCCTTTGAAAGAAATCCTTTCTGTGCCTTCTTCTCTGTCGTTTTCTTTTCAAACTTGATATTTTGTCTCATTTCGACATCTATTATTCAAGCCACCGAAAACCTGAAAACCCAACTGATTAATTGGACTCATCTAAAATATTATTTGCACTTTAATCCGATACCTACATAGTTTAAAACACGTATTTAAAAATGTATGAATTTGTTTGTACCCACAATTTATATTACAATTCTTTTTTATTTATAACTCTATGAAATAATTGCTAGCTAAATACCATAGCAAAATAAATAACATAATATGAGTAGTGTACGCTACTGCGACGCCACATGGTTTGCCAAAGGACTGTTATTAAGACGTTGCGCTTAACTAATCACGGTAAAATCGGGAAAAGGTAAACAATCTCTACCAATACGTCAGAGATATTGTAGCTTTTCGAACTTGTTGCAAAGTGAAAAGATACACTAAGATAAAAAAGGTTAAACCCATTAAAATTTAGCTTTCTGCTATCGATTCCTAACAAAACAGTTTTCAGGTTTTCTGTGAGTGGTAAAACACTTCGTATTGCCATAATTACATATACCTACCTGCAAGGTATAATAAGAAGTAAACAAGTCTGATTAATTCAATATCCAATTAACATTTAAGAAATATGATTTACTAATTAGTAAATAGTTAAAACATTTTAATATCACATTTTAGTCGAAACAAAATAATATTATTATGGTCTGAATAATAAAATGTGTATCATACAAAGTGTATTATAACAAACACAACTTGTAAAATTTTGCTACTTTTATAAAATGTCAAAGTAATAAGTATCTCTCAATACTTATTTTATCTTTATTTGATACTATTAAGTTTTTTTACGGATTTGTAATACACAGCAAAAAGCCTGGCAATCTGGATAATACTTTAGGACCTAACGATCTCTTAAAAAAATACTGATAATTAGAAAACTAATCGGCGGTATACGTGTTATTTATATTGCAGTTTTCATTCATTCATTGTTTTGCTCGTACGTACCTAGTAGTACTTTAATGTATCGAATAGCGTTGCACCTCAAACGAACGATCGGTGTCGTCGGAAAGTTATTTTTGAGGAGTACCTACTTGAACTCTAAAATCTGTAGTATTCTGCAAGATATCAAAAGAAAACAATTTTTATAGTCATAAGATCTTATTTGACTGCAGCATGCTTTAAGCTTATTTCTTACTATTTATTATTTGTTTATTCCTGATTATGGGTAATGTGGGCAAAGGGTAAGCGGAGAGGATTTTAAAACTGCTAAAGAATGGTCCAGCGTCTATAAAAAAATGAACGGGAACCATAATATAACTGAAATAATGATGATGTTGTCGATACCCTCCTCTGCCGAGCGCCCTTGCCCCGTGCCCGCTCTGAGCGCGGCCCTTGTGTGCAGGCATGCTAGCGCAACTTAAACGGAGCTTCCCAGACCTGTACCACCATAAAACACATCAGCCGCTGCACAACAAGTACTGTAAGTATGCATAACCTTTTAGTGCATGTTTCAGTTAAAATCTACCTTAAAACGTTCGCCCTGTATTGATTGCTCTAGATGCATTTTCCCATGGTACAGCAAGGTATTTTATTTCCGTAACAGGTAGCGTGATGAAGCAAGACTGCCTCTAAACGTTATATAACTCTGCAGGCAAGAACATTGCTTCTTGATTCTTGTAAAAGAAAAGACATCAACGAGTCGAACATTGTGTCTTACGCGTGCAAATGAATGCCCAAAATATGTGTAATTGTGCCGGTGGGCAAGACAAAGCGCTTTTCATTACACCGCGCATTTTATCGTCCACCCAAGACATTTTGAAATTCAGATATAATATATAATTTATCCAGTCAAACCTTTGATGAACCGATCATGATTAGGTACCTACCTATTATTAAATAACGGGTTAAGTTTACAAAGGTTAATATTGTAATTTGAAAGCGTAATGTATTGAGGAGAAGGTGACATTTAAAGTTTAAATTATAAGTTTCAGAGCCATTTTGAAAGATAATTTTGTTTGGAGGTGACGCGCAGTTCTATGTATTTAAACAATATAGATATCTTACAATGTGAATTGAAGCGTAAATGCATTGCCTAAGTGTGTAAATATACTAAAGTATTGCCGCCTTTCCGAATATCGCTAACCATACTGATAGGTATCAAAAAACTTACTTCCTTGACGTCACGGCCTATTACAGAAGTACAATACTTTGTGTCTTGTATCATGCTCGCTCTGAAATGTAAATGTCCGATAATGTAAATATACCAAACATTTTTTTAAAGCAAAGTCGTACCTATTTCTCATAAAGCGAACTGTTTACGATACAGATATTCTATGAAATAACGTTTACTGTATAACTTTCCAGCCCAATCTACGCCGCAAACTTATAGAACTAGAGCCGGTGTCAGGCGGCAGTCATCTGTAGGGCCACTAAATGACACGTCGCCGCTGACGGGCGGCGCGGGCGCGGGCGCGGGCGCGGGCGAGGCGGCGGTGAGCACGCCCGCGCACAGCGCTACGCTACCAGTCTCGAGTCTCAGCACCAACCCTAGCTCGTACTATACGAATGCATCTCCCAGCCCTCCCAACGTCCCAGCTCCACCTGCTCCCGTTCATATCTCCTGCGACGATATCCTCACGCCAGCCGCGCCGCCACCGACCGCGCCTACGCCCTCTTCCCGATCTGCTCCACATTCTGCCCTAAACTTACATCAAGCTGGACGTCCTACAGCGCTTATCTTCACGGCAGAACGTCAAAACGCCTCCTTGCAGGTCAGTGCTTTGCATAGTCAACATATCGAACAATCTGATTAAGGCACTAGACCCTAATTTACTTTAATGTTAAATGCTGTTTTTATTTTTCACAGGATAGTATGTCACCTCAGTACCAGAATGTGGGAACGGCTGCCACAGCAGCGTCGGTAGCGACGGTGCTGACGAGACTGGAAGAGCTGAGTCGTAGAGTAGCGACCCTAGAGAGCGGGCTCACGGCTGACGTGCGCCGTATTTTGCACCTGCTGCAGACACGAGACCAGTCACTGCATCAAAACTCTCAACCTGTGCACACTCCATCACAACCAATTCAAAAGACCTCACTATCAGTGCCACATGACGTAAGTATTCGATTTCAATCTCCAAACGTAAACTAATGTAGTATCGACTTCAATCGAAATCATACTTGTAATAATATAAACAAAATCAGGTACTTAACGTAAGTAGTAAACAAGTGACGTATAATATATCATATTATGATAGTGACATTAGTGACTAGTCAAAAATTTTGTTTGCAGAATCAATGGGATTGGAATTGGAACGGAGACCGTGAAAGCAAGAGTAGTCTAAGGTGCGGGCGTGGCGAGCGAGGCGGGCGAGCCGAGCGCGAGCGCACTCCGGTGGTGCAGCGGTCGGCCTCGGAGCCGCACGCGCCCGTGCCGCCGGTGCTGCCGCCGCCTCCACACTCGCACTCCTTCTACAGGTAGTGGGAGGCAGGCGAGACGAGCGCTTACCGCTGCCGGCGCTCGACGCGCTCGCTCGCCGAGTCCGCGTCGTGCGGCTCGCTGGCCGGCCCGCCCGGCGCGCCCGCGCCTGCGCCGCCGCGCGCCCGCTTCCACTTCTGCAGGCGCATCATGCGCGCGCGCCATGATGACGCCCGTGGCTTCCTTTGAAGCCGTTCCGGCCCCCACCATGGACCAATTTTGTACTTCCATTACCACTAAATAAACACGTCCTCGCAATGTGCGAGCGGGTGGATTTACACTCGTATCAAGTCCATTTGTAATAAATTATAGTACTAACGTATCTCAAAACCGATTAGTACCTAATAATGATAAAATTACATGCTTACAGTGACAATGCTTGGATGATGGTATCAAGGACTTGAGCTAATTGAGAGGGGTCCTTTGTTTTGTGATGTAACAGAAGTGTTGGATTGCGATTAATGGTGAATATTATAGTACCTAAAACTGAGTGCTTTATGTTTAATTGTTTTAAATGGCTTAGAAGATAAAAACTCTTTACACGATAAAATTAAGTACGCAAAATCAAATAAACCAAAATAACATTTACAATAGCATATATGTATTGGACAGTATTATCCGTCGACATGGTGACCATTTATGAAGCTTATTACCAGCAGGAAATTCAAATGTTTCAATTTATTTTAAAGTTAGGTAAATTACATGTAATAATTTTAGATCTCAGCTGATCAGAATGAGGCTAATAAGACTGAGAGACTACGTAACTACCGTGAACTTTTCCGGAAGCGAGGAACTATAAACGCTTTCTACCCGTCCTTGCTTCTTGCCTTTACATATAGCTAGGTAAAGTCTACTTCTCTATGGTAATACGTGCAAATGAAATCCTTCATTTCGCATATAATGTATACTCGTATTAACCAAAGATGTCTTTAAAGATGTTTATATTATATTTTGACAATCTTCTTAAAGTCCCATCCCTGTGAATCACTTATTGTTTATGATCAGTGAATCCAGTGAATCACGCCATTTATTAGTTTATTATGGTTAATGAACTCATAACATAACATAGATAATTCAAGCATATGAAAGACTCTTATGCTCTGACTAACTTAAAAAATTGCATAAGTTTTTTGTCATGTTAAGAAGCTTAATATCCTCAATTCCGTTAGGCCAGCACCAGGTGCTTGCGCCCTGTGCGGTGCTAGCTCAAAAACGCTTTTGTTGTATTTTAACCTAGTTACGGGTACATTAAGAAATCGCCAATATGTCATATAAGCAATAATAAATCCATCATACTTTAAGAGTTAGCACTGTGAATATTACAATCTTCTTTAAATTCTGTACTTGATAATTTAATTTAAGAAAGCAGCTAGAACTACTTATTGAACATATTTACTGCTTTAAGTGTTTAATTGTACGATTCATAATTATTTAACTAAACTTATATGTGATGTAACAAGCATCAACGGTATAGGCAGTACCAATTACAAAAATAAGGTATCGACATTAATCATAGATTATAAATAATATTTCCAACAAGTATGTAGGTAGGTATTGGACCATAATAAGATTCGGACTTTACCTACCTACACTACACCTGGAGTACACTATGGAACAAAAGCATTGCTCAACATAAATCGATGACGACTTTTTGGTTTTTCTGTCCTTTATTGTAATCAATTACTAGTTCCTTAAAAACTGGTACAGCCATGGCAAAATTAGTTCATATTTTGGGTTAAGCAGAATAATAAAACGAACTAGGCAACACTGGACGTTTTTAAAATGGATTAGATAGTAGTAATAGAGAAACATTAAAAAAGCATGTTATGTTTGCATAAATCATACTTAGTAATACCTTCTTCTTCAATTAAACATTTCTTTAAAGTTAAGGGCCTCCGTAGTTTACGCGGTACGGACCCTATCTATAGCTACAAAGCTGGAGATATTTTGGTTCTAATCTAACCGCTTTTGTGGTCACCTCAGACAGAAATAACAAAATCACAATACAGTGTAAGTATATCTCATGCAAATGTGTATCGTGCAACTTTTTTAAGATCAAGAAAAGGTTGCCTTTAACGTCGATAACTAAAGAGCACCTACCAGTTTCCAGTTAATAATATCCTGACCTTGACCTGAAAACTTCCAGTGAGACTACGAGTATTAATTTTCATGAGACTTTCTTGTATTGTTTGCGGGTCTAAGATACGTTACTTTTATTTATTCTAAGTCTATGGCAGTCCAGCCTAACGATGCTTTATTTTATTGCATAATGGTATTGGTACCTACTAATTATGCAATTCACATTAAATTTGTTGGAAAATGTATTATTTGGTACTTGAAAGTGTATTTTAAAATGATATATATGAATAAAAAATAACGCATAATATTATAATACCCACAAGAACGGTATGACGGTACGAATAGACAAAAAATATATTGATATTCAAATGCAATGAAATGTAATTCGCGCCTACTAACGGTTAAACTGTGATCTGACAGTGTGTCTCGAGCCAGGGTCACAACCCTCTAGATTAAACATATCTTGAATATGAATTTATGAATGCAAGGGGTATTTAGTGCATTTGGAAACGAATGTTTGCTAGTGTTTAAGTTGACAATACTAAATTGTTAATAAGTTATCTTACCAAATTTCGCTTCTTTCATAAAGTAACACTTACCTTAATCAAGTTTTACTTCGAACAATCATGCTTATGAATATATTAATAAAGAATAAAATCAAAAATAAAAACAGTCAAAGAATGATACCGAACATGTAACTGTAGAATACTCATAAGGTTGATTTTCAATATAACGAAACAAACGAATACAGCAATGCCTATACTGCTTTGTTTGTAAATAATTAGATTATTAAGTAATGCATAAGTATAAATTATAGGTTTGTAAGTTTGTCAATTGCCGCCTCGTCACTAATATAGTTAAACCTCACGATTGATTAAAGCCAATTATAATTTAGTGACATCGTTAATAAATTCATTCGCAAGTAAAGAGTAGTACAGCTCCTAAAACATCGGCTTAATTTATGAATACAAATCCTTAGTATCATGAAAACAGGGTGTTCGAACTAACATTAAGTCCGCATCAAATACTCTGTAGTAACCAAATTTGGCAATTAGTTCAATACCTACACCATATACACCGTTTTTTTATTGTTATATATATTTATTGTTTCATTCAAAATAAATTAAAGGTAAGTGTGAGAGAACCTTAAGAATAACAAAAATGCTAATCTCAGGTCACACATGTCAAAATAAATAACATTAGGATGTAATAGGTTGCCATACACTTGTCAAAAAATTGTTGCAATTGACAGTCAAGAGTTAAAAAACTATTATAGTAGGTATTTTTAGTAATAGCGAACTTTTAAGCCACTTTGACTGCTACACAGTATTTGACGCCAACTTTACCATGTTCACTTTCACATGCGCTTATCTCGACTACGCAGATCTGTAACCGACTTTGTCTTAAACCCATCCTGTCAAAAATAGCCATAATCCAGCATAGATAATTATATTACTGATAGTCCCCGTAATTATTGAAAACGTGTATTCATCAATAAAACTTCTAAAACGAACATTTAAGTGGGTACAAAATACCTGCCTAAAGTGCAAGCCCACATTTTACATTTCAATTTATTTCTGGTTCGTCAGATTGTTCAAGATTTTCCTCATCATCGCACCTATCTATTGTAAAGATTTCGCCTCTCAGAATAACTATTTTGCAAGTAATTGAAAATTCTTTTTGTTCAGTCATTATTAAAATTATAACATTAAAGTTTTAACTATAACCAACGTTTGACAAATAAGTCAAAATTAGTTTATACTTTAACTAGTGAACACGTACAAGTGATACGTACGTAACGGAAAACAGGTATTACCTAGGGAAAATGCGTTTTCACTAAATACGGGATTTCGCGCTACGGGTACCATTTTGACTAAATATCGCTAGGAAAATGCCGTTGATGCAACTCTAAATTCATCAATATTGAAATTAAAAGTATCTAACAGATTTCACATTCTGTTATCTTGGGTCTTAATTTATTTTGTCATACTTACACTTTGCCTTTAAATGCGGTAGTAAGTGACTTTATGGCTGTATAAACAAAATTTTGCCTTTTTGGCTGTATGTAGCAATAACCAGGGTCGCGTTTTATAAAGTTATTACATTTTACTATTTGGCTGATTGCATCTCTAACGCACGCACTTATTGGCTAGCAAGAGAGGCAAACAGCAAAATTGTATATTGTAACCTTATAAAACGCGACCCAGTGATATATCTACCAGTCTTTTTTAGATTTTTTGTGTAATTTGGTTCTGTACAACCCTAGCCCTACCACATGTGTAGTATTTCGTACACTAACACAGATTGAATACATTTCACGTGAGCGCATATACAGGGTGGTCCAAACCTTGACGTCAAAAAAATTTTTTTAGGTTCCCTACGTCATGGGCTATCAGAATATACCCCATGTATGTTAGCCGATTTTTTGTCGTTTTCGAGTTATGAATTTTTGAGAATTTTTTCTTTGAGAAATTCTGTAATGAATTGATAAAAAAAACTATTGGGTTTTTTTAATATTTTCTTTTTGTAAAAGTATTACTACAAATAAAGCATTTACTGACAAAAAAATTGGCGTCCTCACTTTGATACAAGTAGGATAAAAAATACCAAATTCAAAATTTTACGTTAAAAATGCATCAAAATAGCATTAATGTACGTAAATAAAAAAAATAAAACATATCCCAAGGATTTTTGGTGATGTAAAGACTGCCCTAGAACTTAAACCTTCGTAAAAGCAAAAAAAAGTAATACTTAATAATGAGGATTTTTCGGAGTAGTCTGTCAAATAAACTTAAAAAAACTTAAAATTTTAAAGTTGTAAAAAATGACTTGAATAACTACACGAATTGAGTTTTCGTGGTATTTTCTGTCTTTGTTTATTGATAAAAACAACAAAACAGACGAAATTTCACTTTATTTTTAAATTAAAAATTTAGAAGTTTTTTTTAAGTTTATTTGACCGACTACTCCAAAAAATCCTCATTATTAAGTATCACTTTTTTTTGCTTTTACGAAGGTTTAAGGTCTAGAGCAGCCTTTACATTACCAAAAATCCTTGGGATATGTTTTATTTTTTTTATTTACGTACATTAATGCTATTTTGATGCGTTTTTAGCGTAAAATTTTGAATTTGGTATTTTTTTATCCTACTTGTATCAAAGTGAGGACGCTAATTTTTGTTGTCAGTAAATGCTTTATTTGTAGTAATACTTTTACAAAAACAAACTAGTTAAAAAACCCGACAGTTTTTTTTTATTAATAAATGTCTTCATTCCAGAATATCTCAAAAAAAAATTTTCAAAAATTCATAACTCGAAAACTACAAACAATCGGCTAACATACATGGGGTATATTCTGATAGCTCATGACGTGAGGAATCTAAAAAAAAATTTTTGACGTCAAGGTTTGGACCACCCTGTATATATATCGGCTTACTACAGAATAACGAGTTTTTGAAGTATCTATTTTCACCGAATATGACAATTCCATTCGCATATTTTACCATTTTTTTTCTTAACAGTTGGTATAGTTAGACTGAATTATTTGACCTAGCAATGAAAAGCAAATTCAAATATGGCCACCATTTTAAAACCGCAATATCAAACAATAACTACTTTTTGCACCCTTTCGATCACGTGATTACAATATTACATTACAATAAAAGTGCGAAAAAAATGAAGTTCGAAACGAGTGGAGTTAAATTAAAGCACGACCGAAGGTAGTGTGTTGTAAGGGGTACCCATGTCTGATACGCTCAATACCAGAGGCCTAGATCTCGAAACCTTGTAACTTGTAATACAAGCGGAAGTCCTTATTAGTGTTAAAAAGAGACTTCCACTTGTATTACAAGCTACAAGCTTTCGAGAAACGGGCCCCTGCAGATAACAATTAACCGACTTTGAAATTTTAGGTTATAATTGGACAGTGTTAAGGAATAAACGATCAAGATCGTTTTTCTCGATTAATTCTGTATTAAAATGAGTGTACCTAATTTATTACGTAGCAATGGTCAAGGGGTGGTAAAAACAAACCATGCGACACCCTCATGGGGAAATTATTCGATATTACTTTAATTTAAACGAAATTACGTCATGTTTTAGGCGCTCAACTCGATCATAACTATAATAAAAATACATAATTTCAAAATACAGCGTATGTCCGTATAATTATCGTTCATTAATTCAAATATAAATGAATAGGTATATCTTTAAATTAATATTGCCAATCAAAACTTTGACTGTCCAATCACAACTTTTTTAAATACCAGGTTTGGTGTCTACAGGTTAATATTGAAATTCGAGAGGTACGATGTAATTTTAGAAGTAGGTACTTAACTTTAGAAGAAAATTTCAGAGAGACACAATGTAATTTAAAATTAAACTTTAATTATAGTTACCGATTTCTAAGAATGTACATAAATTTCACAGTTTAGAAATAATGAGCTTTATATATATGACGTTAAGACTGTCGGAAAAATGGTGAGTCTTACCCTCATATTAATAAGGATCAATCTATAACTGTTAAAAGTTCCTTCGTAGAAATCGGCTACTATAAGGCTGGACAACATAACGACAGGTTACAGGCACTCACAGCAGTAGGTACACGCGTTATATTGGTCGTTCGATACCTAATTAGCAGGCATCGGAATTGGCTATGTAAAGTTTTCCGAAGGTATAAATGAAGGGTCCACGGAAAGAACATGTCTAGTCAATTCAAATTACAGAAGCAAAACACACCTAACTTGAAACAGAATAAGGAGTGAATTTGTCCTGATTTTTTTAAGCTTTGGACATGTTTTTGCCGTGGAACCGTCAAATATTAAACTGCCGTGAAATATTAAACTGGGTCCTGTAACACAGGGCTTCCTAGCTCAGGACACAGGGTCGTGATATTACTGAAATGTTGTTTTTAGTACAATAAACTTTTTTTCATTTTTTCATATTATATTTTTCCCTGATAGCCGTTGTCTTAAGGTTCAAGAAAACGCGGCTCTTTTATTTTTATTTCCTATAAATTGTTAATATTATTTTTTTATGTGAGTGAGGTGACATTTGTGCAGTTTTATGGATGAATAGGAGCCTAATACGTTCGTCAGCAATCAGTACAATGAAATAGAAAAAAAAAAACAAATTATAGGAAATACAAATAAAAGAGCCCCATTTTCTTGGATCTTAAGAAAACAGCTAAGTATCAGGAAAAAATATAATATTCATTCCTTCAGAAAACTTTACATAGCCAATTCTGGTAGCATTGTTGAGCTGTCATAGGGACTTCTCGTTTATCGACTACCTAGTCTACCTACCGATTATACATATGTATATCGATAAATGCAGAATACAATGTAATATAAATGAGATCGCTTATAAGCGATAAGACCGCCTATTGTTAACTTCTACTTGTAATCATAATTATTTTACATTGTATTCTGTATTTATCGATATACATATGTATAATCGGTAGTCGATGAACGAGAAGTACCTATGACAGCTCAAAATTGCTACCAGAATGCCGACGTCTGCTATTTAGCTTAAACTACTGTTACTACATCAGAACGATTGCTAGTAATGCGTAATACCTATTTTCATAAAAGTCCGGTCATGGTAACTGTACACTGTATACCTATTATACCTATCTGATCATGTTAAGTAGGTAAGTGAAATAGAGAGCCAAATTGAAGGGACCTCTAACGTGTACTATAGAAAAAACACAGAATGTGGCTTAAGCAAATAACATTTTCATTATTGATTTAACATGTGTTAAGTTCATTAGGTAGTAAATATTTAACGGCAGCTGCAAAATCTATTTACACAATGTATGTATTTATTTACTTTATTTTTAAATACATTAATAGAATATCATATTATTTTGGGTTCCGGTACCCAAAGGCTTCAATAACGGGGCTTTAAGGCTAAGCCACGTCGGGTGCACCACTGCTTTCTCCTGCTCGTATGCTTGTTGTGCCCGTTGTAGTGTAGGAAATATCACGCACACCGCTTGCACGTTACGAGCATGCGCACGCCACGCAAGCGGTATGCCATCGAATATCACATTTATATACACTACAACGCGCACGCCACGCACGGGGCATGCAACGCGGTGTACAACACGGGGATGTACCCCGTGTTGCACATCTGGTGTGGCTTGGCCTTTATAACTCAGACACCGCTGTCTGTATGTCACCAAGTTGTATCACATAAACCATGTAGGCTAGAATATATTCTAAAATAAATATGATATTGTGAAATAATGCAAACAGAAACGGTGCCTTTAAGAACGATAGATACTTAATTGATGGAGAAAATTATTAATTCTGATATTTAAAGATATTATATTTTTGTTATAAATATTTAAACATATTACTCAAGTGAGATAGTTACTGAAAACAGCATGCTGGGGAAATTAACGCCATGTAAAAAAAATTGGAAAATTATGCGAATGGAAAGATTACAATCAGTCAAAAAGTGTTCGCCAAAAATTTCAACGGCTTAACCAAACCTATCCAAATCAACCAAGGCTATCGATATTTTCCAAGTGTAAGTTTTTTCATCTGTTGGTAGTTCCAAATCATACCAAGTTATTCTTTCATATATTAACGTTTTTAGGTTTCAGATAATATATCTACATTGAGTTAATTAAATACATTCAATATATTGATTTTAATCAGTTTTAAGTACTGCAATTTTATCTATAATCTACATATATGGAGGCTTTATGCTTTCTGTAGGAAATAAAAGATTATGGAAATTACAACGAAATCGAACTCAATATAAAAATTCAATGTCTAAAATCACTCAAGTTTATTTTGTATAAAGCTGAGCTTGTTTGAGGCCAGTTTATAATATGTAAGAAAACTATTAAACATTCATAGACATTCTCAATACAAAATAATAAAAATATATTTTACCCGCTACAGTCTTGCTCTACAACTTTTAATGCACGTGTTGTATTTTACTTTCCTCGCTGTCGTAATGATAAGTTGAATGCTAAGTACTAGGGCCATAGAATTATTCAGGATTTCTCATCGTTTGGGCTCGAAAATATCTCAACTGAATGCCATTTGGTTCACTTTCAACCCTTGGGCAACAAATGTTAGTATTATATCGTAACAGAATATGAAATATATCTTTAAATTAATTTAGTGAATCATATATATGTGTTCTATTGCCCTAATAAAGATGTCAATAAAAGCTGAGTTTCGTATTTTATCTGGAACATATATTTATACTTACTTATATAAAATCATTAACAAAAATCTTCCACTTGTAAAATTACGACAGTCAATTGGTTTCTAGTAAAAAGGTTCTCGTTTACCCACAAAGTTGTTCTTCTACGTTTACGTTATTAATTATTTCACGTGGCGTAACAATAACTTTAGTTTACTTAGTATACATTTGTTTTATCATATCGGCGGAATTAGTGATAGGTACAAGTAAAATGTCGTAATAGAGTTCCTTCAAAGAAAGTTTGTAAAAGGGTTTACGTTATAACATCTTTAATTAATAGTAGACTAAACTTCATTCAAAATTTAAACCTGAAATCATGACTTTCATAACACATATATGACACAAGATACTTTTTTAATCTTCATGAGGTGTATGAGTTTGTGAATTACCTACATAGATGATTAAAATCTAAGTTTACTTTTTTCTAACGTAGGTACTTCTAGGTCACAATATACAGTGTGCTGCCATGACCCAGGCTTATTTTGAAACCGAGCAATGGGATGCATTTTCTCAATCAAACCCAGAGTATGATTTAACTAAAAACTCGATGTTTCAAATTATTTTATTTTCTAAGAAAAGTTGAGTGTGATGCAATGTACTTCAAAACTAATCGTTAATTAGCGTTTGACAATGACAGATAGCAGTCACTCGCAATGTTTGACAACTAAGCAATACACGCTTATTATATTACATTGATAGTTCGAAGGAAATAAAATTAATTGTACAGTTAATTTACATATATTTGTCAATTGTCGATACTTGAAAACGAATGCTAGCAATGCGTATTATTGTCCATTTTCCTAAAAGCCAGAGTCATGGTAGCACACTGTATATTCATGCATACATAACGCGAGTATGTCATAACTCATAATGAGAATTCAAATCCATTTCAGTAAAGTAAATAAACTTTCAGGTTAGAGCTCCAAGTAAAGACTACATTTGATTTAAGAAATAAAAATCAACTACCACGAACGAAAGGAACTCAATTATATATGTACTTATATATTATGTAACTATAAATTTACTGATAGTAGATGATTATTACTATTGCATTTGACTACTCATGACAACCGAACATGAATAAATTTATATACTTAGCCTTATTAAGTGATAAGCTTACTCCACTCTATGTAGAGTGGACAATGTTATGCATTGTTTAACCATTCCTTCTCTGCTCACGGGTGTGGCGTGAGTTGAGTAATGAGGCCCTTGGTCTGGAGTTAACGTGAACAATTTGTTTATAATATTGTTGGTAAAATCATATACAGTATGACGCTGTATGCATCGTAAACCGAAGTCCAATGCCTAAGGGATGGTAAAACCCACTGAAGCTAAGGTACTCGCAATGTTTGCCTTGGCGAATAACACCGATGAATCCTAGCTGCGCTATCTGTTGTTTTATTTATTCATAAATAGTATTTTAGCATAGTTATTAGATGAGTCTTATCATATACAATAATTCTACTTACACTCCGCTATTCGTAGAAATTTACCTACCATAATTAGAAAGTTGGCCACCACGCATCACTCTTGTGTACTCTATTGAATATATGAACATAGTGATTATCATGTAAATACTCATTCCTAAAAGGCCTTCTAGACCTTCTATACTTTCACCCTAACAATAAAGTTGCTTACTAGCGTGCTTAATAATTGAAGAGTCATTCATGTGCATTAGTAGCAATTTTACAAATGTACTAAATCTGTTACCACTTACACTTAAAGTAGTTCGTTCATTTATATAGAACAGTGGTACTAGACCGGAGCAAGAACGAGATCGGGCGCGAGTCTTCAGAAATGGAGACCAATCCACACCCAACATTGGTGTATATTCTTGAGCATATTCTTAATTTTGTATGGGAGAAATTCTCGAGAGAGAATGTACTCTTTAATAAAAAGAGAATATCATCCAGAACGACTCAACACTTGCCCGAACTCGTTTCCGCAGAACGTAGAAGAACATCGCTGACGACTTTTGAAAAGAGACGCTCATTATCTTGTTGGATCGAATGCTGAGATATTCTCTGTGTTAAGAAAAAATATTGAATGTTAATATTATAATGTATAAATCGTGTAGTCACCACAGTTAAAGCAGGCGCTCTTATTAAAACCTATAGGTTTATCAATAAACTACTCTATAAGTACTATTAAATACCTATTCATAAAGTTAATGTATTACATAACTGTTAACTTAAAGTCGCATATTTCACTTAGCGAAATGTTGTTCGCTTAATCATTTGGAAATTGTTGCCTTGAAATATTTTAGTCACCGAGGACTGGTTGTTTCAGCTTTGAATGATCTCACAATTATACTTATTAGAATATTGTAACGATATGTTAAGTGTTTTATATTTCAACAATATGCGCAAATTTAATGCGTGCATCATTATAATATGTAATTTTGTCTGTGATCGAAATTTTATATTGTTAAGCTGAAAATTAAGCGCACGTTACATTATTGTTTGAATACTGCAAAAAATTACACTACGTACCTACGTACATTCTGTGAGTACTTAATAAGAATCGGGTCTATTTTCACCTCGACCAACGAGATTCAGTTTCGCAAGTGTGTAGCACGTTACGGCTATATACTCGTACGGAGGCATATTCAGATATTCTATTCTAAGTTTGATACCAACATGATACCACTCAATGCATCTTGATCCCACTGATATTATCGGTATCAAAAGGATAAGATCAGCTCAATACGTCTCCTTAGCTACCGCTAACCTACGCCATTTAGTCATACGTGTAAGGTACTCTTATCGGAATGTTAATGTCGATTGATTACTTTATTGACACTTCTTGTTATTTCATTCCTCTAATTATTGTTGTGGCAATAATAATATGTAATATTTTGTTATTTACAAAAATGTTGTATCGTAGCATGTTGCGTGTTGCTAGTACCTAACTTTATTATAATGTTAGTTGTAACTGCGTAGTCCAAACTTACCAGAAAAATTATTATGTTAATCAGTATAATCACGAGTCAGGCCAAATTCCAACCCACTGAACTGTACTAGGAAAATATAGTAAATGATTTTTTCACTGCGCGGCAGCAATTTTAGCTTGATTCGAGACCCCTGGCTTTGTAAGTATATGGATGATGCTACTGCATGAAAATAGTAAATGTATGTCCGTTTTAAGTATCATCGGTTGCTTGGCATACAATGCTAACTTTCACGTGATCATATAAGAACTATGTAATCGTGTGTGAAGGATAGTATTTATTTTAAATTATGTGCCATGGTGGGGCCTAGTTAAACTTGCCTATTAAAATATGCGCATTGACATGATCCGATCCCACGAAAACCGTAACCGACAATACATAAATTGTACCAAGGGTTATGCAGCACTAGTCATCTTCGTGGAGAATATATACCTACATATTATATCAAAAATGTCAGACTTTGTAATAAGACTAATAAGTCACTTAAGATACCCGTTTCGAAAATGATATTAGAAATATGCACACACATTTTAAAACTGGTTCATTACCTATTATTGGTTCAGTTTAACTTGCCGGTAGGTATACGTACGCATTATTAATGTTATTATATTGAACATTCTTAGATTTCAAATAATTATAGGCAACGTGGGCAAACTGGGCAATCAGTTCTGTTAGTTACCTGCACATGAGTTTTTTCACATGACATGATGAACCAAAAGATTCTAGCTAAACGTAATAAGGATGATGTAATAGGAAGGAACGGAGATCTCAGTATTAGTGAAAAAAACCGCAAAAATACATTAACAGAAGAAATACGAAATCAAAATACAATTTAATTTATGAAAGACGTCGGAATTTGGTCTATTATCAACTCCAAAATTGCTTCTAACTGCTACCTAAATAAGTCTTATTCGGCTGAATAGCCCGGTGGAGTAGGATTTTCAAGTATCTACCTATTATGTCTGTTGTACTTCCCAATCGCTAAATATTGCCTAGGTATTTATGCGCGTTATACCTACCTACTACGATGACAAAAAGTAGTGTCTACAAGGTGCAGAGTTTTCATTATGTATAAGGGAATCACCAACGATGCTATTTTACGCTTTCTTATGACGTAATTTGTAATTGAGTGGTGGCTAGATTTACTATTCAAGTATGTACTTCATTTCAAGTTTAGGTAGCTCCCTAACCAGTAATATTCAGAATTCATGTTATCAACTGACTGCTGGGAACGATAATTGTAATAGTTTATTTACGAAATAATCACAAAAATCATGCTTTATACTTTTTATACAACATTATTGTTGAACATTTGTTCATTAAATAAATATTGTTATGAGTACCTATATACAAGTCGTACCTACATGCTAAACATTTGTATGTACTTAGTCATTTTAAACAAAGCACATTACTTAGTCACATAGTTAACTGAAATTTTGCCTTCATTGAACAGCGCAAAGGTATTGTGGAGTATAAAGTTCAGTGAAATTAATAAAAGATCACGCACATGCGACATACCTGGTGTTTTATTGACCTACTTCATGGCCATTTTCCACTCTTCGTTTTTTACTCTCCAATATCCGAATCTTTCTCCGCAACTGAAACCAAATGTATACCTATTTACCTATGTATAAATAATAATAATTTTAATAAGCGACCCAGTCGTTTTTTAGTATCTACGGACCCCTAGACTGGGCATGCTCCGACATGCTGTTGGCTGCTGTTTTTTTAATACTTTAATGCACAGTCTAAATATAATGTCTGGGTCGCGTTTTATAAAGTTACAATTTACAATTTCGCTGTTTGCCTCTCTTTCTAGTCAATTTGTGCGTGCGTTAGAGAGGCAAACAGCGAAATTGTAAATTGTAACTTTATAAAACGCGACCCTGGCATATTTACAGCTTCAAAAACACCGAGGCAGTATGGCTTAGTGCTTTCGCCTGTCCACAACTACGAAGAACAAAAAACCGCCACTGTCAATGCCAATGTCATTGGTGATGGTGTGGTGCACAGATAAAATATAGGGAAGATTCCGTGTATTAAGACATACATGAACAAACTATTGTCATCCTTCACCCCATCTCAAGACGTATTCCATAAGGAAAAAGAGACAAATAAAATAGCTCTACTTGGTCGTGAACTCCATTAACGACTCCATTTTCTTGAACAATGCTACCAACCTGACTAGATAAAATGTCATTACTATTAGTGATGTCCAGTCTTCAATCGTATACTTTTATCGTCAATAATAATATTTTTACCAAATTAGGTAGCGAATACAGTAGGAATAAACCTTATTTCCTACTCAAAATCACGATCTTCTTCGATCGTGATTTCAAAATCTACATTTTAGGATAAAAATAAAAACACAAAGTTAACGAAATATTTTCTTTAATTAAAATGTCATAATGAGGGTTTCCTAAAACGTATGCCACTAGTTGGCGCCACTTAGCCGTAAGGTCCCGCTAAGAAACACAATTATCTAGCCCCAAAGAAAGACTAAGTAAATGTTTTTTTTTTTTTTTTTTAATAAAGTTTAAATTTTTTTATGTATTTTTTTTAACTCATACAAAATATTTAAACCAGAAACTATAAACATAGAATTTAGACAAGTTTCTGGACCTGCTCCCGCCCTGGTGATTTAAGAAAACTCTCATTATAACATATTTTATGGACTTATCATTCCTTAAAGCATACCTAACAATTTTGGTATGATGGCTTCTTTATAATTAAATTAATCAGTCTACACAAGTATCACATGAGCGTCATTATTAAACTAAACTTAATTTACTTGCTGGTTGACATGACATTGGATGATTACCAAATATGGTGGGTAGTACGTCAGAATGTAATCACTTATGCGCGTACCCTTGCCTGAAACAACAGCTTAAAATTGTGCGGAGCATATTTTTGAATACTCTTTAGGGTACCAGTCGTCTGCCTTTTTGATATTTTTGACCCATAATAGCCTTTGTTCAGTGTCCAGTGGAAACCTGTTGGACATTAAAAACATCGATTCATTTTTGAGTTGACTATCAATACATTTATCGATATCACGATCGGTCTCTTAAGTACCACACTATGCGATACAAATGTTTGAATCCCACTATTTATAATTACATTACGAATGTAAATACAAATGGTTTAATCACAAAACTACACATATGTATCCGACAACAAATATTGAATAAGATTTTCAGTTACTTTTACCTTAATAAGGTTCGAAATCTTAAAATTCAAGTCAAAACTAAATTGCCGGTGAAACGTAATGTCTTTATTTTGTTCATTCAGGTAACCCTGGCGGTTTTTACACCCTGGAACCACACAAGTCATCACTTTTATCACATTCCGTGCACTTATCGAACAGAAATATACATGAAAAGCTTTATTTTAATCACTTTTACTATTTGCGGTTTAGGTGCACTAGTATACCCAAACAAAGATCGTTGACAGGCATTGCCGGCGTCACCCACAGATAAAATAGACTCGGTCTATCAATTTTATATGTCTATGAACGACTCCATTTTCTTGAACAATGCTACCAACCTGACTAGATAAAATGTCATTACTATTAGTGATGTCCAGTCTTCAATCGTATACTTTTATCGTCAATAATAATATTTTTACCAAATTAGGTAGCGAATACAGTAGGAATAAACCTTATTTCCTACTCAAAATCACGATCTTCTTCGATCGTGATTTCAAAATCTACATTTTAGGATAAAAATAAAATCACAAAGTTAACGAAATATTTTCTTTAATTAAAATGTCATAATGAGGGTTTCCTAAAACGTATGCCACGAGTTGGCGCCACTTAGCCGTAAGGTCCCGCTAAGAAACACAATTATCTAGCCCCAAAGAAAGACTAAGTAAATGTTTTTTTTTTTTAAATAAAGTTTAAATTTTTTTATGTATTTTTTTTAACTCATACAAAATATTTAAACCAGAAACTATAAACATAGAATTTAGACAAGTTTCTGGACCTGCTCCCGCCCTGGTGATTTCAGAAAACTCTCATTATAACATGTTTTATGGACTTATCATTCCTTAAAGCATACCTAACAATTTTGGTATGATGGCTTCTTTATAATTAAATTAATCAGTCTACACAAGTATCACATGAGCGTCATTATTAAACTAAACTTAATTTACTTGCTGGTTGACATGACATTGGATGATTACCAAATATGGTGGGTAGTACGTCAGAATGTAATCACTTATGCGCGTACCCTTGCCTGAAACAACAGCTTAAAATTGTGCGGAGCATATTTTTGAATACTCTTTAGGGTACCAGTCGTCTGCCTTTTTGATATTTTTGACCCATAATAGCCTTTGTTCAGTGTCCAGTGGAAACCTGTTGGACATTAAAAACATCGATTCATTTTTGAGTTGACTATCAATACATTTATCGATATCACGATCGGTCTCTTAAGTACCACACTATGCGATACAAATGTTTGAATCCCACTATTTATAATTACGTTACGAATGTAAATACAAATGGTTTAATCACAAAACTACACATATGTATCCGACAACAAATATTGAATAAGATTTTCAGTTACTTTTACCTTAATAAGGTTCGAAATCTTAAAATTCAAGTCAAAACTAAATTGCCGGTGAAACGTAATGTCTTTATTTTGTTCATTCAGGTAACCCTGGCGGTTTTTACACCCTGGAACCACACAAGTCATCACTTTTATCACATTCCGTGCACTTATCGAACAGAAATATACATGAAAAGCTTTATTTTAATCACTTTTACTATTTGCGGTTTAGGTGCACTAGTATACCCAAACAAAGATCGTTGACAGGCATTGCCGGCGTCACCCACAGATAAAATAGACTCGGTCTATCAATTTTATATGTCTATGGTGTGGTGTGCCAAAGCTTTAATAAATGAAAAAAAAAAATGATGGTGTGGTGTCTTGTCGACTTGTCGTTGTCTTTCCAGCATTTTGATTTTGTTATGTTATAACCTAAAATGTAACAGAACATTAATAATTATTTAAAAATTATCTAATATTTGGATAGGACTGAGTTCCATGTTGAAGTATCAAAATGAGTTGTCAAATTAATATGAAGAACATTTCGATAAAATGTCAGAAATGTCGTCATGTATTATTAGAAGATGCAAGAGAGACCAACAATAACTTCGGTTGCAACGTTACAAATTGTAACAGTCACAACATTAATCAATTTATATATTTGATTGAGGATAAACTACCCTGCTGGGTGAAACATAAAGTTGAAGGTGAACAATGGACCAAAGGAAAACTACATTGTGAGAATTGTGGCTATAAAGTAGGATCTTTTGATTTTATATCTGGACGTAAATGTGAATGCAAAGAAACAGTGCTCCCGCCGGTTCATTTCGTAACCAGTCAAGTTGACAGACCAATTATTGTGGATCAAAATAATTAAACCTTCACCAGGTTAGGGATATGTTAAGGGTTATTATTTATTTATTTATTATTAGCTTTTATTTGAACTGTAATTATGTTTACATTTTGTATGTAGTTATAAAGTTTTGATAAGCTGAGTTGTGTTTATATGTGTTAACTTCAGCTTTCCTCCGCCAAGCTTTTCCATTTCTGTCTGCCTCTCTCCTTCCTAGTCCATGTTCCTCCTGGCTCCCTTTTTAGTTAGTTGGTCCACATGTGTTAGCCACCTCTGTCCCTAGGGCCATCAATTAGGTACCAATGAGATATACAATGTTTACTCAGGTTATCCCACCTGTTAAAACCCATCTGACACCAGTGGTAACAACTGGGATTTTTTTCTCACCTGTTTTTTTTCTCACCACTAAAGCACTTGGTGGTAAATACTGGGAAAAAGAATTCCCAGGACTTTTAATTCCCAGTTGTTCCCACTGGACAGGCACAGGTGGGAAAAAAACCCCATTTATTACCACTGGTGTCAAATGAGTAGTAACAGGTGGGAATAACCCTTATGGGGTCCTCATTAAATGGCCTGCCCATTTCCACTTAATTTTTTTGCACTTTGTTTATGAACCTTATATTTTGTTGGTCCTTCAATTTAGCTAAATAAATGCAGATAGATCAGAATTCAGACCAATTTTAGGAATATTGTAGATTTTGAGTCTTAAGGTAATTTAATCCTGTTGATATTTAAATATTAGAGTATGGGATGTCATGGGCTCTGATTTTTCGTCGCACGGTAAGACTAGAGTACCATGGAGTTAATATTAAGATAAAAACTTTAAACATGTTCATTCTCATACTCGCTCAAGTATGTAATTTGAATTACCCTATTGCCTTGTTAGCTTGTCTATATGAGCACTACATATGCTACACTTTAAAATCCAGAAATGAAACTGGTCTACAATTTACTAGTGCAAGTGCCAGTTCATTACCAAGCAAGACCGGCATTTGCAATACCATATCCCACTATTTTTCTTTACATACAAGACATTCCACAGTGTAAAATGAGGAAACAATAACAGTACATTCCTGAGGTCTTAAGAAGCAATGTTACACAAAACCCAAAACAATTTTATTAGGGTCTCTCTTGGTTCCCATAACTTTTAGAAGTGCATAAAATTGTATGTCATAATTTTTGTTAGTCACATTACAGTAAGTCATAAAAATAAACGGTATAAATTGGTAGTCCGATATATGTAGATCATAATTATTCTTATCCATAACAGATAACATTTTAAGTCCATCCTCGTTTCGCTCATGCCTAAACTGACCTGCCTTAGAGTTAAATATGAATAGGCAATGCATTTTTTTAAGTCATGGTTATTTTTTAAATGTAATTTGATTATGTAGTCATTAAAACTAGTTATATGAGTTACGACCATTAGTAGGTTAAAATATTTCTGAAAAATTATTGATAGACCTTTGAATGTTATAGTCAGCAATTTTATAGCTTTTGTGATTTAATGTTATAGGTTGTTAATATTAGAACTATTAAGTGTTATACTTAACAAAATTATGACTTGATGCTTATTTCAATCAATGATATGGATATCAATTTCTCAGTAACTTAATTTGGAACAATAAATATATGGGAAAGAAAGGGATCCCTTTTTTAATGTTTTCAGCAGCAAAATTTCTGCCTTGATTTGTTTACATCTTGCAATCACAGAAATATGTATTGCTATTATTCAGTTTCTGAATATTACATTAGTGGAAATGAATATAAATAAATTATTATAATACAGGGCACTTCTTATTTGTAGTAATAAAGGGCTAAGCTTTCAATTGTAGATAATTAAATCCAATGAAGATGTGTGATATCTTTATTTCTACATCATATTATTCTTATTCAACTAACATTGACACAGTGGCAGCATTCTCATTAACTTCAATATCTCTGCATTGTGCAGCCTGCAGTTCTCTACGGATCTGAAAAAATAAATAATACATAATTAAAGGAAGTTGGCCACTTACCTAAGAGCCAATAGCAACATCTATCCACGCCTGTGAAATAAAGTTATGGCTTAAAGGAAACCATCAACAATAATATTTAAAATATTCATCTCGCTGCTTAGTTTTAATAAAAGCCATGGCGGTAAAACACGGTATTTCATAGTCGCGATACTCGCAATATTGGCGCGTGAGGAAAATACTATCTCCATGGTATGGCATAATCAAACACAAATAATAATATTTTATAAGTATACAAATAAAAAATGCTTTATACACCGTGTTTTTATTGATTTTCGTTAAATTAAAGGGAAGCTTAATTAGGTCAAAATTAATGAATTTCTCTAAGACTAAGAAACTAGTGTCTTAACTCTTACTGTCATTGAGTTATTAAAAAAAATAGTTTAATGACTGAACAAGTGTATTGCAACCATCATTAAATCCTAATGTTACTTATTTTGTCAAGTGCTGTCAGTCACTGAGATAGAAGAATGGAATCGACAGGTATAAAAAATAAGGGTGAAAAATAATTTTTAATTTTAATACAATTTGTATGAGAATTTAAAATCTCGATTTGTGGCTTTTCTAGCCGATAATTTTTTTTTGGTCCCATACAAGCTTTTGATCCTGAACAGAAACAGGATCGATTGGCATCAAAAAAAAAGTTTCTCAAAAATGACAATTTCCTCGCACCCTGTATACTTTTTCCAAAATCTGAAAACGCTAATCTTCTTTAATTGAAAATCGCGGGAAGGTCTTCTAAGACCATTTTCGCGTAGCTACACGGGATCTGGTAGCTGCCCTCACTGACCCAAAATCTTTTTCCACCCTGTATTAGGGTGCTTAGCCAAGTTGCCAATCGCTAGCGCTTCATCGTTAATCGCAGCTAACTGTCTTTGTCGCACTAATATGAAAGAGCGACAGAGAGGGAAAACTGCGTTACGCTACTAAGCGCTAGCGATTGGCATCTTGGCTAAGCACCCAGGTAACTCCAATTAACGTACCAAGCAGCCTGTTAAATTTAACGGAATTAAAAAAAACACGGTGTATATGGTTTAAATCATAAACATGAGTTGATTGACTTAGCAAACTCAATTTTTTTGTTCAAATTTGTAAGAGACATTATTGCTATGCTATCTAGCTTTATACCAATCAGATGAAACTTACTTCTGATGTAATGTTGGGATGAGAATGTTTTCTTAGGAGTTCTAATAGGGCATCTCTTTGTTCTGTAGAGATATCAGACTTGTAGCGTTGAACAAATGTCAACAAAGCTTGGTGCCACAGGACAGGTAATGTTCGGTGATCCATCTGGAACCTTGGGAAAAAAAAAACATTCATTTAATATGACATCATATACAAAGGGTTTGTGCATACAAGTTACATAGATCCTAGAATTCAATATAACACAGAACAAAGCATCATTAATGAATATTTCTTAAATTTTATAATGCTATTGCCATCTACATATAGATCCATTACAGTATTAAAATCCTCACTAGCAATTATTTTCTTGAATATTCTCCAACACACGGGTCTTGAAGTACATTCTAAATATTATCTAGGTAAGTGCTTGTAATTTATTTGTTGTATCTAAGGTATACCTGAGAAAATGGAATACTACAGAGTCTATGACTCTGTATGGGAGTGCATATTTCTTGTCAAACAAAATGCGTAGAAAAATGGAATTAGCGCCAGTGTAATCCATTTCCGCAATTTTCAAGAGAGCGGCGCTAGAGTGGAGAACAGGAACTGAATTCCGTGCCAGCACAGAACCCACAATAATGGCCTCTCGCAGCGTGCAATCTCCAGACTGCAATAGACAAAAAATATATTATTCCCCATAGTAGAATGGTTCATAACGCTATTATAATAAATAAAGAAAGAAAATAGCCTTTTCATCACACGTGCTGTCTAAGCGCGCTATTGCTTGCATGCATCGCGGGAGTAATACATTTCTAAAATTATATTTTGTCTTAAAACAATTTTTTATGCTTACAAGTGTGATGAAAAACATTGTATGCATCACGGTCGGTAAGCGGAATACTAACTCGAGTCATTAAAAGCCCTCCGCCGTCGGCGTCGAGTTTCTAACACTCGTTAGTAATACCGTACTTACCTCCCTAGATGCACAATGTACTATTATTCACTGACATCCAATTTCTAATAACTTGTTAGGCACTATTTCTACATTACTAGGCATCATTCCATTACCGACATTGTACAGTCAAAGACAAAATAAGGTGTACACAAAAATGTTCAAAAATATGTCCCAGTGCACTCTAATTCTGTGTAATAAGAACGTCGTAACATATTTATGAGCGATTGTTTCGATACTTATTTTTGCACTTGACCGTACGCCGGGCCATGGTATCGGCCAATGTCCCATGTATCCTTCAACCGCCAGGTTTGTCGCGGACAGATAGCAAGAGCCTTGACGGTCTAACAGTTCCTTGGCGGAGGGCATTGTCTCGTATGGGATGGAAAATGTGTGAGTAGATTTACTGCATCTCATTTGAAGCACACTCTTAGGTTGGCGGGGGCAGCGGCGGAAACGTAAAACTTAAGCACCCCAAGTATGGAGTATACTTTGGATTTTGTACCACTCGCTGTAGAAACGGCGGGTCCCAGGGGTAGTGAACTTTTTAAAGAGTTAGGGACGCGCTTTAGAGACAAATAACAATCCCTGCACTGGGCTGGGTTATGCCTGGTCTAACAGGTTTACATTGCTATTCAGCGTGGAAACGCTACCAGCATAATGTGAACTGATTTTTTAGTGGATATTTTGACCAACCATCAAATTCTTATTAAAACCAGACCCCCAGGTTTTAATAAGAATTTGATGATGCTTGTGCATTATATTTGCTTGATAGTGAGATGATGAAGCATGTAGCGGATTAATTTTTCAATGATTCTTTAAAATTCAAATGAAGGACAATTCCCTTTTAATAAGTTAAAAAAACTAGTACCTTATAAGCAAACCCCGGATGACGGGAGCAAAAATGCGTTTGTCACATTGGAAATTTATAGATTATGCTGATTATGTTTCCCTAGTAGTTCCAATTCTTTTCCAGATATCAAAAAATGTATAAGATTTTTAATATGAATTCACCAATTTTTTTTAGTCAACACATTATGATATTTTTTGTGAATAATTTCGCATTGAGGATGAAAAAGTAATCTTAATAAGTGCACTTTGAAATTCTGAACGACATTCAAGCTGCTTTTTAGGCTTTAATTTCGGTTTTGTAACTGTCCTATGGTACTAGGTATTATTGACATATTATTGTTTATCAATTTTAGATCGCAATGCCTCTGATTACATGCAACCGCATAAACTACTGTTGATCAATACATTTCTAATTCATAAAATGTTGGTATGGATGTCGATAGAATAGTCGATATTTAACTAAGCACTAGTGACAAACGCATTTTTGCTCCCGTCATCCGGGGTTTGCTTATAAGTTAAATATATTTTATACCACTTCTATGTTCACTGCCAAGAGTTTGTTCCAATTGTGTCTACGGAATTTTAGAAAGGTATTTTTTCCACACAGAGACTCATGGTTGTTTCATGTAAAATACCTTAGGTTTATTACTTAACAATAAGTACCTCCAGCAGAGGAAGCAAAATGCCCTTCATAAACGCTCCTGGCTTGAACAGTGATTTTCGGAGAGCTTGGTAAAGATGGAAGTTGAGACGTTTATATTCTTGTAGGTCGTCACGTACACGCGGCAGTAGCACCAGATTGTAAAAACGTTGCGCCATTTTTTCCTTCAGATTGGATGCAAAAATTCTAGTTGCCTAAAACAGAACAAAAACAGGTACTATTAATATCTGTCAATGTTTATACATAACAAATTTATTCATATTTATAACATTAAATAGTAACCTGATACATAGCAGCAGCAGACCAAGTAGTAGGCTCAGTTAAATATAAAATTTGTTCCCAATTTTGAAGATGTGGTATCATTTTAAAAGCCTTGGGTAGTTTCCCAGAACGATATTTCTTGAGAACATCTCTTACACCTTCATACATAGCCTTGATCCTGGAAATTATAACTTGTTCTTAATGGACATACAGAAAAGCTATACCTCTGGTATTCTTTCTTTCTTAAATAGCACAGTTTTTAATAGCTGTAAAACAAAATCATATGAGGTCAATACGGGTAAGCCCGTCTATCAGGAAAATCTGCGTACTACCTGATTTCCGACCATAATATATCTGAACAGTATAAGATGCAAGCAGTATAAGATACAGTTAAATTAAAGAGGATCATTCATTGTTGGTTTTCCATTGGTTAATGTTCATGTCACTGTTGTAAAAGATTAATACTATGTATTATGGCACAAATTTAATTAAAAGCCATACCTTGGATCAATGTTTTGTAGCTTTAGTGTCTCAGCATCTGAAAACTGAGTTTGTAGTTCAGTATGCTTGTCAGTAATCTTGTCTTTGATGATATCAGCCAATGTCCGAGTCCTTTCTGGCTTGTCTGACATGAACCTTCTCAGTGCCTCCTCATCTTTTTCATTGATAACAATATTATCATAATATGTGTCTGGTTCCAAATCATCATGGTCAGAGTCAGTATCATCATCTGAGTCTGCATCTGTTAAGTGGAGGTTATTGTTAATAGGAGCCTGTATAATTACATATTTCAAATTTTACATTCAAACATTTGCACTGCAGATTAAATCATAGTTTTAAAATGCATATTGCACAGCAGAAAAGAGAGGAATTCGTACAGTAAATATAACTAATACAAATCAATTGTTAACATAAAAGCAGCCTTGCATTGCCTAGCAGTAAGCAGTGCACTGAATGGAATACATTTTACTCAATGATCACAAATATCCTATATCATTAATAACCTTTTTTCCTGGCATAGTACCTATGTATATCTACCACATACATCTCAATAGAATTTTAGGTTCACTTAAAGAAAAAAGGACTTTCCATTCAAATATCAGATAGAAAAAAAATACCATCACTCTATTACATGTATTGAGCCCACCCTCAACATTTTTTATACTACTTAGTTTGTAATGGTTCATACAACACCATATCTTTATGAAACATGTTTCTATAGTACTTATACTTTTATAGTTTCCAAGTAAATTGGCTGTGACAGATGGAGATGATGAATATAATATGAGGGTTTCGTTTTTGTTATTTTGGCTATGGAACTCTAAAAAGGATACAAATATATACTAGGCATAGCTTTATACAAACATATTACATACAAAAGGAGCCTTTATTTAGATATAACTTGAATAGTAAGTAAAATTTCCTCAAAAGTCATTTCCAGCTCAACAAAAAAAAACAGTACTTATATCATATTGAATGCTTTGCTTTCCTAGTTTCCAGAAAAGTAATATTTTGAGGTCTGCTAATCTCTCCGTGACTGTTTGGCATATTCTTAAGTTTGCCCAGCTTGTTCAAGGAATTTCTTCCCTGTCCCTCTTTGATACATTGTTGGTAAAACAAGTTTATACAATATATTATACCATGTTAACTGTAACAATTTTACCTTTTAGTTTAGTTGGTAGCTGTATTTTAGAGCCAATGGAGGGCCCACTATCACTAATATCAAATTCCGCCTGCTGCCTTCTCGCTACTTCTAAGATTTTCTTAGAAAGCTCAGGATTAACAAACTGTAAAGATATTTTTCATTAATAATACGTGCCAATAAAAAATTACATTTTCCAAAGGTTAAATTTCTACAAGGATACTTACATCTTCATCATCATCGTGTCTGTTTCTTTCCTTGTTTCTGTTTTTGCTTTTAACTGAGGTTACTGCCTCAATTTGGTCAGCAAGGGCTATATTCTTGCCCACTTGTGATGGCTTTAACCTTTTCACTTTTCCCATGGTGCACTCACTAGCTTTGTTTAGATAAGTAAATACGAGACCAACTACCGCTGCGCACGCTATGTAACAGACCGTTCCTTATAACAGATTTTACAAATAGTTAAAAATAAAAAGCACTGTGGTCTCTACTCTGCGTGTGCAACGATGGACCATGACGACCATGTGGTATTTTTTTACATATTTTATGACAGTTGAGATGACATTAACTGACGTTTCTAAATTATATTTTTCATGTTGCCTCCTTGTTTAGTTGACAGTATGACAACCTGCGGCCCTACCGCGAAAAACGAAATTCGTAAATTTCGAGGATTTGTCTCTCTCACTCTAATAACGCCTTCGTTTGAGTAACAGAGAAAAATCCTTGAAATTTACGATTTTCGATTTTTGCAGTAGTGCGCCATTAGACTGGCGTTGTTAAGGCGAGGGACATTGTTGCTCACCGCTTAATATGGGCTTCACCTGTTCCGAACAGCGGCCCTACTGCGAAGGCGAACTACGCAATCCGCCAATTTCGTGTATTTTCTCTGTCACTCTTACGACGCCTTTGTTGGTGTGACAGAGACAAACCTCCGTAATTAACGTACTTCGGTGTTCACGGTAGCAGCGGTAACGTATATTCTGTACGCGAACTTCGAAATTAGCAAATTTTGAGAATTTCTCTCTCTACACTCGCGATAACATCTTTAAGCTTTAGTGACGGGTATCTAAATGTAATTTAATATAAATACGTGAAATGAAAAAAAGAGTAGTGTGAACAGTGATCAAACAAAGTCGGCCCTAGACTTAGATTAACTTTGCAAAATATAATACTTTTTTACGTTGGCCATTATCGTAAAAGTGGGACACCCATAGCATGATCGCATAATTTTCTTAATTTAAAAATTCCACCTTTTTCGTATTCATTATTGAGAGTGAATAACAAAGATGGGTAACTAATTATGGGTATATTAATTTTATTTTATGTGCACTTTATTAATTGAAAACGAAAACTAATTAAAAATAATACTAACTACAAACTAAATCTTAAAAAATAAACTGGTAAAAGTAATTTTAAAATACGGATCAACTTAAATAAAATTAAACCTAAAAAAACCGCCTTCTTCTACTGGAAGACTGGATGGCCAAAGTATTTTGATCAGTTTTGAGTTTTGGATAGGTCTTCTTCCTAGGACTTGAGTTTTGTTTGTAGTGAACCACAAAGAGGCACTCACTCTACTAACAGCATGAAAGACTGGCCTGCCACCGCGAACGCGCGCGTGTTCGCGGTAGGGCCGCTGAACGAGTTCTAAAATCGGATATGAAAATCTTGATTATTTAGCGACACTATCAATTTTAGGGCTAAGTTTTCGAGGAAATCATTCATTATTCCAATCGAATGATGGATTGCAGGTTTTGCAGGGTACACATGCCTCATCCAGTGGTAGGCAAATCAAAGTGATTGAGAAGGGATTATTGCGTTTTAGAAGATCCATACTATTGCATCTGTGTAATTGCATATTCCGTCGTAGTCGGCTTGTCATTCGTCTCGCCACTATAAATGTAATTATGTCGGTACTTATGTTCACCATTAACAATACGAAGGATGCCGAAACCGCAAAATTATATTGCCTCGGCGCAAAGCCTTAAGGTGCGTGCAGACCGAAAGAGCATTCGCTGTTCTAGCGCCCGTTCTAAGAAATCAACCAATCACGTTATGTGTACCGATCGAATTTCGTAGAGTGGGAGGTTAGAACACTTAGAACAGCGAATGCTCTTTTAGTTTAACGGCACCTTTAGAACGAAACCACAAGAGCGTATCACATGTTTTAGTGACCTTCGTTGCATCATACTATTTCTGATGGTGATCACTGTATGGTATGGTATACTATATGCCATACAATCATCACATCGTATGATTTTAAAATTTCCTAGTTAATAATATGCAGGAATAAGAAAATAATTTCTTATCTTTTTGGAAGAAAAAATGAAATGGCACTATAGTTTATTAATAACAGTTTTATTTGAATCGATAGGTATTCGTTAACATACTTAGGTTAGTAGTATCAAGTGACAGGCCTTATGCTCTAGTTGAAGGACTCGAGCAAATCGATGATGGTCTTAAGGTTGGAGTTAACGATGCCAATGCCATCGTGGATAGCGTTGCGGATATTCACTTCTACAACCTTCATGATGATGGTGTCGAAGAGTCGCACGAACACCGCAATGGTGGGGTTTATCAGCCAGTCCGTCAGCACATTGCCTGTCAGCCGGACACGCAGGCGTCTGTAAAATATAATGATATGAGGCGAATGTCTCCACAGACATCTACTTGGACACGACACCGTGCCATTACTTTTACAGAGGCGTCACTTGAGTATTGAATAACATAACTAATATCGTTGCCCGATGTAGATGCAAAATAAACTTAAAAAGAGAAAAGAGAACGTAAGCCTTTTTTCGAGACAATAATGGTAACTTAATTAAAGAGACAATAGGTATCTCGATCCTACACAAGTAGATTATCCGTCCCTATGAGAAATCTATCTCGCAGCTAGATACTGTCGCACAAATCATGTGTCGACCTTTTGATATGAAGCTTAGCTTCAGATACAAAAGGTACCTATCGAAGTCACTAACTTACAATTTGTGAGACAAAAACAACAGAAGTAAAAACTCCGAAATCTAATTTGGGTAATTTATGAGGACATATTATTGTTAGGTACCTACACATAATAATTATACTAACCCAATATCAGTCAAAGAAAATTGCTGGAGATGGATTTCGTCGTTGTTGAAATCGATCAGGATGTCAGTAATGACTTTGAAATTGTCCAGGGATCCGCGGATGCCGCCCGTGGGGCCGATCCTCATCACCTTCAGGAGGTACTTGTAGATGAACTGAAATAAACAATATCAATCAAATAATCACCAAATTAAGAAATAATTAAAACCGACTTCGACCGATTTCTCCAAGATCATATCATCAAACCCCGACTTGGTGCCAACAACAAAAAAATTATAATCGGGTTGGGATTGAGAATCTCTCTCCTTTTTTGAAGTCGGTTAAAAACCCATTGCGCCTATTAAAATTCCTTTGAACGTATAGGTACGTCAAGAAAAATAGACACTTTATAGAAAAATAGACCTTTTTTTGTCCAAGGGAAAATGCAATTACGCATCCACCCCGGCCTAGGGGAGTGCAAGGGTTGGTAGAATATACTATAGGTAGGTCCGTAAAGTATTTCACCTATTTTTCAATATTTTTTAACCAACTTTTAAAAAAAGGACGGAGGTAGTATTCAACTCCGCCAAATATTTTTATTAAAACGATATAAATCATTGAAACATCTATAGATCTATCATCGCATTAACGATAACTTAACTATGGAATATTTAATGTTGTTGCTGCAAAGCATTAATCGGTTTATCACTCGAGCTTGGCGCAAGAGCATGGTGATAACATTGATAACGATAGTAATGAGGTTACTTCGAGATTGGAGAATTCCAAGACGACCCGCACGCGCAGCATCTTGGCGAAGTAGTTGACGGTCTGGTCTCCGGAGCGCTGCACGTTGACCAGCCCCGTCATGTACCCGTCGTGGATCTTCAGCCACGCGCTGTACGTTATGAGCAGGTACCTCTGGAAATGGAAGGCGAAACCGGTATTAAAGTTTTGGAAGCCAAGGCTTGAAGAAGTCATATCATGTCACTGACGCCATGCGGTCGCGTCTAAGTTGACATCATGTAGCTCTGCGTAAGACCATGAAGGTGGATTTAGACCAAACGAGCGTATACTCATTATATCCCCCACTCTGCGTAAGTCGTTCGTTACACAAAGCGTGATTGGTCGAAATTCGTTGATTTCGTAGTGGGGGATAGAACGAGCATTCGCTCGTTTCGTCTAAATCCACCTTAATATAATATGATATTAGACTAACGAAGCTGTCGGCTGTAGCCAATGCTGGGTCCCTTGTCACAATTAGCTGTCCATTGTTGTGTAATCTTGCTGTTACGTACTAACTAAAAACTCCCATCCGTACGACATAGGACGTTCGACATTCGCTAAACAACACCCAGCCCCACGAATATTCAATTAGGTATGTGGGTAGTGTTAGGTGCCTAGTTAAAATTATGGAGGTTTGTACAGTTCTAACGGCCCGGCCACGACATTGGTCTAAGGCGACCAGCGGCGAGCGAATCCATGAGTTGGAGCGGGATGCCGATATGGGTACGAGAGGGAGCACCATACCTTTTCCGCTAAGCCGGTCGCCTTAAACCGATGTCGTGGCCGGGGCATTAGTGACGTAAAGACTAAGTGAAACTAACCACATCGAAGCCTTCTTCGATGTCCGGCAGCTCCATAGGATCCAGGCCGAAGTTCTGGATATGCGGCACCAGCATGCTAATAGTCTCGTCCACATAGTCGTTCACGGTCGCCGTTATCCCGAGGTCGCTGAATTTCTCTCTGTTACGGTCAAGACCAAATATTTGGTTATTGACAAAAATTATAAAATATTTCAACCGGATCGTAAGTTATAATTTCGTGTAATACACAGAGTGGAAAGCTAGTGGAAAGATAAATTAGGCCCTGGCCTACTACAGCGAAAATCCTAAATCGTAAATTTCGAGGATTTTTCTCTGTCACTCTAATGACGCCTTCTTTTGAGTGACAGAGAAAAATCCTCTTTTACGAATTTCGGTTTTCGCGGTAGTAGGCCTGAGTAGGTACTTAACTATAATAGTGTATATCTAACAACCTAGGTAAAGGTACATGTGTATTAGGTAGTGGTTTTTGAGTAACTTGTCTTTGGTAGAATATACTTAATTAGGGCTGATATTCCAAGCTGATAATTAATTAAAAACTCAAAAATCAGCCTTTAATAAAACAATACAATAATTTGGTTGGTAAATCTATGTATTTAAAAACAATATTTATTTACATAAATGTACTATTTATGTACCTACATAGATTACATTTACTAATCTAATTAACCTATGTCTGTATAAGATTGACCCTTACAATATGCTTAAAAATATAATAGCTCACAGGTGTAGGTACGCAGATATGTACCTACGTACTTATTTACATTGTATCACGTGTTAGGTAAAAATACCTCATGAATTGATTCTTATCATGTTTTGCTTATAGGTGGCCGCTTATCTCCGAACGTATTCACAATGCTGTGAATTTAATCTTCAGATCTATAAAGATTACAATAATAAACGTAGATATGTCTGGTAAGTAGGTACCTATATACTCACTTTAGATTATAATGTATAATGACTCAAATCATAGGTTCAGTGTTTGTGTCCGGGACTGGAGCGATTATGAATATTTCTATACAATAAGAATTACCTACAGTCAAGGGCATTAATATATATACTCAATTATACATATTTTACGCTAAAATAAATGCCTATTAGGCCTACAAAATATAACACCATCGCCCCCAATTTTTAAGCTGCTTTTTGGTCTCGATCTCGAGTTCAGTCGAAAATAGAATAAGTCGTATAAAAGTACCTATAATGCAGGCGGTTCCGTAGGTTACAGGTAAACATGGACTAAATTCGACACACATTACTGTAGAATAATTTAATATTGTCACTAATTACCTAGGTTTTAACAATAGTATTTATAAAAATATTATATATGTTAATATTTACGCCCATGAGGGTTTATGTTTCTCATGTAATATGTTGTTCATGAGTGCAATTTAATAAAAAAATATTTCGTAACTGGGATTAGTCTAGCTAGGCCATAATAAGTAGGTACATGTTGATAACGTTCACTTAGAATTCCAATAAAAAGTTGATCAACCATACAAAATAATTCGAACGCGCCACGAATAATAGGTACAACACATTCTAGTAATTGAACGCTCGTTGGCATTGGCAGGTCATTTCAAAAGCGGATGGCATTCATAACTTTTCTACACATGATGATATTTACACTTTACAGGTACGTCGCCGTACATAAAATTAAAAAAAATGTGATTTTAATAAAAGAAGGTACACTGATGTGATGTGATGACTCCTCTGGTTGTATTTATTTATTAGTTTCGTTTATTAATCACGTTATTTTTCGTTATTCGCGAGAGATACTCCTAAAAAAGAACTAAGTACCTGCTTTTAGGGACACCCAATTAACGTGAGATTAATAGCATCAGTCAGGTTCGTAAGTATAACTAAGTACGATATCCTTAGGAATTTGAACTTTATCCGCGTTTTATCGCTTATAGTGTCTAAAATTAAGTCCAAACTGAGTTTTTATTGAAATTTAGTGCTTAATTGTCGTTAGAAACCTGACTGAAATTAAGGGTTTTAACTTCACGTTAATTGTGGTCCCTAAAAGTGGAAAAATCGAATAAGGTGCGCCCCAGGTAGTGTCACGCTCCCCACTGGTTGGTTGGGAACTCCTGTTTAGAATGCTACCCAGTTTGGACTTACTGTTGTGCCTGCAGCAGCATCGGCGCCAGCAACTGCTTGGGCGCGGTGCTCGCCTCCGCCGCCAGCACCGCCAAAGCTAGCACCAACGCTGTATACTTCTTGTGCATCATTACTATTAACAACTGCGACACTTATCTTCCATTTTTTATTTATACCAATGGGGTTTATCATAGATTTACGGATAACAAATCAATGCCGATCGTGATTTAGATCTTAACAAATCATAATTAATGAGTTCTAATTACACCTGCGTCTAATAGGTATATTTGTTTGAAATTAGCTCTTATCTATTTAAGTAAAGTATCCTTCTACTGTACTTGGGCTAGGTTCAATCAGAGGCCTATCCCACAAAACTTTAATTGCTGTAATCCTATAGTGTGGGATAACATTCCATAGGTCTCTTAGAAAAGAATAAGGGTCTCAAAACATATTTTTTCCAAATTCAATATTTATGGAGATAGGTATACAATTCCGAATAAAACAAACATTGTCTCCCCCCTCTACCTTTTGATCCGTTGGTCCAAAAAATATTAAAACAAAAACAGGAGTAAGTAGTGGGCCTATAGAATACTTTAAAATAAAAGTATTCAAACATAATCGGCCCGATAACTACGGAACCCTATGCTGAGCATGGCCCGAAATACTCTTGGCCGGTTTTTTATTATAACGCTTCATATATGTACCTATACATATATTAAAGTGCATTTACTTTCTATCCATCCCGCTCGTACTCACTTATTGGCGCGAGCGAGAGCGAGTGGTATAGAAAGTAAATATTATGCGTTAATAATGCCGAGGCATTAAAAAGACAGTAAAGTACTAGCCGCGAAGAACAATTGGTATCTATGGGTCCTTAGACAAGTTGCCAATCGCTAGCGCTTAATCATAAATCGTAAACGGAAGGCAGCTACCTGTCTTTGTCGCACTAATATGAAAGAGTGACAGAGAGGGAAAACTACGATACGCTACTAAGAGTTAACGATTGGCAACTTGGCTAAACAAGCAGATATGCTTGTAAAAAAATATTTCGCTGATATTTAATTGTTCGGTGTGTGACTGTCCTATAGGGGCATTTTCACTTCTATGGACACCCAATTAGCTTAACTATCACAAAAAAGTTAACTTCGATGTCAGTTTTGTAACGACTATTAACCATGAAATATTTACGTAAATCCACTTAATTCATGTTTTTATATTGCATAAACGCGCATTCTTTCTGGATTAAATGATAAAAAAATATTTTTGTTAAATAAAAATATAATGCTTAATTGCCGTTAGAAAACTGACATCGAAGTTAACTTTTTTGTGAGAGTAAAGCTAATTGGGTGTTCCTTTCCTAGACTTCCTAGAAGTGAAAATGCCCATATTTGCACTACTGTTAAACGGTTGCCAAATAGGTATACATTAACGAATTTAACCGTGAATTAATTGTGACTGAAGATCATGCATAAATATTCCGAGAATTGACATAATTGTATAATGAAATATGTTAAGACATATTGGGGCAGAAAGAATACATTTGTCACCACCCCAACTCCTCCTGCGGGTGTCGTAAGCGTAAGAATCGACTAAGGGATTGAAGTGTCACTGACCATATTTGATTAAAGATTGATGACGGGCAGCAGCGTCATCCTAGTGGACACATTACTGCGATCGCCAATCCGCTTGCCCAGCGTGGCGATTATATGGGCATTTTTACTTCTAGGGACACCCAATTAGCTTAACTCTCACAAAAAAGTTCTTGAAAAAACTTCGATGTCAACTTTGTAACGACAATTAAGCATGAAATATTTACGTAAATCCACTTCATTCGTGTTTTTATATTGAATATACGCGTATTCTTTCTGGATTAAATGATAAAAAATATTTTTGTTAATATTTAATGCTTAATTGTCGTTACAAAGCTGACATCGAAGTTAACTTTTTGTGAGAGTTAGGCTAATTGGGTGTCCCTAGAAGTGAAAATGCCCTTATGGGCATTTACCTCCTAATGCGTCTATACGTATAGTTAATAGGAGAGGCCTACGTCCAGCAGTGGACTATCATAGGCTGATGGTGATGGTGGTGGTGGTGATTTAAATATTCCAGAAAAGGTATAAAGTATATAAATAAGTAACTAGTACTTTAGATACACGATTTCCTGTTTGTCGGAGGCTGTTTTAAAAAAAGGCTAAACGTAGACATAATTTACACTTACGAAAGTAAATTGTAGGTTTTTACTTAATTTGCGATCGATACGTATCAGTTACGATAATCCGCTTTCTTCAGATTCCAACTAAAAAGTATCAAAGATCAGAAATCATGGTCAATAATTATCAAATCTTCAGTAGGTAGGTAATTAATTAGGCACTTAACCTTTGATCGCCAAGAACAACAAAAGGCGACTTGTTCTGCGTGGTCTGCGTGCGATTTCATGGTAGAGTTTGGATTTGACAAGTACGTCGTAAGTTAATTATATATTCATCTCACTCGTTCCATCCAATACCGAGCGAGCGTAATGGATAGAAAGTAAGTTACCTATCGGATCGCTAATCTCGTGGTAGAGCTACTTAAGCACCTACCAGCTTACCACGCCTAAGGTTCAAGGTTTAAATTCGTTATTCCGCCTTTCAGATTACTCGAGATATTGGCCGCAATAGGTTATCTTTAAAGGTAGGTAGTTACACTAGTTGCTTATGTAAATTAAAAAAAGTATTAATGTTAGATTCTTGATATGAACAATACGAACATTTGCGAACATAATTGGTAATTGTTTTCATTCACGGCTAAATTAAATTACTAACTGGCTAGCGAAAGTGCCACTGCCACTACAATGCCTATTTACGACTGCGGGTACAAGGGTAGGTAGGGTACCTACGGTCAATGAATTGAAATTTGAACCATAGGTGACTCGAAAACTACGTAGCTACGTACGTACCTATGTAAAAGCGAGGTTAGAAATCTTTGCGGATCTCTTTTTATTTGTACATATGATTTGTATAAATATGTTATTAACTAGGTACGCATAGATTACTAGAGACGCGGCATTGTGGGATATACTAGATACTTACGAGTACTTTGTTGACATGGTTTTAGCCCATTAATGGGCATTGGCAACATATTTGCCGTCATATAAAAAACAAAAACAAATCAATTTACAAATGCGTAAGTTTCGAAATTGAATGCTTCAACAGAGCTGTCAAATGGTCAAAGGGTTAGAGTGGACTAGTCCAAATCGTTGCTATATTTACTTAATATTGAACCTCAGATCTACAGCAATCTATTCATGGAATTGTCACCTTTCTTTCATTTTGAATACAGGTGTTTTTGCCATCAAGCGAGTGTCGCAAATACGAGGCTGAGTAGCGAGTAAGTAGTAATAAGTAGCAGCGAACTGGTGTACCTAATCCTAAGTATCTATGACGATTTGAGAAAATTTAGCAATCATTCCGTCTAAACCTTTACCAATTCTTAATAAAAGGTAACTTTTTCCCTTTTATACATAAACAAAAATTGTAATTAAAATGCAACACAAAACAGGTCAAAAAAGAAAACAAATCGATCAGAATTTTAAAGTTTTTAATTATAAATATTCCGTAAACAAAAGTAATTTTTTTGGCAAATAAAATACCTTTTTATATCCCAGTTTTACATTACATATACATATATGTATTCTTAATGTTAGGTAAACAATGAGTAGGTAATGTTTATTCATAAATAAAGTTACATTAATTAACATACTTACATTGTCATTCTTTTTCGTTAATTATTTAACAGTAGGTAGATATTCAATATCAATGAAAAATGTATCTATTCTATACCAGAAAGTAGTAGAAAGATTTTAAGAGGCCTCATCTCCGCCCTTCTTAGGGTTCCGTATTTAAAATTCAATGCACCTGTGACAAAACAATAATAGTATTTTATGCAACCCTTGTTTAAGAGAGGTCAAAAAAGGTGAGTGGCGTGGGTAACAATTTGAGGCGAAGCCGAAAAATGTTAATAAAGACGCCATGACCATTTTTTGACTCAGTTAAACAATGTTGCATACAATACTTTTTCTACGACTTAATTGTTTATAGGGAATAGACAATACAGACTTATCTTGACATCTGTAAGGTAGGGGCTTAATGGTGTGTTCACGACCATGTAAATGACAAATAAAAGTACGGGAGTAGAAAAACATACTTAAGATTGAATAGACACGATGACTGCCAAGTCAAATCAGAATTTTATATGAAATACTTTAAAGTGACGCCACGTCTGAGTACTGCCAAATGACCTACTCTTTTAAGTTCTTTTCAATTCATTAAATAGAAGTTCTATACAAAAATGACTGCAATCCACATCTTAGTAATAATTTGTTCGTGTATTATGTCGTGCATAATGTTAAATAATTTATTTTAACTACAGTCATCATCCCTATTAAACTGACTGGCCTTGAATTAAAGTATAAAAACCCAACTTTAGCTCTAAATATATTTTTGGAGTGCACATTTGAAGCCGTTATGTTTAAGCAAATGCCCTTACAAATTATGATTTGTGTCTAATTGAGCTGTGATCGTGAAATAAACAGTTATCCAGAAAATACCCTAAATAATGTTTGTTTTGGAGCGGATGAGGTCTCTTAATTACAATACTTAAACACTTTCACTACATTACATTGTTATGTAGCTATCGGTGTCATAGTTGTAACTACTTATATCAGAATGATTAAACACATTCAGTGACTTTTAGACATGACATATTAGGCACACCTATATAATTATAGTTAGGAAGATAGATAAAACTAAAACATGTATAGAAAACCAACACAACACGCCTTGCTTTCATAGCATAAACGAACGTGCCAGCTCTTCTCAAAATAATAGTCTATTACATACATGGAACTCTTATCATTGTATAATGAATAAGTACTTAATAAGTATACTATTTAGGGTTCTGTAGCCAAAATGGCAGCCGTAGCCGTTCTAGTTTCGCCATATCCCTAAACCATCTCTGTTTAAATTAAACCCTCTATCTGCGGGTTAGCTCAACGACAGTTAGTAGGTCACACAGGTAGGTGAGCTTAACCGTTTAATTATATTTATAGTTATTATATCTCACGAAAGTTTAAGTTCAACTGTTGAACTTAGTTTATGGACAAGGACACAATCCACAAAAATCTGTCAATTTAATTTAAATCTTATGTGAAAAGGAAAAGTCATTTATTTCTCTGACGAATTTCATGGTTTGGATCCTTTTCGATAAACTACGTCCAACTGTTAGTAGGTACTACCGAAAGTAGAAACTTGATTATTTGGTTTAAATTCGATCACAAAATAAAACAGTGAAATACTGACATACATTTTTTTCATCCAACAAGTTAAAATAGTTTTAAGTATAAACTATTATTTTCTAAGCCTTTTTAACAATTAAAACACGAGTCCTAAAAATATGAGTTTGAATCGTGTTTCTCGCCCAACTATGGAACTCTACACTGCATGGTTCGAGATGATGTCCAGGCTGGTTTAACCCGGCGAGACTGTGGTGAAAAAAAGTTAACCAAAAATAAACTCTAAATACAGTGTGTAAATCTAATACGGGCGAAGCTCTTAACGGGTGTTAGTTTACGACATAATAAGTACATTAAAATAACTTTTACTTAAAATTTTTCATACAAAATAATTCGGCGCGCAATGTAGAGCAACATACGCGAGTTAAGCACTCGTTGACATCTAATTTCAAAAGCAGATGACATAACTGCCATAGCAACAATAACAAATGTTCGTACCTACATTGTTGCTGCTCCGATAATCTTAAAAAAATTCTGTGGGGTCTAAATTAAGAGTAACTTTAAAATAACCTTGTAATCCATGATTACACTAACGAATCCCGTGCCTGGTTTAATTGATCGCCCGTATTAGATTTACACACTGTATATTAACATAAGTCAAACGCTGGGTATGAGATACCCTGCCACACTCCCGCCGGGTTAAGTAATTACTTTATCCAAACCAGCACACGCTAATCCATCAAATAAATAACTAACAGCGACATTCAAATGTAACTATATTTAGGACTGATTTTTCAAACTCCAGCTAACAATACCTGTCAAATAAATGTTTGCTCTGTCCTATTTTGACTGATGATTTCAAAAAAGATGGGTGGTAATTTTAACTAACGTATAGGTTTATTTGACGATAGAAAAATCAGCCCTTAGTCTACCTACAGTTTCCTATTACAGAGTGATGTTATAATGGTTATTAACACAATAATTATTAGAAATAAAATCTACGTAGTTTTTTTTTATTGTTCTTAATGACACAAGTGTAACGCTGTACTGCCACAGCACACAGAAACTCGCCTTTGTCTCGTTACATAAAACAATACTTGCTTGTGATTAAAGTCGTTACGCTTTCCAAAGCTATAGGTATTTGTTGGGTTTTTGAATTGAAATAGTATCAAAAACAATGACACATAAAATGTTTTAATAATAATCAAAATCCTGCACATACCTACCTATCCAATTTGGTAAGCGCAAGGACTTAAGGTTATGGAGCAGTCACGTAAATAACTATTGCTACGCATGACCTTTAAATATGCAACCTCTGCCGTGCAATGAACTTGTATCCAATTCAAAACGTTTAAAGAATTCGCGTGTTTATTTAAATTACGTATTTTATGTTGTTACTTGACATAAAAAGTAGGTCTGTCATAGCAATCAATTTTAATATTCTACCCAGCTGAGACAATACTGCAGTGGTAATTATTATTAGGAACTTTTTAAAACTAAGTTTTAGCCTCTTAATTTGGTCTCTATTATTATTAAACTAGTTAGATTATGTATTTAGGCCTGAACATACGATAGCAGAAAGTAGATTAAGGTAGTACGTGTTTAGATTTTCGTTTAGGTACCAATTATGCCGAATCATTAAATGAAAGCTGTTCCGGGTAGAGTGTTTGTACGTGCTGTTTGCTCAATTCTTCTACAAACAAGAGAGGTACGCCATCGCCATAACCGATACCCGCGGCCACTCGCAGACAAGTAAATAGACATCTCGAAGAGTCACGTAACTACTATATACCGTCGAGTACTTGCAATAACATTTCGTTCTAAGTACGCGTTATGCATCACCTACTTTCCAGGTGAATGTTTGCGTCGGCGTGTGCACGCAGACGAGCAAGTACCTACCACAAAGCGGGTACCTATATTACCTGAGCGCAGGAACTCTCCTACACGACTCCGGCGCAATTATTGTATAGTCACGAGTTGATGCGCTCGTATTGGGAACGACCGCTACGCTACGCACTCGGTATAGGTACCGATTTCGTCTATGAAAGGTCGCAGAGAGCGCACTTACAATTATTATTGTAATGTAATGATTCTTATAACGGCGATTTCCAGCGACAATGGCATGACCGTTACGTAACCTGATAATAGTTTTTAAATGAATAGTAATCACCTAATTAGATACATTAACTTAAAATGGATACTTAGTAAATTAAGGAAAATGCTAATTGAAGCATTGTTCATAGTAATGTTGTGAACAACAAGTGTTCGCTCATAAATATTCTACTATATTCTGACCTCTAATCGAACTCGAATGATAAGTAACCAGCCCAGACATTCCGAACATAGCCATAGCGAGAATAATACAACGATAACAATTATAATAACATTGATAGCAAAATGCAAGTTATTCTGAAACCTTCTTTCACGAATATTACAAATTATATTTGTAATATTCGTGAAGTGTATAGTGCTCTTAAATTTATAAATAATATTTATGCATTAAACTTTGGTTTAGCCTTTGTTGTGTGACAATTTTATTGTTAAAAATCACGACTAGATAATTCCCGTGATCAAGATCATTAAATGTATACAGAATTACCAGCTGGCATTGAAAATAGGTATTGCTGCCGTTATTCTTCATTTCAGAAAGGCGACTAGACTTTACGAAATTAGAGATTAACTTAAATGAGCTATAAACCACACTTTCGTAAAATCAACGTTGTTTTATTATACCTTTAGCAAGTGAAAGTTTAATCGTTGAGACACGCTGTACGCGGACTGCAAGTTTGAAACTATATCTCCATTACTAATAATGCGTATTGTTGTATGAATTGATTCTTAAATACTTACGCTGCCAGCGCACTGTCAAAAACACGTTATTAATATAAAATAAAGAAGGGTAAAATAAGAGACAGTAGGCTTAGCACAGGATTAGTGCGACAATATGTCGCCGCGAGATAGCCTATCCATCCCTCTTTTATTGATATAGTTAGTACCTAAAAGATGAAAAATCTATCTCGCGGCGACAAACTGACATACCAATCATGTGCTAAGCATGCAGGACTATGTTAGTAATGATTAAAGTCTTTAACAAAAATATGTTTAGTAACTGTTAGATATGTACCTGTCTTTGACGGTGCTGGCCCACGGATATAGCCCGAAATAATATCTTCTATTACACAGATACAGTTTGAATTGAATGCTGGTAATACGCACAGGTTTAGGTATTACCTAAGTAGGTAGAAACCATTAACAATTACGTCACACAATTTTAACATCAATAAATATTAGTCCCTAATAATTATGTTAGTAAAATTACATATCGCCAACGCCTTTCTAGGATTATCATCCGTTTTGTTTAAAGGTTTAGACCCTTTTACTAATCAATTATGCCAGATAGGTAAATGAAAGCTAATCAATAGGATATAATATTACGAAATGAGGCAACCATTGTGTGATTGCTTTAGGAATTTCTTAAACAACTAACTTTAAATCAGTGCGTTTTCTTTTGGTCTTTTCCCAACATTTTTCTTCTTTGGCTCATCATGTGTCCAAAAAGTACGGGGAACAGGGGAATATAGAGGAACATGTAGAAAATGAGGAAGTGGTAGTAGCTGAATACGAAGTTGTAGGGGTTGGGCATCGAGACGGACCAGAGCTGGCGCTCGGCGACCTCGTCCAGCGCGTGGTACATGCACAGCAGCTCGCCCGTCACGCCCAGCGGGTACAGGGCCAGGAACGTCGAGTACCTGCAACACGGCCCGTCCTTATTGTTTGTCTGACAGATTTATGGTACACATAACCAATTTCGTTCCCAGTCTTTATGGATTGGGTGGACAGCACCAAGGCTCGGAACCGGTTTTTTTCGAGAATCTCGAAATAGCCCAATATTTAACATGTTTTATATTCTTTATGTAGTACTCAAAATGTTATGAAATTACCAACGTCGTATTTTTAAATTACTCCATTGACAAAGAATTGATATACCGAAGAACAAAAAAGAACGAAATTCGAACCGTTCTTTTGTATGGAGTAAAAACCGGTATCCGAGCCCTGGACAGCACTGTCAACAATTCAGCACTAATCGACGCAAATGGGTTTACCTGAATTTTGTAATGGAATTAAGAATGGTAAAACTAGAAAGTATAAGTGAGTATTTGTAGAAGCGAGACTATGTTTAGGTTAAGGAGTATGATTCGCATTGCTTCTCATCGTTTAGATTTCCTTACCCAAGCATAACCTCATAAAACTCATAAGCTAAGCAAGATCGCACTTTGTTTTATTCGCAGTTAGCATTGAAGGTATATTAATATATCGATCAGCATTTTTGCTACTTATAACTAGTTTAAACGCCATACATTAAGTTTTTTTATCTGACCTCATCACGGCGACATAAAAAAAGCCGACCCAAAAATAAACGTTCATGAACCGATGGCATATCATCTCTATAGCCAGTCATAGGTACGTATGTAGGTACCTATCAATATAATCAAAATTAAGCAAGATATAGATATGCAAAAGGAAAAATTAAAAGTATTAGCTGACGGCCGACCTTTGCAAGCGTCGTAAATACGGCACCTTGGAAGGATAAACAATGTAGAAACGATAGATGAATAAATGTAGAAGGTGCTTTTACCTGGTGACTAGCAGAATACGAGGCACGAACTTGACGAGGTTGAGAGCATAGTAGCCGTATCGGATGGTCTCGGTGATGGACCAGGCGAGCACGGCGAGCGGCAGGCCGGGGCTGCGGGTGGCGCCGTCGGTGGCGAGCAGCGCGCCGCACACGAGGAACACGCGCGAGTACACCTGCGCCAGCGTCGTCATCACGCCGGACGGCACCAGCCGCGTGGCCGCGTGCACCACCTGCAACACGACAGATGCTGCTCTAACTTGTCGCCGACTGTTGGCCACGCGTAGGGCTGCCAACTGTCCCGCTATATGCGGGACGTCCCGTTTCTGAGGCCCTAAAGTATGCGTCCCGCAAAAAGTTCGCGCGGGACGCCTATTGTCCCGCTTTTCGGGGAATACTAAACTGGAAATACTAAAATAATAATATGAATACGTAAATGAGAGCAATTTAAGATTGCGTCATATTAATTTGAATGTACCGCGACGTCCGCGACTATATAGTCCGTGGGCTAGTCGGCCTGAAATTAGAAAACGGTATAATTTGGGGGTACCAAGTGTCCTTTTTACAGTACTTAGACATATTCATAAGGATGTTAAAAAAGTATGATAGACATCTCAAAGTGGTAGCTAATAGGCATACGGGCTATTTCAAGATTTCCGTTGTATGACAGGTATGGTTAAAATTAGGAGGTACAAATTTTCCTTTTCACGGCTGTTACCTAAGCTTATAAAAACGTCAAAAATGCAAGATTGCCATTTATAAGTGTTACCTAACAAAAATGGGGGCCAATCAAAGATGGTGGATCTCAAGTTTTACAAAATCAAGTATATCTCGAGAACTATTAAATATATCTAATTACTCTCTTGAACAAAATTAAAGGCATACCTGTAAGCTTCATATTTTGCATATACATCATATTGCTAAAACCAACCAATAATGAATTATGACCAAATTTATGAAAATTTCGTGATTTTGATTTTTTTTTGTGTCGTGTTTTTACATAGTAGTCATGAAATAAATATTTTTTTGAAGATAGTGTATTTAATAAGCTTTAATTTGATGTATATAACTTGTTGGCGGTATTAAAAAAAGACCCATAAAAAATATTTAAATGAATTGTAGTCATAATCCACCGTATACTTAGTGATTTAAGAGGCGATGGAAGTGCCACTCGTAAATAATAGTGCTTATTTCAAATAACCAAGATTGAAAAATATAAAAAAAATCGCCTCTTAAATCACTACACTGTTAAAAATTAGGGAATTTTACAGACGAAAAAATGTAAAATTACATCATTTTCACAGAAAAATTTGTAATTTCACATATTTTTCATCAATTTTCATAATTTTACAGAATTCTGTAATTTTTTCGTCTGTAAAATTCCCTAATTTTTAACAGTGTAAGTATACCGTGGATTATGACTACAATTAATTTAAATATTTTTTATGGGTCTTTTTTTTAATACCGCCTACAAGTTATATACATCAAATCAAAGCTTATTAAATACACTATCTTTAAAAAAATACTTAATTTTTCTAGCGTCATGACTACTATGTAAAAACACGACATAAAAAAAATCAAAATCACGAAATTTTCATAAATTTGGTCATAATTAATTATTGGTTGGTTTTAGCAATATGGTGTATATGCAAAATATGAAGCTTACAGATATGCCTTTAATTTTGTTCAAGAAAGTAATAAGATATATTTAATAGTTCTCGAGATATACTTGATTTTGTAAAACTTGAGATCCACCATCTTTGATTGGCCCCCATTTTTGTTAGGTAGCACTTATAAATGGCAATCTTGCATTTTTGACGTTTTTATAAGCTTACCTAACAGCCGTGAAAAGGAAAATTTGTACCTCCTAATTTTAGCCATACCTGTCATACAACGGAAATCTTGAAATAGCCCGTATGCCTATTAGCTACCACTTTGATCTCAAGTGTCCTTTTTACAGTAGTCAGACATATTCATAAGGATGTTAAAAAAGTATGATAGACATCTGTCTATCATACTTTTTTAACATCCTTATGAATATGTCTGACTACTGTAAAAAGGACACTTGGTACCCCCAAATTATACCGTTTTCTAATTTCAGACCGACTAGCCCACGGACTAATAGCATGCGAGCACCGTGCACTGAACGTGTATACTGCCAAAATATGGATGATTGCGTTGGGTGCACTAGGTGCATCTAAATTGAAATTGAACCTATCTGTCCCGCATTTTATAGCCAAGTCCCGCAATTTATTCGCAAATGTACCGCATATATAATTATGATCTTTAGTTGGTAGCCCTAGCCACGCGCCACGCGCTACATACTAATCGCCATCTACGGCTAACACACTTCCCCCTTATTCATAACAATTAAGCAACTTAGCAAGCCGATAAATAGTGTTTGTCCCTTTCGGTTTTATCAATATATCTATAAAACCGAAAGGGACAAACAATCTCTTCTTCTTTTTCATTTACCCGCACCCGTGTGACCCGAATTGTTATGGGGACTTTGGCTAATGAGGCCTACGGTATACCCACTGAAAAACCCCCATATGCTACTTCGTGGCCTTTTTTAGCGGGGTTACGAGAATGCTGTCGCACACATTTGCGACCCCGCCGGCGGCAGCTGCTTCGCGGATGTCCAAAGACCCTACACGCTGGTCGCGTCAGATGGTTGGGCGCGCCTTCCTCCTCGGTCTCCATCATGTACCTTCTCGAGACCGCCATAAGACGACCGTGGGTATAAGGTATCAGGTCTGTGGGTTATGCCACCGACCACACTTCGCCTGCAGACAATAGGGCAAGCGGCAACGAGAAAACGGACTTTAGAGATAGAGGCGTGACTATATCTTTTTCTCTGTAATATTTATTCTTAACTTAATGTCATTTAAAATTTGATATTTCTTCTTTGGTATAAGAAAGGAGGTGGTGATACTTATTTCCTTCGCATGTTTTTTTTTTCGCTAAGTAAAAAAATATCGTTTTGAGATGTACAATTTGTGCAATCTTAAATGATATCCCACATGACCTAGAAACAAAATTTGTATTAAGACAAGAGAGGTTAAACGATAAAGAAAAAGAGAACGTACAGGATAATACTCATAGTATTGACGATGTAGAGAGCCTTGGTATATAAACCAGTAGGTAGCGGAAATTATCTCGGCCCTGAAGGAGCATGTTAATATTGTTAACATTCAAAATGATTGCAGTACCTAAGTATGTACATAAACTTTTTGAAAGCATATAATTACGGTAGGTAAAAGTTATGCAACAGGAAAATAGTTCATTACGAAACAAGTGCGAAAAAAAGGAAGATCGAAGATGGCCTTCCGAAGTTTCGACCTGATAAGAAATGAAACACTTCTCGCACTAGTACCTAGTACGTAAAAAAAGCACCATCTGTACTGTACTGAAATAGCACTTGTATCTTACGACGATTTTGAGTACATATGGCCCTCCGAAGATTTCGACCTGACGTAAAATGAACCACTTCTCGCACTAGCGCGTAAGAAAAGCGCCACCTGTACTGAAAATTACATTTCGTATTTTATAGTTGTGACAAAACATACATATTTCCACATATTTTCCAATTTCCTTGGATGTTATTATAAAAATTAAAAAATCTAGTAAAAATGTTTGTAAGTTAAGTGTTTCTGTTAACGGAATTTAATAAATTATAATTACAAATGAGATTATAAAACAATGCAAACTCGAAGCCAGTATTAAATAAAGGGCTTAGGTCAGCGACAGGGGCTGACAGACAGATAATTGACAGATAATTGACACTATTGACAGATACTGATAACAAGAAAACAATATGTACAGATAAATAAACATCGCGCGTTTCCTACCATATCATGAAAACAAACAATGTAGGTAGGTACAGTGTATTGCCATGAGTCCATGACCCGGGCTCTTAAGAAAATGGGTAATAATATATATGCATTAATAGCAATCGTTTAATAACAATTGACAAATATTAGTAGGTTACATTGCTTCACACTGAACTTTTCTTAGAAAGTACAAGCAATGTACCTTCTTCATAACGATAATAATTTAATAATATATCGTAATTCATAACTTTCATAAGACGCATCTTATTGTGACGTTTTTACAGGTTTATTTTGACAAATCGTGCAGCACCGGGAGTTATTTATTATTATAATTGACAATATTTATCTTCACATGTTTATGATTATGACTTTATGACATGTTCCGCTAAGTACATGAGGATGGTTAGGAGCTTTTTCAAGAGCCAATCGCCATATGTGGCTAACGAGACGAAGAAAAAAATAAAAAAAATCTGTGTGTGCCCACCATTACTATTTAACTTTTCCTTTTCAGGGTTCCGTAGTAAACATAGGGGGTAAACAAGGGTTCCCCTTAAAGTTTCGCCATGTCCGACTGTCCGCATGTCCCTCGCATAGCTCAGTGTGGCCGTTAGTATTAGAAATGTGCAATTTAGTACAGTTATACATATTAATCATACCGACAAAGTGGAAGAAGAAAAACTAGAAAAATATTTTTATTCGGGCACCTCCCCAACTGGCGAAGTGGGGATATGCTTTTTTATTTTTTTGTAATCCTATAGTGTGGGGTATCATTGAATGGGTCTCTTAAAAAGAATAAGGGTCTTAGAAGAAAAGTTTTTCGAAAGTTAATATTTTCCGAGATAATCGCTCCAGAATAAAAAAAATACTACTAAATAGTAAAGGATACCTACTTAAAAAAAAATCTATCTCGAACATAATCGGCCCAGCTGTTTTCGAATAACTACGAAACCCTATACTGAGCATGGCCCGACATGCTCTTGGCCGGTTTTTTTATTTTCTCTCGCATCATTATCCAGGTCGCACTGGCTACGAGGCTTAATAATTTCCGTTTATTTCCGCAAGGGAACGCATGATTCCAGCTTTGGATATAATAAGCTTCAATAAAAAGGGCAACAGAGTGGTGTGCTGTGCTATCAAAATCTATTAAATTGGAATGATCTCACGTACATGCATCCGGGTAGTCAGTAAGTTTCCCTCTTTTCCGCAAACAGCAATTTGCTATATCAAACCGGTTGGATGGAAGGCGTCCGCGCTGCTCTGGGGCAGGCCGGCTAAATACGGACAATGGACAATAATGGCTGGTTTCCTAAAAGGGAAAACCACTACATTTTACGAAATGGAAAAACTTGTTGCTACCTACCTTGTAAATTACTATTTTTGATCACATGGCAGCGCTGTAAATCTATAAACAAGAAATATTTCCATAATGCCCATAATTTTATGGTAATGACATTTGCAACTTGGTCCATTAGTTATACATTGTATATAATAACGAAGTGTATTAGACACATTCTTAAGCCATTCGTAAGCAGAGAAAAGTAGCAAAGAATCTCGTGAGCTCCTAGAAACACCAAATTTTATTTTACGCGTGGTTGAAAACTAAGGAGTAAGTGAAGTGCTTTCGAAATAGAAGTTTTCAAAGTCGTATAAGTATAGTGTCCCCCACCCTTGTATTAAAAAAAGGAGTCTACAAATTCTACAATTCTAAATAAAATTAAGGTGATGCATATTAAAATATTCATAAACTCTTTTAAAGATTTTTGGATTGGTTCAAAGCATATCTTAAAATTTTTAATTAGGTTAATTTAACTGATCTCATATTATATGCGGCTATTGCGACTACGGAGTGGAACAATTCGTGCGCGAGTCCGACTGGCACTCGGCGAGTTTTTATTTTATTTGATTTTGTTAGCACATACTTTTATTTTGATTTTCACGATTCGCTGGAAGCCTTCGGTAACCTCTTTGTGCGACTAAGTTGATACCGTATTCAGCAATCAGTTGATATTTTCTTTAACCGTAACGATTGGTAAACACCAAATTACATTTCGTAGTTAACAAATTTATAAGAACCGCATTGAGCTTTATATTTAAAACCGTGATCCAAAGAGGCCTATACGTATCAATTAACATTAGTTGTTCACAAAAAACCGCGGTGTCACGATACGTAGACACATTTTAAAGTGAAAACTATTTTTTACTACAATACATGCTCACACCTAGAACTATTTTTGGTGTACTTACGTGAGTAGACCGACATCCGGTTTGTCTTCATATGAAGACTTGATTGATAGTCAGTACTAACTAAGCTACCACACTAGGCTATACCAAAGACTAACTCTAAACACAAAACAACTGATTAAACGTAATAATAACAGATTTTTAACTGTAAACCATTGATTACCCATATCATTTACTGATTTGTGATGGTGAAAATAGTGTTTATATAATAAATAAATAAATATTTTTGAACATCTTTACACAAACCCGACCTAGTCCCAAGATAAGCTCGATTAAGGCTTGTGATGTGGGTACCAGGCGACGATATATACACGGTGCTCGTGAGCATTCCGAAAGATTTTAATGCTGAATTCCTGAGCATATTTACAGTATTTAATGTTATATAAGTAACATTTTCTGGATTCGGCTTGGTTCCAGAGATAATTAACCTTTTTTCGAAATAAGTTTTTCGACGTAACTCGTCATAAAACTTCTTTCTGATTACAATGCTACCACAATGTGTTCTAATATTACTACACCTTTTGCCTGACAATCAAAAAATAAGAATAGATTAATGGGACCTCCAGCTTCGTAGGCAGGGTCACTACCAACTAGGCTACGGAGTCTGACAAATTAAATATTACGAAAATAATTAATTGCAACAAATATATCTATCCATTTGACAACAAAGTTTGTAGTGCTCGTATTTGTAAAGATATATGTATACATATGTGTGTATAATACAAAGGTCACTAGATAAGTTTTTTGTAACAAATGGACGAATATGAAACAAAGAGAAGCTTTTTTACTTACATATATTTTTTATCCTATATTCCAATATTACTAAATTATAAATTACAAATATTAAAAATTGTAACGAAAATAGGTAATATAAGTTTAAACCATCGACTACATCGTCGTCAGTAGTTGTCAACATAAAAAATATATAGGTATCTACAATTCAAGAATAAAGTTAATCATAGTGCTCGTACTTCACGAAAAGATATAGGTGTATAATACAAAGGTCGCGAGAAAAGTTTTTGGAACAAATGGACAAATATGAAATGAAACAAAGCAAAGCTGAAGGCTATTCACTTATTAAATCGTTTTAAGCCATACTTCCATAGACAATATTACTAAATATAATTTTACGTCGTTATATTTATATGCGGGTGGCGCAGGACCGGTCATTGTGGCAATCTTTGGGGGAGGCCTATGTTCAGCATTGGACGTCTTTCGGCTGATATGATGATGATGATGATGATATTTAAAAAGGTGTACTGTAAAAACTACCAATTTAAAAAAAAACAATTTAATTAGCTCATCACTCTGATTAGTTAGGACAGCTACGAGTATAATACTGACTTTATATATTGATCAAGAAGCCTTAACGCTACTTAAAGTACCTACCTACTTACAGTAGGTACACGTACAGTTTCTTAGAAACCTCTTCCTTTTAATACATCTAATACTTTAACTCCGGAATCCGGATGTAACAGCCCTATTAACAATAACATGCAGACATAAATTTACACTTCAATTGAATCTAATCACAATAAATAACTAAGTTGCACAAACGCAACTTAAGGAAAATAGGTAGCGTTTACGAGTTATGCAACTGTAAGGTACTTAATGCAACAATTTACACGCTTATTTAAAAATGTCAGAAGTAACTATCTTAATTACGACTAGCTATCATGTTCTTAAGGCTATGTATGTCCCGTTTCACTTGTGGTATTTTCGACCTGATGTCCCATCCAAAATTATTATTCATTTTGTTTCGGTATAGTTGACAGTTTTTGAACTAAAAAAACGACATTATTATGTTTCCCAAAGTTACGTTATGCCGTTCAAGTATAGGTACTCGGGGCCGCTTAACTGAACTAGCTTGTTGGCTCATAATAGCAACGACGCCACAAAATTGCTTAAACCAAGAGGCTCGTGGTCCGCACAAAAACTTATTTACCTTTATTGGTCTTGTGATGACGCACTTTACACATTTTTTGAGTTAGAACGTCATTGTCGAGTTAAAAAAAACGCTATTCCATTCGGTATTATTTCATGTGATAATTATAATTACAGAAGTGCAAATAGACCTAGTAGGTATCCCTAACCATCTACTGCTTATATTCCTCAGTATGAACGGATTACCAACTTACTAAAAACTCCCGCCTTTAAGGAATACAGAGAGTACAGAATGAATGTATTTACCAGGTTCTGTTATTCGGTTCTTAAAAGAGCCCGCATCACAACTAATCGTAACGAGAAATGAATCCCTAAGTAACTTCTCATACACCCTTCAATTTCTTCACAGATGTATGCCGATTACCTCACGATGTGATCCTTTTTGGTACATAAGTTTCATCGGTACGATTAGTAGGATTGAACTTACGAACGCAGCGTATAGGTGAAAAACTTAAGAAAGTCACCTGTTGTACGTGTGAGTGACGTATTCGAATAGAGAACACATATTTGAAATTAGTAACACAAACAAAACAAATGCCTATTCGAACACGTCACTCACACATACAACAGGTGACTTTATTAAGTTTTTCACCTATAGCAGCTGTGCGTTTTACCTCTCGACCACAAGCACTTATATTACTAGACGTTATTAATGTTATTATCCTATTAATTGCTCTGATGCACTCTAGCTAGTAGAATTAGTATTATTAAGGCGAATATCATTTTTACAAGCACAATTTGTACATCATACACTAATTAAAGTAATTAAGTCTATTCTATTTAAATCATCCCCCTAATAAGGCACTGGTCTCACCGCGAGCTACTAAGGCGAGCTACTAAGCTATGAGCTATCGGCTATAAACACGAACAAAAGATACGCACTCCCGCTCCCGTGTAAATAAAAGAGACACGGCAATACTCGCCCAGCTATCAGCTATCACCGCCGGGCTAGTATCGCCGTGTCTCTTTTATTTACACGGGAGTGCGTATCTTTTGTTCGTGTTTATAGCCGATAGTTCATAGCTTAGTAGCTCGCGGTGAGACCAGTGCCTTAGGTATGATTTTCTTTTTGTGATTTCTAATCAGAAACACGACCGCATATGATTATAATTAAATTATAAAAGCCTTAGTCAAATAATTATTAAAGCCTTAGTCAAAACAAAAATCACGATATTCTCAATATGTTACGAAACTTAGTCATACTAATTATGGTGTATACTCTGTCTAACAAACTTTTGGCTGTAGAAAATGCGTGAAATTTAAAAAATGAAGGAGTGTATTCTCTCTCATTAAACTATGAACAATTTCTTTCAATCGACTCAAAATTTAACTATTCACGCGCGCTAACTCAAACTTACCTATTACATGCGCGCCAACCAGAAAATTTACTTTCAGCGACATTAAAAATCATTTTCTTAAATATTAGTTATACCTACCACTAGAAACATATTGCTAGTTAAAATTTAATTAATTATCTCGTACTAATTACTTTTGGCGATCGCATTCTTCACCATTATTTCTGTTTTATATTTTAGTTATATTACTTTAGATTTTTAATTGTGTTGTGTGGTTATTTTGTAAGTTAGTACATATTTTAGGGTTTCGTATTTTATAATTTAATCTAATGTTATACACCGTCCGTTAAATTTTACAGGCTGCTTGGTACGTTAATTGGAGCTACCTCTGTCGCGTTTTATAAAGTTACAATTTACAATTTAGCTGTTTGCCTCTCTTTCTAGCCAATACGTGCGTGCGTTAGAGAGGCAAACAGCGAAATTGTAAAATGTAACTTTATAAAACGCGACTCTGGTATATAGCTTTTAGACGAACTCGAAAAAATTTTTTTCGTTAACATACATAATAAATGAAATGGTAAGTAAGTGTGGTGTGAAACCTTAGGAATAACACAAAAGTTAATTTCAGGTGACTGACGGCACATGTCAAAATAAGTAGCATTAAGGTGCGGCTCCACTGAGGCGGAGAGGAGCGGAGATGTGCAAAATTGGCCAATGAGACCGCTTGACAGTGTTTCGAATTTTGAATTTGGAGAATGTAATTGGTAATTTTGCACATCTCCGCTCCTCTTCGCCTCGGTGGAGCCACACCCTTAGGATGTAATAAAGGTTGCAATACACTTGTTCAGTCATTAAACTTTTTTTTTTAATAACTCAATAACAGTAGGAGTTAAGATACTAATTTCTTAGAGAAATTGATTGTTTGACCTAAATAAGCTTCCCTTTAATTTAACGGAAATCAATAAAAACACGGTGTACAGTCAAGGGCATTAATATATATACACTTCTCCATACTGATCCCTTACAAATGTGTCTATATATTAATGCACTCGACTGTACCTATGTATATCTAATGTCATCGTTTTTTCTGTAAAATAATTAATAAATATTACCTATTAAAATTATGTTCGTAATTACTTAAGCAGGTGTTAATGTAGGTATCTATATGTATACTATACATGTAGGTTTTCTTTGTAAAATGTGTTAAAACTTATACCCACACATTGTATTTATATCTAGCTTTATATAAACGTATCTTATACTTATACTATAGTATACGTATATTATAATAAAATAATGTTCAATATTTTTTTAGTGTAGGATAGTCAATATGGGAAAGAAGGAAAGGCTTAAAGTTTAGTTGTGTCTCTTGTGTCCATTGTCTGTCTGTATATTGTAGGTTTTTTATCAACATTTATAAAGCATAGATCAACTAAATATCCAAACAAATATCTATTTTATAAGCCACTACATGATTTTGATTTCAAAACGCGTTTTGCCATCACAAAGAAGGTTTATTGATAAGCATTACGGATTTCGTTAAAATCAGTTCATACCTAAAGTCATAAAATGTGGAAGTTCACTTTAAGATTCAATAGGATTGTTACCTATCGAATCAGGTTTATTTATACCATGCATAAGCTCTATTAAGATGTTTTTTACTCACAATCTCGGATCTATATCTGGATCATATGCCATATCTTTAATTTTCCTAATATCGTATGGATGATTTTTGTTTTCCCTAATGCGTTATATCCTAATTATCATTTTCCATATCAATTATTCATCCTAACGTTATATGCAATAATAGTCATATACCATAATTGTCAGTAAGCCTAATGATCGATAATCCTAATAATCGTATTTCCTAACTCTGTATGGCCTATTGCAGTATATATTTTTTATTCCTTATACTTAACTATTACTAAATAATTCGCCCTGTTGTCCAAAGAATTTAAGTGAGCAATTTTGACCTGGGAACCGGTCGACGAAGCCCCGCTGCGCGGGGCTTCTATTTCCGCTCTAAGGGATAAAAGGTACCTAACGAACCTATCCAGGTTAAGGTAGGGGATGTACAGATTATTTATTTTTTAATGCGGGGGGCTTCGCCCCCCGAGCCCCCCTGGTGGGGGGCTTCGCCCCCCCACCCCCCCTTTTTTGGCTTTGTAAGTATGAGGATGTGTAAACAATTGATTAAAAATACTTAAGTATTTAAAGACTACGCCATTCACTCCGCCCTAGTTTCGAAACCTAACCAATCCACGTCGGTTTTACCCTGGTTTATTACTTGAAGATTTAAACGTATTTAACGTATTTTAAACGTGTATGCGCAAAATTAAGTAGGCTAAACAAGTAGTATGCCATGTAACATTATGCCATACATTCTCGGCCAAAACATTTTAGGACAATCGACGTTATGCGACACGACAGGCACCCCCAAATTTTATTTAGGAGCCAATATCTCTCTAAAATTAAAAAAAAAAATTGTGTATTACCGACATTATGATTAAATATTGTTAGGTATGGCTATTGATCGCTAGGGCTTCTGTCTCTTAGGACAACAACATTTAGGCTAAATGACATGAGGTGAAACGTTATTAGGGATTTCGAAGAATATGGAAAATAACATTAGGGTTTTTAACAGTTATGGTAAAAAATTATTTGGGCAAGTGAGTTTTAGGACAATCATTACATTATGGAAAATGAGTGTTATTGCAAATGATCGATAGGGCTAATGCCCATTAGTGCAAAACAGTTCGGGCAAGTGATATTAGGACAAACGATGTTAGGGATCTCGAGGGAGACCCGTTTTTTACTCACAATCTCAAACAACAAGGAACAAGGTCCAATCTCTTCAATTGTTTTTGAGTAAGTAATAATACCTATTAGAGCTAGTCTCAGAAATGTTGTATGAATTTACTGTACAATATTAGATAATGTCATTCTAATTATCTATCCAAAAAATCTAATTAAATCTGAAAGATATCACTTGCAATAATTCAAAAACATTTTTACTTCTTTAATAAGTCAAAATTATTGATCTATCAACATTGTAAGGCTCTAATGTAAAAAATATATATTGAAAAAGACCTGGATTTTACAAATTCACACCCTATTTAAAATATTCTAATTTATTCAAGCTCTATATTATTCTAGTACCTCTATTATTTCTCTAGTATTTAAGTATCTGTATGTATCTATCTATTATATATATCGTCGCCTGGTACCCACATCACAAGCCTTAATTGAGCTTACCGTGGGACTAGGTCGATTTGTGTAAGATGTCCCAAGATATTTATTTATTTATTTATTTATTTATTTATTTATTATAATTACATGTGTGGGTTTTATTATTTTTTTACATCAATAACATGAAGAATATTAGAACCCCATTGCTTTAAAGCTTATTTTTTTAAATCCTGCAAGCAGTGTAACTGTATAGAGGCAGATTGGGATCTAGGATCCCAGTAAGAAGGGACCGGACAGTAGAGAACTCACGGACACAGATTTTTTTTTATAAAGTCTAGGCAGGTCAACCATTGAATTTGATACAGACCTTTATTACTATTCTTAATTATTGCATGATGCATCTTACTGGTACCGTGTATCAACCTTTAAAATTAATTTGCACAAGGACTAAAAGCATCATTGAAAAGGGAATCACATCAAAAAAAAACTTTACAAAATATGTAAGTAGAAAATATGTTTACCTCAAGTATTGCAGCATTCTGGAAGATTACTACAGTCCACTTGATTTCATTCCAATAGTTTTCCAGAGAGCCTTGGTTCAGGAAATACACTATTGTCTGCAGCAGCAAGTATCCCCACCTGGATGCAAATATCAATATAACAAACTATTTCTAAATACTTTCAATGTTGTAGTAGAATCTAATTATATTGCTATGCTTTCATATTAAACAAGAAGAAAATAAGAAATCTTGTAAAGGAATATGCTTTGAATTCAGCACACTTTTTATTAACAGAATATTTAAATAGGAATTGTATCATTTTATAACAAATAGGATACGGAAAATTATACAAATAATTATTACTTTCATCTAAATACTAAATAGTAATATTTAAATAATTAAAAAAAAATATACGGAATTATTTGTATATTTAATAAATTCTGTACTTACCCTAGGGTCTGAATAGTATTATATGCTATGAGATATAATTTTCCAACTGACGATATTTCTGTTTTATTACCACTCTCATTTTTGGGACTCATTATATTATTTTAAAATCACGTTATGAAAATAAACAAATGGATGTAAATTCAATTTAATATATACTTGCACAAAAAAATTCGGAGCGGATGTAATAATAAAGTTTATTTACTGTATTATCCAATATTTGCTACCGTTTCGTTGTATATTAAAACTTTGTCTATTCGAAATAAACTTAGCTAATAACTATTTATATCGATTAAAAATATATTCCTATACTTATTTGAAATATAGTGCGTAAATTCTAACGTTACAATATTTATGATTTATGAATCCGCGAAAATATTGGCTAACGATAGTGACAGGTCCGCACACGGCACGTGCGCTGTCAAGAGTGTCGCAGTGTCGGTCGAGATTTCAGTGTCAAATCGTCCAGCCAGCCGAACCAATCCAACCCTAGTCTCTTTACAAGCTGCAGAGCAAAACTGCAGTGGGTATAAAGCTCGTAGTAGACGATAGGCGACAAGATTTCCCGATAAGTTTGTCGTATGGCAAATGTTTATGGACCATGAATGTAGGATTAATATGGATTTGACAACGTTATAATAATAGCAAGAACGAAAGAGATGGTCTTATGAAACTTTTTACTAGTGGAAGTGAAAAGGACCGATAATCGTCCGTCCTTATCACTGTGCCACTATTTTTTGTGTGTGTGTGCATTAGATGCTAAATGTAAATGCCAGACAAATGCGTTTGAATACGTCACTAAGTGCCACACACACAAGTATCTTCTTAGTAGTAAGTGACTATGTCTATCCCTCTTAGTGGCACACTATGTGCGGCCCCTCGTTACGGACGTGTTTATATGACTGACACTTGACAGGCGACACATGGGCGACACGGCGACAGGGAAAGATTTTTTTTTTATGACAGGGAGATTGGAGGTGAACTCCATTGAGCTCCCGCTTAAACGCCTGTTTGCCCCTTAGGGGCAAACAGGGGGGTGAAAAAAGTGCCTAAGTCCTGAGGGGACTTAGGTCTTTGTATCAAAGGAATTGTTTGATTTTAACTTGATGGGTTTTGAGGAAAGTCTTAAAATTATTGATGTGCAATGTGGTTGTCTAATTAGTCGTCAGTTTGTATGTTACAAAGTCATTTAGCTGATGTGTGAGGCAGGGAAAGATATATTACACACCATATACATATAATTTAATCTGTGTTACACACTATTCAACTAGCTTGTAAGTAGAAAAGAAAAAAGCTTCAAAAGGAGGCAAATTTTTAAAAAGTAGGTGGAGATTGTTGATTGTCCATAGAAAATTTGTATTTGCCGCCTCTTCCTACTAACAAGCTGGGCCCTATTGCATAACAAATTACAACTAAAATTACAAGCGGAAGTCTCTTTTCTATCTATCTTACTAGAAAGAGACTTCCGCTTGTAATATTAGTTGTAATTTGTTGTGCAATGGTGATAGAGAGAGTTGGATATATTTTTGGTATCTTAGTCGTGTGTGCTGCAGAGTTACTGGAACATATCTGTAAATGTATTTATGTATTGTAGGAAAATACATTTACCAATATCTTCAAAGTAAACTTTGCGCACGCTTCTCGTTCGTAAATTTCTATTTTTAAGGCACTTATTATGAAAAAAATCGTTCGATACAAATGTAAAAACTTCTTTTTAACTTGGGTGATTGTCACCCTCGTTTCACTGGGGCACCAACTTTCACCCTCGTCGAAAATATTTTTTTAGTAAAGATGGGGCCTTTTTTAGGCTCTAGCGCGAGAAGTGTGTCATTTTACGTCAGGGTCGCGTTTTATAAAGTTACAATTTACAATTTCGCTGTTTGCCTCTCTTTCTAGCCAATATGTGCGTGCGTTAGAGAGGCAAACAGCGAAATTGTAAATTGTAACTTTATAAAACGCGACCCAGGTCCAAAACTTCGGAGGGCCATCTGCGCTAAAAAACGTCGTACGAGACAACTCTCGTAACTCGTGTCGATTTAAAACACTTCCTATCGGTCGTGTTTTAAAACATCGCCACTCGTTTTGAATTTCATGTTTTTCGCACTTGTGTCGTAATGTACAATTTTTGCACTTACATCGAAAATAAATTTAATGTACTATTATCCCTACGTGTGTGACAGCCTTTACATGTACTCGGATAGAGTGAATGAGTCAGCGGAGAATGAACGCACCGGCACGACTACGTTCATTCATCTTGGTTGGATTGATGGTTACCATTCTTTCTTTCATTCTTTCTTTGGCTGACTGAGCGTTCGTCTAGGCGTACGTAGCTTTACAATTTTCCACAATTTTGTTTAATTTTTTATGTGAGAATTTGAACGAGAGTGCTAACAATTTTTTTATCCTTTCAGCGTTCGTTGTTACATATTAACACAATGGTTGCGGCTAAGAAACAGGTAAGCTAAACACGTGTTCGGTAATCTTGAGGACTTAACATGCTTATCTGGATTCCTATCTAGAATAATGTATTTAAAGTCCTATATTAATACCATAACGTGATAGGCTCGCTAATTTAATAATTCGCGACGCTGAGATGTTACGAACACAAATTATTTATCCACGTACTATGTTTTGAGGTTAGGTTGCAACATATAGCATTACCATCAACTCTATACAGGTATCCAAGATGAGATATAAATTTTATGTGTTTTAAACTGCAATACATTTATAATTACTGCATCAGTGATAAGTACTTGGAGAAAATACATTCCATTTGTGGCGTCTGCATGGCACTCTGTCACATTGTGCAATTTGCAAGTGCAGTCGTATTTTCGTAGTAATTCTTTTGAATTCAACAATATTTTAATGGATTTTATTAGTAAATTACTTAGGTGCAGATAATTAAAACAAGGATAATTCGTAAAATATGTGTGAAGTTGAACCTATTCCCCTAAAATAATCAACAAGACAATAATTGTTAATGCAGTTATGAAGTGATCTCTTCTTTCGTGCCTGTATATTTACATTATATTAGTCTTGATCATTCAATTTGTACATTTTAAATATTTATTCCAGAAAAAGACCATCGAGTCTATCAACTCGCGCTTGGCGCTTGTTATGAAATCTGGCAAATACTGCCTTGGCTACAAGCAGACCTTGAAGACACTGCGACAGGGAAAGGCAAAGCTGGTCATCATTGCTAAGAATGCCCCTCCTCTAAGGTGAGACTACTGAGAAGTAGAGTTTCCCGAATAGTTAATTACAGGGAACTTTGTTGTCTAGCAGTTCTTGCACAGGATAGCATTGAATCTTTAACAGTAGTTTTCAAATACAAGTACCTGTGTTTGATCTGAATTGACAACCATATGGAGTCTTCAAAGACAAAGAAGTATGGATTCCCTAATAATGAACAAGTAATCAATTCCAAGTCGTCATTTAATATCTATTTTGGTTTTTATTACTCTATCCTAGTATAGGATATTATACTACATACATGGAATATTTTCCTTGTTCATGCATTTTATGGGAAACCTATGGAGTAGTCTTTGTATATCTGCAGCTCCATGAAATAGGTAAGATAACTGTTGTATGTTTCATTTGAATTGATAAGTATTGTTTTAGCTGTTGAGTCCACTCTAAACCCAGGCATGTTAGTAAAGCCTATTCATGTACTCTTTGCTACCATGTTCACTACTACACTTTCACTGCCAGATCAAAAATCTAGGTTATCGCTACACGCCAAAATGTTGTACAATGTACGCTACTTCAATTCCAAGAACGCCACTAAGTAGTCCTCGATAACTTTATTCACATGCCACACAACTCCTATTCACTATACAATTAACGCCGGCTGGCATGCAGGAATAGCCTTTGTTTTTGTCCTGGCACTGCAAATAGTATAGTGATAAACTCCCCCATGGTGCCGGCGGCATGTGAACAAAATTAGTGGTGCCCTTGGCATTGAATGTGTTAAAACTTTTTGCTGCCGAAGACTTGATGGCAATCTATCATAACTGTGGCAGTGAATGTGATATTCAGCCACTATTCTGTAAAGTTTTGTTATAACATCAACAACAATGAATCTGTTGTTAATATCTTAAATCATAAGCATTAACTAATATAGGGACATGGTGGCATTTAATGGATGGAGTCACCTATAAGATGCAGTACTGCCTAAATTGAAGGAAAATGCATGTTTTAAGTGCTTAATCCTTTGACCTTTTTCACAAATCTGTCAATTTTCTTTAAGTGATAATATCTTGCCCATGCTCATTAAAGGCTTAATAAAAAAATATTATTTGAATAAATTAAGCATAATAATAGTTAGTCATTTAATGCTTATGTAGTTCTATGAACTAAAATATCTTAAGCTAAAAGCTCGCATACAGTATATGCAGAATTTTTAAATTAACTCATCACTCATCAGTGATGTCTATGTGATGAATACCTACACTCTTAACATAACTTTTAAAACGGGACGTGTTAACTACACATGTGAATACCTATTTGTTGTTGACCAATGTTTCCGCAGAATATCCCCTCCGCAGAACTCAACCCCGCTGCTGTAAAACTAAGCCTTCAACAAGATTTATTGAAAGTGAACTTCTTTTTCAGAAAATCGGAGATTGAATACTATGCCTACTTGGCGAAAACCGGTGTCCACCATTACAGTGGAAACAACATCGAGCTCGGCACCGCCTGCGGCAAGTACTACCGAGTGTGCACGCTGGCCATCACGGACCCGGGTGACTCTGACATCATCACCACTCTGCCGGAAGCCACTGCGTAGTTTAAAATAAATATATAAGGAAAACTTTGTTTTTTACTATTTTTCCTTTTTATAGGATGACTGCAATAATTTGGTTAGTGTAAAAAATGAGCCTTGTGAGAAACTTTTATTATGTTAAAAAAATAATTTCGTTAAATCAAAAAGGAACAGTGTGGAACTGTGGGTGGACATAGATCGATGCACCAAGTCAATTCTCATCTTTAGTTGCAGATTTCTAAGAATGAACATATCAACAGTTTAGAAACGAGCTTTATGTATATGCCGTTAAGACATCGGAAAAATGGTTGGTCTTATACTATAATTGGGTCATTGTCAGATTTTTGGTTCTTGTCTTTTCGGTTCTTTACGTCTTCAGTGGACATAGGTACCTAAAGATAAGGAATTCCTGTATTCATTTTGGGATAAAACAACGGTACAACTAGGTTCTAGCCCTATGCAATCAAATCTTTACATAGATTTATAAGAGCCGTTGTTTTTCGGACTGACAATGACCCAATTATGACATTTACAAAAAGAGGATTCAAATTGATGCTCATTGTTCCTTCCGAACCATTGTCAAACCATGGTGCTGATGACGGAATCCATAAGGAATCGGGGGAACTCTGAAAACAGGGTGAAACATGGTGTCATACTTCCTGGCGGTGACATGGTGTCGTACAGTATTCAAACTAACATCAAAAGAAACCGGCCAAGTGCGAGTCGGACTCGCGCGCAAAGGGTTCCGTACCATTATCAATTTATTATTAAAAAAATACAGTTAAATCAACCTACCTCAAAAACTATAGGAGATAATTTTGTCAAACCAAAAATCGTTGATAGAGTTTATTAATGTGCATAACATATATTTTTTTCAGAATTTTATATCGCGTAGTTTAAAAAATAGAGGGGGGGGGACACATTTTTCAGACTTTGAGACCTGATATCTCGAAAACGATTTGCTTAAATAAAAATGTGATGTACAAACCTTCATATCATTTTCAAAGACCTTTCTATTAATACCCCACACGCTTATGTAAAACTAAAAAAAAAATTCTATCCCTCAGTTACATGTATGGAGGGCCCCCACCCCAATGGTTTTTTTTACAATTTAGTATCACATTCCTGTAGCGGTTTATACAACACATATCCTTACCAAATTTCGTTACTGTATCATTTATAGTTTCCGAGTAAATTGGCTGTGACAGACGGACAGACGGACAGACGGACATGACGAATCTATAAGGGTTCCGTTTTTGCCATTTTGGCTACGGAACCCTAAAAATGTACATGAAATGTACGAAATTGTACGCTAATTAAAAAAAATTGTACTACACATACGAGACGAGAAAACGGTATTAATCCGTCACCGCTAGGAAGCATACTTCCTGGCGGGGGCTATTTATTTTGTTATGTTGCGGCCGAGTTTTCAATGGGCATGTCATTTAAAAAATATGTACGAAAATTGTACGTTCTGGGGCCTATTTCTCGAAAGCTTGTAACTTGTAATACAAGCGGAAGTCCTTATCTAATTAATAGTGTCAAAAAGAGACTTCCACTTGTATTACAAGTTACAAGCTTTCGAGAAACGGGCCCCTGGTATTGCTGAATATCTCAGTAGAAATAGTTTCTCGTTTCTAATTTAACGAATTATACTTTGTAATATTCCTATTTCCTATATCATTACGTGCAGAAGTTATTTACAATGATAATGTATTAATTATTGGGAAACAGTTTATGTACCTATTGCACAATGTAATAATAGTTATATACATGCATACGACGATTACATGCCACTTATTGATGTATATAATCGATGTTCCAAATTAAAGCACCTATGAGATAGATATACCTAAAAACGCTTTAGAACCAGGGTCGCGTTTTATAAAGTTACAATTTACAATTTCGCTGTTTGCCTCTCTTTCTAGCCAATATGTGAGTGCGTCAGAGAGGCAAACAGCGAAATTGTAAATTGTAACTTTATAAAACGCGACCCAGAACGTACATTTCTCGTACATATTTTCTGATTGACATGCCCATTGAAAATTCGGCCGCAACAGAAAAAATAAATAGCCCCCGCCAGGAAGTATGCTTCCTAGCGGTGACGGATTAACACCGTTTTCTCGTCTCGTACGTGTAGTACATTTTTTTTTAATTAGCGTACTTTTTTCTAACATTTCATGTACATTCTATTGATGTTAGTTTGAATACTGTAAGATACCATGTCACCGCCAGGAAGTATGACACGAAACATGAGTCGTGAACAGTAATGTTTTTTCTACTCCCGTACTTTTAAGGTAGGCGTCCACTAGTCTGTATCGCACGCAACGGATTTTAGGTTGCTTTGTATAGAAACTCATATAAGTGCGTCCACCTGTCCGCATCGCACATCAGCAATGCCGACACCGTTGCTCCGAGATACAACTTTTGCGATGCGTGCCGATGACGTCATACGGAATGTCGATCAGTGGACGCACTCCGCATCGTCGGCCATTTGAGTTTGTCGTGTCAAGCTCAAGCATCTGTGCGTGAATTACCACCAACATTCGTTAGGTTTTGCATCAACAACAAGGAAGCCACAACGACAAATTATTCATCGCTTTCCGACATTCTCACTCCACACGTGTGTTCCCTATGAAAATCCGAATGAACTGGCATCGTCAATCCGTATGCTGGCACACCGTCGGTAATCCGTACGCTGCCATGGCAGTGGACGCTCTGTGAAATATTTATCAGTTTTGTGCGATGCGTACGATAGCGACTAGTGGACGCCTACCTTTATTTGTCATTTACAGTATCGTGAACACGCCTACTTGCAATATAATAGTATATTACTACCGAGGCCGGGAAGTGACTGGTTGCCGGCCGAATATATGTAGACGATGACGATGTATGGATAGTATTCGGACGGCAACCCGTCACTTCATGGCCGAGGTATGTATAATGCTTTTCTCAAACATGCAATGAAATGAAACAAAAAAATGTATCTTCTTTCTAAGAAATTATAAGTCAACTACATAACTAAGTCTTTGAAACACAACAAAAGTATTAGACGACGCGGTCGGTTGGGTCCAATTAATCGCATGCAGTGATCGGGGCCGACGGATCGCGCCGTATAATACTGATTTTTAAATATTATTTTGAGTAGTTATTATACATTTATTTTAAATTATATAATTTAAATATCTAATTATAACTGCAAAAATTTGCCAATCATTTTTTTTTATACTAATATTACTTACTGTTCAGCCCCTGAACCTGATAGTGTCGTCCGCGAGTGATTTGTTGCTGTGCAATTCTATCAGGCGCTATAGCGCATCGCTATTAATAATTTTGTATACCTACCCGTTTTCTCTTCACATTTATACACTCACCTTGTAAGACGTTTGTCTGCAATTAAATGTTTAAATAATCGATATTTGGGTTTTAATCATCGCATTAAGGCTCCACTATGTACTCGACGATACATAATTGGTGGCCCATGAGGGGAACTAACGAAAACCAGAAGAAGTACGATATATCAAAGGACTCAAAAGGCTCGTATGCAGCAAGGGCGCGTATGCAGTAAAATCTAGAAGATTCCAATTGGACCTGGACGTGGAAGAGTAAACCTTGGCTGGATTGTGGAGAAGTGCTGTGCAGTGTTACGTCGAAAGTTTCACCCGCTCGTCGAAGCAGTTGCCAGAGCTAAGTGCCCTTCCTTTGTCCTTCCATACCCCTACATCTTTGTATTTGTTACTTGAAATTAAAGTAAAATGTCGTGTTGGCTTTCCTAAAGAGTTAAAGTATACTTTCACTTGCGCAAATACAAAGATTATCGTAAAAATTTAATTATTTTGTACTACAATTTACGTATGTAGGTACATTCCTTGGTAGCATCGTACTTTGAACTTTGTCGTTAAATTAAGCAACATTATAGTTAAAATATCAAAAATATAAGGTGGCCCATGTTTAGTAAACTTAATATTATACATTATTTAGAGTTTTCAGTAAAATTTGATCAATTTTTATCGTTTTTTTTAAACCGCCATAGCGTGACTTAACCTAAAAATAATATATTCATCTCGTCTCTTTCGCCCTCATAGAACATACCTACAGTAATTTCACTGTATTTATAGTATTTTGCCGACTATTTCAGGATTGTCACGGTGCAGTTCAGCGTAGCAAGACTTGCATACCTAATCAAGTTGCTACACTGCTACCAGTCAGCTGAGCGCGCGGCCGGACCCCCAGCGGCAAGTACCACCGTAGTGAGGAGCGTGAGCCTTTTTTTTTCATTTTTTATAGTTAACAGTACTAATTTCAGTGAAACTTAAGTTTCTTTTTTATAGCCACAATGTCGAACGAAGATGAAAAATTAATAGCTAAACGATTAAAAGAATTAACTGTTTCGCGAAGTTCAATTAAAGGACAAATTACAAAATTTAAAATTTATTTAAACGCGTTAAACGCTAAAGCGGATATTTCTGTGATTGAATCGGCTGAGTTAAGCCTTAAGGTTAGCAAGCTTGAGAATTTGTCATCTAAGTTCGAGACTTTGCAAAGTGAAATTGAGGTCCTGAATTCTGACCAGTTATCAATTGAGCTTGATGAACGCGAGAGAATTGAGCAAAATATTATTACTAATATTGCAACAGCAAAAACATTAATCGAAAAATACAGTACGGTGGAAATCGAAAGACGTAATTCTACCGCTGTACCTGTAGTTGCTCAATGTTCTCACGACCATCAGGATCAGGGTTTCAAATTGCCGCAAATACAAATATCTAAATTCGACGGTGCCTATTTCCGCTGGCTTGAGTTTCGTGACACGTTCGAAAACCTTATTCACAAAAATGATCGTATAAAGCCTATACATAAATTTCACTATCTCATATCCTATTTGGAAGGCGAAGCGGCCAGGATTATTGCTAATTTAGAAGTGTCGTCGGCTAATTACGAAGAAGCTTGGAAATTGCTCGGCGAGCGCTATAACAATAAGAGATTATTAGTAAATCACCATTTAAGCTCATTGTTTAGCATACAAGCGCCGCCACGCGAGTCTGAAAAGGCACTCCGGTTCTTAGTTGACCATGTCACTAAAAATTTGAGAGCATTGTCGAGTTTAGGCCAGCCGACTGACAAGTGGGATATGTTAATTATATTTATGTTGTCGTCTAAATTAGACAACCGCACTCTTACGAAATGGGAAGAATACCGTAACACACTTGACGACGTACCGACTTTAGATCAATTTAACAAATTTTTGGTTGATCGCGCAGACGTTCTCGAGGCATTAAATCGTAATAATAAATATGAAACCGGTAATACTAAATTCTCAGCTTCTACGTCACGACCAAGCCCGCCAGCACCTAACCACCAAACTAATACCTACTCTCACAATAACAATAAACAAGAGCGAAACTTTCATGTTAAGTCGTTTGCCGGTGTCAATCAAAATAAGCCGATTGCTAATCAAAAACGCTATACACCTGGCACGGCCGTATGTATAATATGTAGTGATAATCACAGAATACACGATTGTCCTATTTTTTCCGCTAAAGGCATAAAAGAAAAATTAGCCGATGTCGCTAACTATAAGTTATGTGCTAATTGTCTTCGACAGGGTCACCCCGCCAGCGAGTGTCGTGGCGGACCTTGTCGGGAATGCAAACAAAAACACAACAGCTTGCTTCACGAGCCTAGTACGTGTATTATAAATAATGCAGCTACGTTCAGTCAAGCATCGCTCACGGTTAAATCTCCAAACTTTGACATTAAGCGAGGAATTTTGTCAACAGCGCTTATTGAAGTGTTTAATCCTAAAACTAATCAAAAGGAAACGGTGCGCGCCTTTCTAGATAACGGTAGCGAGTCTTCCTTTATAACAAAATCGCTAAAAGATAAATTGTCCCTAGAATCAAGTCCTATAGACAGTCTAAATGTCATAGGAATCGGTAATATATTATGTGCAAACAACATTGTAGAAAGATGTAATGCTCAAATTAGCTCATTAAATGAGTCATTTAAAGTTGCTTTATCATGCTTTGTGTTAAAGGACGTAACAGGCAACATCCCTAATTATCCAGTAGATGTCCAAAGTCTACAGATACCTAATCATATCAAATTAGCTGATCCGAATTTTAACCAACCTGCCGCCATCGATATATTAATCGGAGCGGACTTATTTTGGGACCTCATTGATAGCGAAGAACACTACTTGGGGCCCTCACTTCCTAAATTGCGTAAAACTAAATTAGGTTGGATAATAACCGGGCCAATGCACTCAAATATAAAAAATCGTGATAATTTAAATAAAAATAAAATAAACTGTAATCACGTAATACTAACTAAATCGCAACAAAATGTCGAAAATATGCTAACTAAATTCTGGGAGACCGAAGAGGTCCCTAACAAAAATATTTTAAATCAAAATGATCAAGAATGTGAAAACCACTTCATCGCTAACACATTAAGATTAGACACTGGTAGATTTTGTGTTAAGCTACCGCTAACTGAATCGCCTGAAAGCCTAGGGGATTCTTACAATTTAGCTAAAAAAAGATTTTTTAATTTGGAACGAAAATTCAAGCGAAATCCGACCTTGAAATCCGAATACACTAACTTTATAAATGAGTATGCGGACTTAGGCCATCTGTCAGAATCTGTTTTGCCGAAGCCGCATCCAAGTCATTTCTTATGTCATCATGCTATTTTCAAAAATAGTGAATCCACAGCTATTCGTGTTGTTTTTGACGCGTCTGCTGCTTCCTCTTCTGGAAAATCACTTAACGACATTCTTAAGGTAGGTCCCACCGTCCAAGACTCTCTTTTCTCCATTCTTGTAAGAGCGCGTCAGTACAAGTACATTCTCTCTGGCGATATCGAGAAAATGTACCGACAGGTTGAAGTTCACGATGAGGACCGAAATTTGCAGCTAATATTATGGAGAGAAGATGAGTCTAGGCCCCTTAAAACGCTGCGATTGAATACTCTTACTTACGGTACAGGAAGTGCGAGTTATTTGAGCACGCGATGTTTATTTGAAGTCGGAGAGGAGCAGCATGATCAGCTCATCAAAACCATAATTCAAAAAGATTTCTATGTTGATGACCTGATCACGGGATGCAATAGTAAAGACGAATTAAAGTACATACAAAGTTCAGTCTCGCAGGCGTTAAAGACAGCTTGTTTTAATTTAAGAAAATACAAAAGTAACTTACCAACACTATTTGAAAATTCTAAAATAAACACTCAAGAAAATCTGATAATCAGTGAATCAGCTAGCACTCTTGGTTTAGGATGGAGTCCGGCTAGTGATACGTTACATTTTCCAGTGAAAGATCCTATTCCAAGCGATATCATTACCAAAAGAAGCATTATGTCTAATTCATTTAAGATTTTTGACCCACTTGGCTGTCTTAGCTTATGCATAATAAAGCCCAAAATTCTTCTACAAAAATTATGGAAGCTAGAAATCGATTGGGACCTCCCAGTTCCTGATCATATTAGAAAGGAGTGGGAGAAATTTGTCGAAAATTTACCATATATCCAAAATTTAAGTATAGACAGGCGTGTTTTATGCGATTCACCAACATTTACAGAAATGCACGTTTTCAGTGACGCAGCACAGTACGCCCTTGGCGCTTGTATTTATATGAAATCTGTAGCTGAAAACGGTGACGTGACTGTGAGGCTACTGTGCTCAAAATCAAAAGTAGCTCCAGTGAAACCCACGACAATGCCACGGTTAGAGCTGGCCGCTGCGTTGCTGGCTGCAAGGCTCAGCAGGGCGGTCCTAGACTCTCTGAGATGTAAACCTGATCGCGTGTTCCACTGGAGCGACTCAACTATAGCGTTAAGCTGGGTGCACAACAAAACCGGTAAATTAAAGGTGTATGTAGCCAATCGCGTAAATGAAATTTTAGAAAAAACTAAGCAATCATCTTGGAGGTACGTACCTACCTCAGCAAATCCAGCTGACTTAATTTCGCGGGGCGTGGATGCCTGCCAGCTTCCGAAGCTGGACCTGTGGTGGTACGGACCCACATTTTTAACCGAAGATGAAAGTAAATGGCCTAATTTAAATATTTTTAAGATGAATGACTTGCCTGAAACTATTTCGAATGTTGCTAACGTGTCAACCCCATTTGTGAATTACGAAAACTACTCAACGCTAAATAAATTGCAAAGAACATTTGCATATGTAAAGAGATTTGTATTTAATTTAAAAAATCCTAAAAATAAACGAGTTGGAGTTTTAACCGTGGACGAGTTGACTGAGTCGTTCAGTTTCATTTGTTTAGTCGCTCAAAAACAATCATTTCACGATGAGTACGAGTTACTTACTAAATCAAAAACTTTAAGCTCTAAATCTAAAGTTTTAAAGCTTTCACCTTTTTTGGACGAAAGCAAGGTGCTTAGGGTTGGCGGTCGAATCGATGCGTCTAATTATCCATACGAAAAGAAGCACCCAATCTTACTGCACGCGAGTCATCGGTTAACTAGGCTTATATTTGCCCATGTGCATATAAAAAATATGCACGCGCCTCCTCAATTATTATTATCTATTGTTAAGGAAACCGTATGGCCGATCAATGGAAGACGCCTTGCTCAGCGCACTGTAAATAACTGCATGCGATGCAGGCGTGCTCGTGGAGAAACTCTTACTCCAAAAATGGGTAATCTACCACCTCAGAGGATTAATCCAGATTTTCCATTCATTTCGGTAGGTTTAGATTTCGCGGGGCCTTTTTATATTTTAAGTAGAAAAGGTCGAGGTGCTAAATTGATCAAATGTTATTTATGTTTATTTGTGTGTTTACGCTACAAATGTTTACATTTAGAAGCGGTTAGCGATTTAACTAAAAACGCATTCATTATGACCCTTAGGAGATTCATAGCTCGAAGAGGCAAGCCTGTGGAAATATTCTGTGACAATGGCCGAAATTTCGTCGCCGCGGCTAAAGAATTAGGGCAATTCATCAAAGCCAATCAGGAACCTCTAATTGACTTTGCAAGTCAAGAGCATATTAAATTTATGTTTTCTCCATCTTACGCACCTCACTTCGGCGGTATCTGGGAGGCCGGAGTAAAGTCCGCAAAGCACCATATTAAACGAGTAATAGGCAATAGCCATTTAACATTTGAAGAAATCACCACCCTATTTGCGCAAGTGGAAGCTATTCTAAACAGCCGTCCCTTGTGCCCAATGTCTACGTCCCCTGACGATCTCCTTTCCCTCTCTCCAGGGCACTTCTTAATCGGAAGACCACTCACTGCACTACCGTCACCTGCACTGGACAGTCACAAGGAGATGTCTCTTCAACGTTACGCTAGAATAGAAAAAATACGCCAGCACTTTTGGCAAAGATGGCAACGAGAGTACATATCAGAATTACAAGAACGAACCAAATGGAAAACGAACACCGCTAAGCTCAATATTGGTGACTTGGTATTACTCCACGAAGACCATGTGCCTCCTCTATGCTGGCGTCTTGGAAGGGTGGCGCGCTTGTTCCCGGGAGCCGACGGAGTTGCCAGGGTTGCAGACGTGACCACTACCAGAGGATGCGTACGACGCCCACTCGTGCGCCTCTGCCCTTTACCCTCTGCCGAGGATTTTAAGCTTTGAAAGCTGCTGCTTTCAACGAGGCGGGAAGATGTTCAGCCCCTGAACCTGATAGTGTCGTCCGCGAGTGATTTGTTGCTGTGCAATTCTATCAGGCGCTATAGCGCATCGCTATTAATAATTTTGTATACCTACCCGTTTTCTCTTCACATTTATACACTCACCTTGTAAGACGTTTGTCTGCAATTAAATGTTTAAATAATCGATATTTGGGTTTTAATCATCGCATTAAGGCTCCACTATGTACTCGACGATACACTTACAGATAATTATTGGCTAAAAGCCAAGATGCCAGGGTCGCGTTTTATAAAGTTACAATTTACAATTTCGCTGTTTGCCTCTCTTTCTAGCCAATATGTGCGTGCGTTAGAGAGGCAAACAGCGAAATTGTAAATTGTAGCTTTATAAAACGCGACCCAGGTCACAACCCTATGTCAAATGAAAATTAAAAAAGAGGTACTTGCCGGCCTACGCCTGCAACGAGCTACTTCCCGGCCACTTTTTTGGCACTTAACTACAACATTTCATTGCATGTTTGAGAAAATAAGTGAATGGTGTGGGGGCTATTTCCCCATAGAACTATACCATATGATATGATAGCCAAGAGTGAGCAAAAGCGTAATTATGCGGCTTTGGCAGTATTGAAGTCCGTGCATCTTTTTAGTTCACGTTAAGGCGTATGTAAAGGAACTTCGTTTTTTAATTACCCTTTCTATATGGTCTTTCCAGCTCAAAGTTGGATCGATATCGATACCTAACCTCCTGCCGGCCAGAGGCCTATTAAAAGGTCTCCTGAAACAAGAGAAATTATATTATATTTTCTACACTATCAATTCAAAATTCACTGGCAAATTTTATTGTCTGGGCGGCAGGAGGCTAAAAGCGTGTGGGAAAGAGTGCTGTCTATATGTATGCCATCGTAAGTACCTATAGATAATTTGCAGGCTTGCTTTTTGGTAAGGTTTTCGCTGCATTAGCTTAGTTTTTTCAGTTTATTTTTAAATTATGATCGTCTAACCAGGGTAGTAAAAGTGAAAGGGTAGACTCTAGTTTTGTTGTTTATTCTGCTTCATTTCAGAATAAAAAAAAACTATTTTGAAATCTGATAGCTTAACGCACACGTGCGGTGAGTTTTCATACAAATGAGTCGCTTAACTTTAAACCCGGGTAAATCCACTGTGTCAATATATTGTTGAAGTTTAAAGAAAAACTAGGCAATTGCAATTAAATATGCACTCTATTGGTAGAGTGGATTTACCCGGGTTTGAAGTTAAGCGACTCAAATGAGGTATGTACCTACTCGTCAATTTCTTTCCGTTCGTCTACCAGAATGCAATGGCTGTGGGGACAGAATGACCACACGGCTTTTTTCCGTGCGGAAACTACCCGTACGTGAGCGCCTTGTCCATACAATGTGAGTCAGAACGGCGTGTGTGCCCTCGCAACCTTTGTATGCGTGTATTAGCTTAGAAAATGTAAGCAATCTTGCTTGCACAGATAACGTAGTATACTTTAACAGTTATTAACAAGAATTTTCGTGCTAAGTTGCAGGATTTTACGGTAATATAAATTCTCATAAGCCAACCCGTTAGCACGGATTTAATTGCAGTCTTCTCACGTCCGACACTGGAGATAGATAAGAACAGAAATTGTATTCATGATCATGAAGCTCGTTTTACCTCGACCTTAAATTCGATTTATTCAAAGTGAGTTGAAAATAAAAGTCCAAAATATAAAGTAGTCATATATTAACAATTTCACTTGACAATATATTTCACAACGTTGCGGCAACAATCACCTTCCTTGTACACGTTGAGATGTGGTATATCTGCAAATAAAAAGAGATCTTAGGAATTTAAATATTGAACTACCTATACTACACAACACGACACGTACGTTATCATTGTTATCAACAGACAAAAATCGCCCAAACATGTTTTTTGAAGGAGCCCTAAGGACCATAACTATATGGAGGATTTCTATGTCAGTCTTGTTTTCCATTTGTAGGTTAAGCGAAACTCGATTCTGTAGCCGTACCATGAGTTGAAAAGTAAAGGATACGTTATGCCCTGGCCACGACATTGGTCTAAGGCGACTGGCTAAGGCGATCAGCGACGAGCGAATTAAACAAAATCAAGACCGCTAAAGAAGCATGCCACGACAATTCGCTGTGGGCTAAATCGCGCGCGAATTTACTTGCGCGACCGGCTAAGGCGACCAGCGGCGCGGCGGGCGGCGAGATTAAACGCACTAGCGGTTTGAGCCATGCCACGACTTCGAGCGGCGCGAACGGTCTTAGCGGCGGCACGTATCGGGCGGAATTTTAAAGATCAAAATATTTTGTTTCATTCGCTCCGCGATGTTGGACACAGAGGGGTTTATAAGTAAAATTTTAAATAGGCCTGCCTTGTGGATGGCACAGCATTCGCAACACAAGTTGCGGCATGTAATAAAACGGTTATGGGAAGAAATAAAAGAACATTTTCCGAATCAGAGCGGTAAGATTGTATATTATTGTATATTAAATAGGATTGCTTACAAAATAATTTATAAACAATAATTTCGAGACACTGAAGGGCCACTTTTGATAATTATATTTTGCGTCCTTTGATTACGTCCCATTCGCTCACCGCTTAGGCGCTTAGACCGTTGTCGTGGCATGCTCACCGCTTAGACCGTTTTCGCCTCCCCGCTCGCCGCTGCCGCGGTCGCCTTAGACCAATGTCGTGGCCAGGGCATTAGGTTTTACTCGATACGTAATGCATTCTATCCCGCTCGCACTGATAAATTGGAGCGAGTGAGATAACCCTCTTTACGTATCGACTAAAACCTAACGATACCTATACTGAAGCCCATGCCTATAGGTCAGAGTTGATAAATCAACTGACGAGTCAAGAGAAGGACATAGGTATGAAAATCAATAAATTTAAGAACCCTACATTGCACATATGAATGTCAACATTATAAAATGTTAAATCATTTAACTTAAATGTCAAAGAAATCGTAGCCCTAAAGACAAGTCTCGCCGAGGTTATTTTGGAATTTGACGTCGTCAAATCACTATTGCAGAGCACGTGACGAATACGACACCAGAGGCCCTACCGCGAACCACGAAGTGTTGCCTCCCTGTCACATTTATGTACGAATTCACGAGTGCGAGAGAGTTCGTGATTCGCGGTAGGGCCTCAATTTGCGGAATGCTCCAACTCTGTCAGAGGTGTTACGTTTCATGACATGACTGACGTGCAGAGTCGGGTAATAAGGGTCTTGATACATTTTCCGCCACAGCGAGGTGGTGAGATGGCAGCACCATGACGTAAGGTACAACGGGCTGTCAAAATAAATACGCGAATTTATCATTCTATATTATTCTTATTGGTTTATTTCTTTTTAAAACCATTGCTTTAGGAATATCGTGCCCTAAAGATAAGAAAAATTAATTTTCTTCAGTACTACTTTGCGCCCCTGTTTTCTTCAAATTTGCGACCATTTCATAATCTTAATCATTCCCCACCACATCATTGCCAAATCAATAAAGCTCAATATATAAGGTTCTAATTTATTAGTTGCAGATATTTTAACACATGATACTTTAAATTAAAATAATTAACTTAAAATATAAATTAAGAAATCTTTTCATGTAATTTTTTTGATTTCATTTTCCTAACAAAAAAAATAATTATAATTTCGTCTAACAAAAATCATCATGTGCATTATCACATGTCACAATAACACTGTCTGTCATGTCATCAAACGACACAATCCACGGGAAAATAACATGACATTGACAATCTAGTGGCCAGTTCCAGTTCGTAAAAGAGGTACTAGAATCTGTTCAATGAGTTTTTATTTAATAATCACATGAACAGGGTGTTTTTACGTAGCAAATTTGTTTTTCAGTTTTCTCCAAAAAAACATCATAAAAGCTATAATGTTTCACGGTTTAATATACTCTAGAGACCGAGTACTATCAGCTGTAAAAATATCTGCATCTAATAAATTAGGACCTTATATAATAGAAATCGGATATTTTATGTTCAGTATCTATAAATCTGACAGCTGTTTGGACACCCTGATAGGGAAGTCCTCCCGCACCTTTGTGAATAAGGAGGGATTCACACTTGGAAAGGAATAGCAAGGCGCGTCGCAACACTGTGGCACCGCCGAGCCGGTTAACATGATGGTAATTACACTAATTACCGTTATCCGGCAAGAAATAGTGAGGGACTTATTTTTTTTAAACGGTATAGCGGACCATGGTCGTGTCTAATTTAAATACTAATTAATTTATGGTTATAAAATACACAATACCTTACCTTTGATATTCGTGTTCTGGCTTCAAGAGTCACTACAATCACAGAACAGTATGTCTTGTTCCGAATTAGCAAGTATTCACTCTTTCACGTCATCGTATACCTGTAAGAAATGTGAATGTTAATGTTTTAAAGGTTAAAGGAGGTGTACATGATAGACAAAAGAATAACGAGAAGACGTAAATTTGGAAATTTAGTTTGTGTGGGAAATATTTACACTTCGGTCATAATTTCGCTACCTTATTCATTTTTTTTTACTTTAATTCATATTGGTTTGACCGTAATTGTAAAGTAGATTAGCTAAATAAGCCAAACGTGCTTTGAAAAAATAGATGGGACATTCTTTTATTTTGGGACCCTACACTTTCGTCACTTTTTCGTAAAATGAAACAAAACGCAAGCTGTGTGCCCTCTAATATGACATTTACATAAGCGCTCGTACTGCACGCTCATCCGGTGTGGCTTGGCCTTTAGAGTCCCCAAAATAAAATAATGGCACAAATAAACCGTAAAATGAGAGTACTTTGCTCCAAACATTTAACACATTGAGGTATTCGGTACGTCTCTATTCAAAAAATAATTACAGCCTCATTATTTGCGGAACTATGCTCCTGCCTAAACTGAATTTGTTGAATTGATTAGTATTAAACTTTTTTTGTAGTATTTCATCAGAATTATCATTTATCAGTCAATCTATAAGAACCAATTAATAATAATTTCAAATTCCCACCATATTGTGAACACGCAAGCAATGGCTCACCAAGTTTAAAGTCGAATGCAAACAAAATTATAGGTAAGGCCTTAATCAAAACAAAAATCACGATCGCGTCGCGATCGTAATTGTGTTACAGTGTATACTCTGTCCAACAAACTTGGGCAGTCGAAGTGTCTCAAATTTTAAAAATGTAGACGCGTATTGATCGCTCATAGAAAATTGGAACTTCGTCGCCTTTATTCGCTGCTAAATGTTATTTCCACGAAATTTTACTTCGTTACACAAAAATGATTACCTTAAATTACGTTTTCTTTAGGTCTTTAACTATGTAAAAATTTGTGCAAAAAGTTACTCTGGGGGAGCAAAGTACTCCCGTGTTACCGTAAATAAATATGCATATTCATAAACATCTTATACAAATTATGTGCTTGACGGTGTGCAACATATTATAGCCTGCCAGGTGATCTTGGTAGAAGCTCTGCCGTCTACATAGATTACAACAATCACCATATTTCAGTGTATTCAAATCGCTTGTGTTTTGCTAACGAAACTTCTACAGAAACGACATGGAGCCTTATTTGCCAAAATTACATAAGTTTGGAGTTTGTTTTGCTCCTTTATATGTAATTGAAGAAAATAAAATATCTGAAGCACTTTTTGTACAGGGTCTTACTAGGGAGGTTTCTATATAATTCTTATTCCGTAATAATATCACGTTCCGTGGGCGATCACCAATTTTATTAGCGACGCGTCTAAGACTCGGACCTTTCAGATGGTTTACAACGGGCTTAACGATTGAAAATCACTGCGTTTGTGAACATACCACTGGTTTGCAGCACACGCCCGTCTGTCAAGCTCGTTTGCATGTCATTTTAAATTTGGTTAAGAACCACTAGCTACATTGTTTACCAAACATGGTAAACCACAGATTTTCTACGCAGGTTATCTGGCAAAAACTGGTTGCACAGCGTCTGGCACATTAATATTTTTTTACCTACCTACCTCCTATTGTAAAAAACATATGCCTCATAATATGAAGGTACAATTTCTGTTCAATAACTGAACAGACAATATGATCTACTTATATTATTATGTACCTTTTTATATGTCTGAACTCATCGTGATTACCTACTCTCGCCAAGGAGTCGACATAGCTGCATAAATATTGAATCGTTGTATCGTACAGCTGTCTTAGTGTATTTTTATAATTGTCATTAGTAACAAATTAACAATAGTGAAAAAAACTATCAGTTGTATGAACATTTTATCTGATAACAAGATAAAAACAATATAATATTTAGGGTTCATAATAAATTAAATAACCATAATACATTATGAATGTATGTATAATTACTATACAATAATATCGCCATGATTCTGGCTCTGCCATTATCTCTTTACTCTTCAAGGCAATGTCATTCTATCAACTAATTTGATGTTAGTTTCACTTACAAATAAGGTAACTTAAGAATAAATTCAACATTTCGGTATTTGGCTACTGCCCCATTGTTTTAGTCTTTGTTCCTCTCTACCTAGTCTAGCCATACACTCTGCCACAACATTAACTGGACTTCCCTGAATGATATTTTATACTATAACCCTAATGACACTGACAGTAATGACAAACAATAGAGCCTAAGTAAATAAGTATATCATTTATCATCATCAACCTATGTTAGTCTACTTCTGTCTAGTCACATAGGTCTCTCCTATTAACTATGCGTATAGGCGCAATTAGGAGTCAAACGCCAATAAGATAAGTTTAATTTGAGTTTAAATCGATAATCTCATCCCTAGACATCTTATTTCATATGAGCGAGTAATTTCAAATATTATATTTCATGGAAGTCACATGTCACACAAGAATGCCTTTCGAAAATTAATTGCCTATACACGGTGTAACACGAGGAAACCATTAATTTTAACAGCGTAGGGTATTCTCGAGTGGTAAGAGGAAAAAAATTTACACGAATCCACATCGAACCTCGAATATTTTTTTGTTTACATCCATAGCATAAATAAAATTTATATTGAAACGCACGAAAGTCTTATTTCGACATGGGAACACGTAGCTCCTTGCGACCTCAGGCCCCCATTTCACCACGGTGGCAGGTGTGACAATTGCAAAAAATACTTTTCTCCTATTGCCAGAGTACATAGGATACGGTTACCGTACCATCGGGCGGGCCGTGTTTGTTTGCCACCAATATAAATGTTTTGCAAAAACTTGAATAGATCAGCAGTTAGCAGCCACTTTTTTGCAGAGTAAAATTACAACTGTCACAAGAAAATTAAGGAGCAGAAATGGAGAAGGAAATTGTAACACAATCCGAACCTTTAGAAAATTGAAAAGTAGTTAAACTATGTACAAACGTCTTTTTAAATAATTCTATGTTGGTAGCAAACTTGCACATGGACTATGCAATAGTAAGCAGTAGTCGTAGCCTACGGTGACCGGTGACGTCAGTAAGTGATATTTTATAATTGTCGCACCTGTCATTATGGTGAAATAGGTGCCAGGGATACGCTGGTAAAGTTGCACCGTTTCCAAGTGTTACAACTTTTATAAGATTAACCCGCTATTTAAAAATAGTTTTGCCTCAAACGGTTGCGCAAATAGTTACGCATTTATAAAAACGCATCTCCTTCCCCAAAACTGCCCCAATAGTTTTTGGGGAACCTAAATGTATTCGATGAACTTGTGTGAGGCCAAACGCATGTACAATTTATAAGATTTTTTTCTAGCAAAATTGATGAAATTGTCACCTGCGTTACGGGACAAAATAGTGTCGATCAAATAGTTGATTGGCCCAAATACCAAATGATATTCCGTACTTAAGTTCCGAAAAAACTCATTCGGAGCCAGGATTTTAACTAACGACCTCCGGATTGAAAGTCTAACGTCTAAACCACTAGGCCACCACCGCTCTTTATAATATAAACAATATTATCTATTATAAAGTATAAAATACCAGTACCATAATATTATGTTATGTATTATATTATAGTCACGTACATATAACGCACGCTTGCAAAGTTTTGGCATATATTGTTCATAATTATATGGAGTCGAAAAGTGTACAAAAATATAACTGTTGCCATTTTCGTGAAAAATATAACTGTTGCCATTTTCGTGAAATTACCGCAGTTAGTGTCTTATAATACCTAGGAATTGGAAGCCTCAATTGAACTTCGCAACACTAACTTCTTAGAAACTACGTAATGATTTTATACGACAAAATTATTATCTTAGAGCAAGACCAGCAGCCCTACTACGAAATCCGCAAACGGAGCATTCCATGAAAACATGTCGTAAGCGACACTGTCTTTTCAATACTTTTGAAAAATTAAATTAGTAGGCTGAGTTACGATATAATAACAACATATCAATGCTTTAAGATTGACAGTGATTCCTAGCAGCTAGCATATTTTATTAGGGTAGCTACCATAGCGACACGTAAGCGACCAAAAGTAGATGTTTTCATGGAATGCTCCAAACGAGGATTTGTCTGTCACTCTAATGACGTTGGAGTGGCAGGTCAGTTCAAGTTCTCGGTAAGTTGAACATTAGTTTGTTTCAGAAATGTACAATAACCGAGCAGCATGTGGCGCAAACGTTGATTGACAGCTGATTGATGGCTATTGTGTATAATGTGGCGTCGAAAAGGTTAAGTTCATTGTTATGACCTTATGACATATGACTACAGTTCATGTTGTGACAAAATTTACTGCGAGACTAGGTATATTTTTCAAAGAAAGCTCATGACAAGTATCTAGTAGATCAGAGGAACTAACCATATTGCACGGTTCGCCTTCATTGGCGATATGACAGTATTGTCTGTTTATAGAAATACGTTAAAACTCATTTATTGTGAGAAGTATCTTCTCTATCACATCTTTGATTTTCTTAACTTAAGATTTAATCCATTCTTAACCTAAAAAACACGAAATGGTTACCTGTTAGTCAATCGGTATTTCAAGAATGTGGTTATTTAATTCTTCAAAGTATGTTTGTAGATGTTACGAATGTGTCTGGTCCTTTCAAATCATGAAAAATCTTGTTGCGCCTATATAGAAAAACTTAACTATTAGGTACCTAGATAATTTCTGTAAAAGAGAATTAGGGATCGATATGGTCATTATTGCATTAGAATTACTTAAATTTATTATGTGCATAAGTTCGAATTTGAACTTCAGGTAATGTTATGAAAATATTCTCTAGCATTTTGTGTCTAGACTTTTAAAATTTATGTTTTCTTCTTAATGTACTTACCATTCTATTTCATATATTAATAATCTATAGACTCTTTGACACAACTTCTTAGTGCTAAATAATATAATATACTTATAGTAATTTTACCTGAGTGAGAAACATCCCGTGTATGTACTTTTTGTGGACAGTTGCCGAGTTCTTCTCTGCTCGTATTAGCTCCTAAGCAGAGTAGTATTGCCAGAATCTACATTATTGGATCAATTCGTATGCGACGGCGTGTATATTGTACCATCTACAGATGTCTTACTAATTGAACATTAACAATGTGTGTAAGGTTTCCGTACCTATAAAGTTTTATCCCTCATTTTAGTTAAGTTCAAGAACATCTCAGGCCCTTTTGTACGTTATCGAGATGTCAACATCACGTGTTACCGTCATGCGGTTGTTAATAAAATGTCTATGTCCATAGCCAACCGTGTCCACACAGTCCACGCCACTGTAAATTACCTAGGTAAAGAAGCAACAATCTTCGACAATTGGGTATTTGATTTGGGGATGTAGTGAATATGGTAACACATATCACTTTCACTTATGTTTACGAACCCAAACGCAGTGGCGTCATGTATGATTGCATGATGGTGACGTCAAATTATACGCAATAAGTAATTTATCAGAAATAAAAGTGGTCATAAGGATACTACTATAAGATATCCTGTTCATATAAATAGGTAATTTGATGTCACCAACGTCAAATCACGTGACCTATAATTTTGGAGCACATTTCAAATAGAATAAACTACATAAAACGTAGCCAATTAAGTTTACCTGATGTAAGGGAAGTTGACAGGTGGTAAAGCAATCAGTGAGTATTTATGAGTCTGCAGAAGAGGCGTTTACCCACTTTCTAATGGAAGCTTCATCGTTTATGTTCTTATTATAATATTTACATAATTGAGAATTACAAGTTGCTAATGAATCCCTCTGTGTGACTATGGAACAAAAGGTAAAGAACAATGATCCTTGTTTGCCGAAAGTGTACAGTCACGGGCTATAGTCTCACTCAAAAGTCTATCATTTTATTCTTATTTTATTTTAGGCAGGAATAACTTAATTCATCTTAAACATATGGAATAATGTCCTTGTAGATGATTATAAAGTTAAGTCCACTGGCTTAGGACGGATACCGAAAAGGCCTTACGAAGGGTTAACAGTCTAAATACAGGGCCTTTGAAAGATACACGTAACTTTCGTGTTATTTGCATCGCTAGTTAATAAATTAATAATATATGGTCCATACACATATTCTAAGACATTTTATATGTATAGTATTTTTCAACAAATGTATAGCTCATCATTATTAAACGATTACTTTTCCTCTACGACTAAATCCTAGTAAGTTAAATATTGCCCTATAAATGAACTACCATTTACTGTGTTTCTTCGAATTGTATTTTTTTTAATAATAAACAAATACCTTGGGACATCTTACACAAATCGACCTAGTCCGATGGTAAGCTCAATCTAGGTAGTAGGAATTCCACCACTCAGTTATTATAAACTAAAACTATTTGTATGCTCTGGACAACATGAATGATTCCGTTTTTTAGTTTGTTATGTCACATAACTTTAAGTGTCAAGAATGTACTAAAGGGGCCATTACCTACGAAAGTGGCTTAAACAATTTGAAAGGTCCACGGAAAGAACATGTCTAGTCAATCCAAAATTCAGAAAGAAAACCAACTTAAATTGTATTGTAAAGTGTGTAAACCAATGTAATTGTAAAGTGCAACTTTGCCTTGAAATTTTTGATGATTTGATATGTCGACGCTTATCGTGAATAACACTGCATCTCAAGCTACCTGCCTTATCGTAATTTGAATTCTAACAATCAAACATTATAATTCAAATTACAAGAACGTATTATTTTGGATTGCACCGTTGTTCATGATAAGCAACGAAGTTCTTTTGGTGGACCCTTCATTAATATTAGCTGGAGTGTGATTTTTAATGAAACAATTTAAAAAAAATGCTAAGTTTTCTTTCAGCTTAATACAACCTTCATTTAGCCAACTTGTGTTTTAAATAAGGATTGCTGATTTGCGCCCACAGTAGCGATAAATTCAACAACCATAATTAAATTCTGATTGTAATAGGCACCATAGATACTTCTTAGTTGAAGATCACCTAACACTAGTTATACTTGCATGCACGTCTCTTTTGAGAAGCAAGTATCGACACTATTTTAATATAAGATTTTTATATGAATGAAATATGACATAATTATTGCATTTTTTTCACTGTCATGTCCGCTTTAAATTTAGTGGTAGGTATTATAAAATATAGAGGCTTTTCTATACCTGTATGTTTCATTGAAATCTAAATTACTGAGTCTTGTATTATTGACTAGAACAACAACACACAGTGTTCTAAAAACTTTGGTCTGAATCCTGTTCCAATCGTTACCTATATTTATTTAACATGTTCAAATATGTAATATGTTGGCCAGTCATAAGAAAGTATACACAATATATGGTTCATAATTTCCATTTATTTCGACTCAGTTTCTTAAATTCTAAAACAAGGACACCTACTCGCCATGGTCACAAAAATAAAATAACATCACACAGCAGTTATTACATGTCTCTTCAATTTCATGCAATTGTTTTATTTTGCAATTTCTGCAATAGTATTTCATTAATTAGTTTCAATTGTTTATTTCAAGACCAGTATCAATTGTTTGCATTAAGTTATACTATGCTTAAATTTAATTGTTACCTTAACATATTATGTATAAAATGTATCTCCACTAAGTTAAAATTGATACAGCTACTTTTTTAAGTATATGCATTATGCTTATTGATCTCAAACTAACCAGTTTGATATTGAAAGAGTTCACCAACTTCCTGTAATGCAAACAATTAAATAGACGCTTTAGACATGAATAAAATACAGTTCTGTGACATACAATGATACCAATTTCGATACTTTACTTAATTAGTGCATTCTGTGAGCCTTAGTGCGATGTTTTAATATAACTTCATTTGAAATCTAATACATAATAATGTACAATGTAGTCAATATGTAATTATTGACGGTAAAACCTAAAATGGAAAATTTAATAATTCTTATTAAAGAATAAACTGTTATTGCACTCGTTTCTGATATAGGCTGCTAATAAGTCATTACAATTTACGTCAAAGATTACACATAATGCAAGAGTACACATTCAATTATCCTTGGTCAGTTGTGAAAAACAGATTAGCTATCTAACATTCTACTTGAATCATTATTTGAATCATCATTTGTCCTTGTCATGATCTTGTTTCTCAATTCTAACCAATAATATCAGATTACCTACATGTGCGTGTGTATTTTCTTTAGAAGGACAAATTTATATTAACCTTAATAGACATATGCAAGGTATTTACCTTCACAAAATGTTAATAAATAATAAATTAAATCACCTAACGTATTGTATCAGCTACACACTTAACAGTTTCCTTTTCGTGAGATTAATTTTGAGAATCGAAAACTTTTAAATTAAGTTTCTTAATTCATTTGGTTTAAAAGCCAGTTCAATATAAAATATAATACTGCTTATCCATTGGATTTTTGTATTTCAGTGACACTTGTCACTAAGTCTCGAGCGAGCGTATTAGTACTTACCATAGTTGTTTTCATAATGCGTTGGTGGCTGCTGCTGGTAAGAATTGTACGAGGGTTGGGAATAAGAGTCGTACGTGGGCGCAGGGCCTCCGCCGTACGCAGGCTCGGCAGCGCCGTAGCCCGCGTCGCCAGCTCCGCCGGTATTAGTGCCCCTGAAATCACATTATATTGGGTCATTACCTATGAAATTTGCGTTTTTGGTCAGACTTTAGTTGGTAACTTCCTTTTCATTTGTTTTCATCAGTGCCTTGTGTGAAGCATTTATTATTATTAGAAAAACTTGGTTTAGTTTGAATTAGATACCCGTGGAATAATAATAATGTTGCCACCGAAGTCACGGCGGTCGAAACGCTCGGAGAAATGCCCTTTTACATCTATTTCAATTGACTTTTCCTTGATGACAAAAGAAAAACAATAGACGTTTATGAATAAGGGGTCTTTCTCCATTTTATACATCATGTCACCCAGAAACAGTTGGAAAACTGAGTACAACACTAAAAATGCCTGGATTGACTGCATTCAAACTATTTAAAATATAGGTGGAAACGCAGATTACGAATATGTTAGATAGTATTTACTTGCCCAGTACCCAGAGTTGTTCAAATTAATTTTTTTAACAACTGAACTTACCCATAACCATCATCATATGCCCCTTGCCCCGTGGTATATCCATAATTTGTGGCATAGCTTCCAGAACTGTACCCAGAGTTTGGCTGAGCCGGCGCTGGTGATGCGTAACTGTTACTCTGATATGAACTGGGAAAGAAATAATATATATTGAATAAAAGACTTTAGAATCACTGAAGTAATAAATATATCAGAAAGTATTATCAGTATAGTGTTCATCTGCATTTGTGTATAAGACGGCACATTCCTATCAAGAATTCGGGATCATCATAGTCAAATAAATTTGTAAATCAAAAAGAAATTATCCTCATGAACAACAAGTGGCTGATGGAGTAAAATTGGAAAAAAAATGGCTAGATTCAAAAACTTGCGATGTTGACGTAACATGGCATCAGTCGCCCACTGCTCATGAGGGTCAGGAGTTAAGAGAAATACTTTTTTGTTATACTCTGTAATTGAATTACCTGGGCGCATTGTAGGATTGTTGAGCATAAGGATCGGCAGGAGGCTGCTCGTAAGGTTGGTATCCTGTATGCCTGCAAAACATAACTTGTTTACCAATTGTTGGGAAAAGATACTTGTATCAAGAATAAGAAATAATGTGTCAGTTATAAAAGGAGCGTCATATATGTATCAGACGGCACATTCCTATCAAGAACTTCTGGATCATCATGTTATTAGGTCTGCAAAATAGTTAAGTGCAGACGAAGCATGCAAATAAAAAAAATATGCCAAATTAGACTAAATTTTAAAATAACTTACGATGGTGGTCCATACCCATTAGAAGGTGGAGCACTGTGAGAAGAAGGCGTTTGTTGATAGCCACCTTGGGGAGCTGGTCGTCCACCACCTCCACGAGGTCCATCAAATCTAAAGATACAAAACAAGATTATTAGCGCCATGAAATACAGGGTAGCCAGAAAATAAGTAGGTACATAGTGCATACCCACTGCCAGTGTCATTTTGGGAAGCAGTATAAGCCCCATAGGCGATTTATTTTAAATAAGTTATAGTTTGAGGTTTGAGAAGTAGTTACACCACCTAGCACTTTTGTAAGTGTGGATTAAAAAAAAACCCTTTGAAACTTCTAAAAACCTAAGAGAATACACATGTTTAAACCGAAAGTGCATTGATTGTTCACCCCAAAAAGTCCCAATACAACAATTTAACTGTTCATACTTATATAAGATATTAATTTCAAGCAGACTACAGTCAGAAACTAAACCTGGTATATTATATTCTAATAAATCACACAGGTCTAACCTTCCACGCTTAGGTGGTCCTCCCGGACCTCCATGTATTGGCCCTGCCCCTCTTTTGAAAGGTGCGCCACCTTGTGTTTGGCCTTGCTGTGGTCCTCCAGGAGCTTGGTGGGGAGCTGGAGCAGATCTTTGCTGCATGGGGGGCCCCCCAGGAGCAGACCCCGGGCCGTGAGGCCCGGCCGGGCCTCCTGGTCCACCAGGTGGCCCTCCGGGGCCATGGCCTCTCCCTCCACGTCCACCTTTAAAAATTAACATTATTTAACCCTTTGTATGTCTAAGCACTGATCAGTGTATGTGGAGACTATTAGAAAAAAAGTTTGCAACACACAAGAGGCACATAGATCACAATATTATGCAAGACTTCTTGTTCTCCTTATTGAATGGAATAGACCAACTTTAAATTTATATAAATATTCACAGCACATATGCTTAACAGTCATCACAGTTATCATCTTACATTTAACTAAACATAACACATTAATAAGGATCATCATAGCCAAGCGGCCTCAGTTTTACCATTCTATCCAACATTAATATAAATCATAAATATTATTATGCACTGTAAATAACGTTTCAACTTTTAGTATGCAATAGTGACCAACAGTTAATTTAATATTTGACTTTGATGGCTAATTTATATGTCCAAATTGTAATAACTAAGCATATGAAAAAAACTCAATCAGCCAGTGCTTCAGTTTATGTCAGGGCAGGAGCACATGGGTTTACCAGTATCAATAAATAATTAAGTATTGCCAAATTATAATATTTGCTTACTTTAAGTATATAGCGTTCAACTCAACATGTACAAGTTTTGGTAACTTAATGGAATCAAGAAGCATTACTGAAGAGTTCTGTATTAGAAGTTGTTTACATTCATCAATGACTTTACCTCTCATGCCCATTCCACCTCTGCCACCACCACGATCATTGCGGGGACCAAAGTCGCCACGACCTCTGCCACCTCTTCCTCTCATACCACCAGGTCCACCTCTGTTAAATCCCCCTCCTAGAACAAAATGTTAACCATCATTAGTCATCACGCAAAATAGGCTCAACTATACAATAATTTACTCTGGCAACTGCAGAACACAATAAGATAAACTGTAAATGTAAGCTAATAGCTCCATTGAAATTATAGTTAGGTTAGAGCAAGTAAGTTTTAACCTATTAAAGAATTACAGGTAAATACATAATTAATTGGTGTTACATACATATTTAACAGTAATTGCTTGAACAATAATACAAAAAGATGAAAGTGCACTCAATAAGCAAGACATAAGAAATAATAAATGAAAAAATAAAACATACTTTGCGGAGGAGCTCCTCTGGTTTCGATAGTGGGTACAGGATGAGGTCCGGGCCCTTGAGGCCCAGAAGAGAAATTGCGGCCTCCTCTATCCCCTCCGCCGCCGCGCATCGGGCCGCCGCGGAAACCACGCGGTCCTCCGCGCATAGCCGGGCCGCCCCGTGGCGGTCCACCCATGGGGCCGCCGCGTCCTCTCATTCCACCGCCACTGAAGTTTAAAAAATCCGTAATGATACCGTACGACCGTGCAAAATTAGGCCTTAGCGATACTCATCTATACTAGGTTAACCATCAAATTGCTATGTTGTTCATTAACCTAAATACCGTAATCATCAAATTGATTTTCTAAATAAAATGTGACAATATATTTACCGTCCACGCATGTCGAAGCCACCTCGGCCGCGTTGATTAGGGCCTCCCGGCGGGCCACCACGTCCTCCGCCTCGAAATCCACGCCCGGGCCCGTCCATCGTTTCACAAATAATTTGAATAACCGAGTGTAAGCAGTTATAGTATTACAACAAACTAATAGTATTAGCAACTAGACTTATAATATGACGCAAAACTTTGATTATTTAAATTTAGATCAAATCAGAATCGCTTGCCGAACGCGCCGCTGCAAAGAAGGAATGAATGGTAGTCAGGTACTTGAGAGAAAAGAAAATGGACGCGACGCAAAGCCGCCGACGCTTGCCCTTCTTTGCACTATTCAGCCATTCACTCGCCTATCCGTTTCCGTTTTCTAGACACGTATTCGATTTTCTGCGTCAGGTTGGTAGAGCGTGTGAAGTTAGTGCGAGTGCATTAGGCTTGTATTAAGCGGCAGGCGACCAACAAGGCCCCGTTTTATAAAGTTACAATTTTACAGGCACTTGCCCCGTTGTTTACAATTTGTGTTTTATAAAAGTACTCTGTTACAATTTTACAAGTTACAGGTACAAGTGCCTGTAGCTCAGCCATGGACAAAAATACACATAGGAGTTATAGTTTTAAAGTCGTAATCGAACATGAGTTTTATAACAAAATTGTAAATAACAAGTGTAGATGTTCTAGACCTTTCGACGCATAACGCCAAAAACGCAAAATGACATTTTGCCATTTCGCGTACTGAAAAAAAATACACGCATAACGCCAAATACGCCTAATCCCATAAACGCTTTATGCCAAAAAACGCATCATACCAAAAACGCAATACGCCATATTGTCTTTTCTCGTATTGAAAAAAAAACATCCCCCATAATGCCAAAAACGCAGATTGACAAAAACGCTAAACAAATTATATTAACAGGAAAAATATGTTGCACTAATGTAAGGCGTCGTTGCTTAGTACTTTAGTTATAATATATACCAAGTAGTGGCCCAGAATGCTCACGAAATATGCATGAAACTGGGTTTGGCGGGGTTGGGGTACCTACTATGTCGTGAAAGAAGTAACCGTTATAATGGCGGGACCAGATCATGAATTCGATCGATTCATATTGCATTATTTACGAGCCCCGATGCATATGTTCTCGTCCAGTTAGACAGTTTTTCGAGATTATCCCGTTCATCCGGGGGAAAAGGTTTAGAGACAAAACCTTCACTATTCAATAGTAGTACTAAAGTAGTTTCTTTGAGTATGAAATATTTGGACTTAATAAATCAGAATTAAAAAAAAAAGTTTTACGAGAGGTATTTTTTAAATTTTTTTCCACAATTTTTAATTTTGTAAATAATCAATGAATGTAAAGAACGCCATTAATATTAAAGACGACATGGTACACCTGATGCACTGCGAATTTTGCGTCAAGCTTATAAGCGCGGAATTACGGTGGTGAACAAAAATACAATTTAGACACTGGTTTGTTAAAATCGATTTATTAAACAACAAAAGCGTACTTCAGATTATTGTGTCTCTTGAAATGTAGTACATTAACCATGACTAACGTTCATACAATTTATCATTAGCATAATGTGATCATTTTTAAAATATTCAAAAAATTTTATAAATTGTTTCGAACTAGACGAACTCCACTGCATCGGGGCTCGTAGTACTGAATTTGTACTATTTGGTACCTGTTGTAAAAAAATAGCACCTCTTCCATTTCAAAATTATACTTCAAACAGTCTGGTCCCGCCATTATAACGTTATAATGGCGGAACCAGGTCCTAAATTCGATCAATTCATATTGCATTATTTAGTACTGAATTTGTACTATTTGGTACCTCTTGCAAAAAAATTAGTACCTCTTCCATTTCAAAATTATATTTGAAATAGTCTGGTTCCGCCAGACCATTTGAACGAGACTATTCGAGTATAATTTTGAAATACAGGTACAAATAATTTTACAACAGGTACCAAATAGTACAAATTCAGTACTAAATAATGCAATATGAATCGACAGAATATGGACAGAATTCTGGACCTGGTTCCGCCATTATAACGTTATAATGGCGGGACCACTCTGATTGAATATAAATTTGAAATAGAAGAGGTACAATTTTTTTTACAAACAGGTACCAAATAGTACAAATTCAGTACTAAATAATGCAATATGAATCGATCGAATTCAGGATCTGGCCCCGCCATTATAACGGTTACGTGAAAGCAGCATCACAATTAGGTACAATAACAGAAAGCTGTGCAAGCTCAGGCAACAGCCAGCAGTGTTATTCGCTAAGGAAACCGCCTTGCTAACAGCGCTGTGTCAGCGCTGCCGCAGCGTCGAGCCTAAAAATGCAGCATCCTTAAATTAATTTCAATTTCATTTCAAAAATGAACAATGCGTAAACAATACTTATTATTTGTTACCAAGGCGTGATAGAAAAATTTGACATTTTGCGTATTTAGCTTTTGGCATTTTGCGTATTTAGCTTTTGGCATTATGCGCATTTAGATTTTATATACTTTTGGCATATTGCGTATTTGGTATTTCTATAGGTTTGGTATTATACGTTTTTGGCATTAAGAGAATTTGGTCATCTGCGTTTTTGGCGTTTAGCGTATGAATGGCGTTTTGCGTTTTTGGCATTATGCGTCGAAAGGGTTCTAGAATTGTAACAAAAACTGACGTACGTCTTGAGTCTTGTAACCGCAGCTACAAGTGCAATTTTCTCAGTTATTTAGTTCGTAATACTCTTGAAATTATTAGCTTTCTGAGTAATTCTTCATGGTCTGATTAACTACCGCGAACTCCGAAATAGAGGATTTGTCTTTGTCACTCCAAACAAGGCGTTATTAGAGTGACAGAGGAAATGATCAAAATTTGCGGTTTTCCGAGTTTGCGTTGTATATTACACTTTTTTATTTATGTATGGAGCATAAGGTCTAAAGTTGTATATATATTTATGCCGTTGACCGAAGCTGTTTCGGCCCCTAATAAATTTGGACTTTCGGAATCGGACGCCGTACGGCTTCACTCAAATGTCACCGAACAACTATCCGTTGCATCTCTAGAATTTATACAATTTTTGTAGAATTGTACGCTTGTAAAGTTTTGTGGTATAGGCCACTGGTGTTAGTAGGGGAGACCTAGGAGAGTTGACACAAAGGTAAGTTGACACAACGACAAAATCTCAGGAGCTATATAGGTATTAGAAATCTGGCAATAGCGCAGTTCTATCCCTTTTCTCCCTCCCACCTACTCTTCAGTACACGCCATGGCCGCCGGCCGAACGGTTGCGGAGTTATAGCATGTGTGTTGAAAATTGTACGAAAAGTAAGTTTTTACCCATTCTTTCAATGCCCTTTATTTACGTGTTATGTTAGCAATTATGCCCTTTGTATACATCATTTGTAACGTCTATTTAAGTACATGTTTATATTCAAACATGTTATTTTCAAACGAGAACCGCTTGTAAGTAATAATCGCTAAGATATTAAAAAAAACCGTTTATTTTCAAGGGAAGGTAAGTTGAAACAGTTTGTTTCAACTAACCTCCTTTGTTGCAAGCTGCAACTCTCCTCGATGTTAATTTATAGACTCAATTTTTATTTCGTACTTCAGAGTGCCTAAAGCAATAGAAGCAAACAGGAAATTAAGGAACGTCAAGAAACCAATATTAGATTAACCAAAGCAAACAAATACAATTGAGAAAAATAAATCTATCAAGCATAATAAAACGACTGGTAAAAACATAAAGAGGAATGCAATAGTGAGAATGAAAATGATAATGATTGTTTATGTCTGTGTTGCTTAGAGCCATATAAATATAGTAGACCAAAAAAATATAAAAAATAGTTTTTGGATTGAAAGGGCTGGGCACATGCAAAATGCACATAATGGTGAACTGGACTACATATATTATATCAAACTGTTGGCTTGGTTCATTAAATCTAATTTTTTATTACATCGCATTTTGTTATACCTAGTTAGATATATTAATGTTCTGTGTTTTTTGTTGGTAAAACTATCAATTACCATAAGAAGTTAAGTAGGATTATTTTAGTTAGATTAATTTAATTTTTGTTTCTTTCCTAAAAGGAGAAGAATTACAATTTTAATGTTTAATTAATCTCATTTAGTGTCTTAACGTTGATGTGATTATGGATAACTTTAGTGTGCAAAAGACTCAAACTTATTTAAGTATGTAGGACCTGAATTATTATAATCAGTGGTCGGATATCCCGGTGCAACAAGGGGTGAATGACCTCAAACATTATACTAATATGGATATACCACGGGATTCCACAAAATTACATCCAGTAAAGTTTAGTAATATTTTGTAACGCAAAATAAGTGCATGTACATACAAGCGTTTATTATTATGGGATTCGACAATTATTTTACAAGATAGGTTATGAATTTGGTTTATTAATATTGACCTTAGTACCAAATAGCCTTTTGGTATGAATATTCTTAAATAAAAGAGTTTAGCTTTAAAAATAGAAGCTTTTTACTAAGGCACAATAGGTTCCACTTCTAGAAATTGCGAACGTAAAAAAAACAGAAATATAATATAATACACGACTATTTTAATCCGTGATCAGGATTAAAACAATATCCATGCCCAGTCTAAATTAAACATTTTAGGTGAGGTTTCCCGCAGATACCTCAAAATTTTATTAATTTAAAGTTAAAGAAAAATTGTATCCAATAACCACTGAATGGTACATGGTCTTCCTGAGGTCATCAATTACTAAGTTAGAAAAAATATACCTGGTTACGGATTAAACATCCTCGTGTATGTAACATAAAACCAAACATTTTTAAGCATGAAGACTTGACACACCTATGCAGATACAATTAGAGTAAATATATGTATTTTATGAAAGAATTATGGCTTACTAGGTTCTATAAAGTTAAAATAGCATATAATTATTTTCAATCGATTCCTTTTCACATCTAAAATCCATTTGTACGCCGAAAAAGTCCTTTCCACTTCTACGGATGTCAGTGGAGCAAATTTGTAAAGAGAACTTCATCAGATGCGGTATTATTTGAAATTTGGTCTGCGTATTCTCTAATGTCATCCAAATCTGGATTTCGCGCCATTACTGCTTCTAATTTAATCTGTGTAGCCAAACTTGAACTCCAGTTTACAATTGTTCTAACTTCATCGAAAATATCTAAGGCTTCAACAATTGTAATGTTGCGTCCCTCCGTTGAGCTGCCTTTTTAAGTATACCTATCAGATCTATATTTTTTTTCAAACTAAACCCGGGAATTTAGGTCATATCCATATTAACTTTTCTACTTGGTATCCCCTGGTGTTGCACCGGGATATCCGACCACTGATTATAATATAGGGAAGAAAAAACCAAATGTGTACTCATAGTCGTGCAATGAAGGTCCCTTATTATTCTTATAAGAAAAAAACATATTTTTGTTAGTATATTTTTAATATTTGACCTCAAAGTTGTTTTAGTAAAGTGTTTTAGTAAAATAAATACGATTATTGCCAAAACTATCGTTATATTTATATTAAAACTTTAATTTCTATTTATGTGTCAACTTACCCAGGTACCTGTTTCAACAAATCTCGGTATTAGGAGAGTTGAAACAACCCGACTTGTTCTAGAAAAACGATGTTTTTGCCACCTTCTTATGACTTATTACTTTTCGAATTGACATTTATAATTAGATTATGAAATTCCCTTTCTAAAAATAATGGTTACGTGCTTATAGCTTGTATAACAAAGAAGTTATGCGTGGATATGTAAAATTTGTGTCAACTCTCCTAGGTCTCCCCTATCCGTTAGTGTAGCCTAAATATGTGATTATATCTACCCCCTTATATGCGATATCGCCAACATGTAGTTAGATCCGCTGGTGCTGCGCGTGTGCGTTTATAGCGCCGCATGTGGAGATATTGAGTCTTATCGTGGTTTATATTTAGGCCTACTTTCTTCGCTTCTTCCTCGAGGATCTTAGTTGACTTACCAACCTCGGAGCTAGGTTTGCCTTATAGTGCCAGGTCATCCGCATGTCCTACCACCGTATGCTTTCCATTTAGTTCGGGCCCCACTTCTAGAGCTAAGACTCTTCTCAGGACGTGTTCTAGAACTAAATTAAGAAGCATCGGCGACAGTGCATCCCCCTGTTTCAATCCCGTAGCGACGTCAAAGGCTTCTGTTTGTTCTCCTCCCACCCGCACTCTCATAAAACTGTTCCTTGTGGCAGTTTCAATTAGTCTGACCAGCTGACATGGTATCTTGAAGTTTCTTAATATGTGGTAGAGGACGTCGCGATCTATACTGTCGTAAGCCTTGGCGAAGTCTAACAAACAGCAAAATTGTAACTTTATAAAACGCGACCCAGGAGGCTTTTGGACACACGACCATCCCATATTTCTGTCGCATTAACCTTTTTACCGACACAGCCGGCTATAGTCGACAACAGAAAATCGTGACTACGCCGATGACGGCACTGGCCGACAGCTATGGCAATACAGTAGGAGCTTAACTGGGACGCCGTAAAGTTCAATTTCGCTTAAATAATCGTAAACGCGTGGCGTCTGGAGCTCAGCATATTCCTTCGCCGTCTGGCAGTCAAAATGTTAAGGGTTCAATATAAAACAAACTTTCAAATCAATTGCATCTGCAAAGTCTGTTTTTGTATGTTTTCATTATTAGTAATTGAAATGTTTTTTTTACTTAATCGTGTGTCTTTCATTTATATACGGATTGTTTTTTTTATAATTACTCTAGGTTACGTTTTTTCAGACACAATAATGATTGTAAAGCAGTAAAATATATATGATTAATCGAGATATGTGAAATATCCATTAGAATTTTCACATCACCGTAACCTTCGATGGTAATGAATGGAAATAAATAAATATACATGTGTGTTCTGTACAGTTGCCATCAGATATATTGGAGCGGCTAGAGACCCGTTTCTCAAAAGCTTGTAACTTGTAATACAAGTGGAAGTCTCTTTTCAACGTCATCATCATCATCATATCAGCCGAAAGACGTCCACTGCTGAACATAGGCCTCTCCCAACGATTGCCACAATGACCGGTTCTGCGCCACCCGCATCCAGCGGACTCCTGCGACCTTCACCAGGTCAATACATTAGGAGGTAAATGCCCATAATCGCCACGCTGGGCAAGCGGATTGGCGATCGCAGTAATGTGTCTAATATGGTGACGCTGCTGCCCATCATCAAACTTTTATCAAATAGTGGTCAGTGACACTTCAATCCCTTAGTCGACTCTTACGACACCCGCAGGAGGAGTTGGTGTGGTGACAAATGTATTCTTACTGCCGTCACCACACGGCCAGCGTCATTAATAAGATAAGCATTTCCGCTTGTATTAAAAGTTACAAGCTTTCGTGAAATAGGCCCCAGGGTGCTCACAAATATCTAAGCAGCTCCTTATGGCGTTAGATCGCATGTTTAGATATATGCATCGTGGCTGCTCAGTTTTATCCAACGACGACTGTACTTGGAGGGATATATGTGTAGCATTATGTAATATAAATTCGATTGGTTTATTGTAAATTTTATTGTGATGCAGTTTGTGCTTAGTAATACTGTGGAATTATATCTAAAACAACAAATTTTCTTTTGGTATTTTATTGGGCTAAGGTATACTCAAATAAAGTCATCAAATATATAATTTTCAATATGCACAGTTACCTTTATACATGTAAATTATATAGTACACAGCAAATAAATAATAAATAGTATCAAAATTTTAGGATTTTCATTAAAAAAATGTAAAGCTTGATGTGATAATAATATGATACAAAATGAGTTGACTAAATTGCAAGTTTTTGTTTTAACCATAAGGTTGAGAATAATTTACATAACTAACTAATTTTCGTAACTTTAAATCAAATTCAAATACTATTATCATCATCTGTCAAAATGGCATTTTTTGTTTGTTAAAATTATATAACCAATTAATATTTGTATTATCACCCAACTGACTTAACATTACAAACAATATAATATGGCATAATAATCAATTGATATTTTGATTTGAATTACACATTCTTTTAGAAATTATACATTGCAACATAATAAAAATCTAAGCAATATTAGCTTACTATGAATAATTGTCAATATCAAAACATTTATCCTATAGGTTATTGCTTAATATTAAATATTTCTTAGTAGCTTGTAATGAAATTACATTATTCAGTACAAAATGCCACAATTAATAAAAGGTAGGGGCCGTCATAATATGCTGGATCGTTTAAGTATTTCATCGATTGTCTTTTGAGCACTTAGATACAGAGAAATATCTTATAAACTGGTCAGAACCATCGATTAAGTCTCTAATATCCGTACGGCCAACAATGCGCGCTTTATTTACTTATGTTGACTAAACTATTCCACTGGCATGTGTTCTTGGCCGCCTGCTATCATCACAGACTTCGAGGTCGCGCTAATCTGACTACCAGTTAGCCATTCCGGGTTTGTTGAGTGTCATAAAATATATTTGACAAGACGAACCTCCCTTAGCGGAGGAAAAGAATACTTTATCATTGCGTTCACATAAAAATTTGAGCCGCTGAGCTTTCTTGTGCATAAATACACCATCTAGATGCCCGCTCTCTACTGAACGTATTTCAATAGCTTTATTTCCCCAACCCATGATTTGTCCCGTACCGATGTATGCGACTGATGTTGGCATTTCACCCCACTGGAACAACAGAATAAATATCAATATTATTTAATATTCCAATAATGCTCAATTCCGTCACAATGGCATCTTAAATGTACTCACCTGAAGTACAATATTTTTGCTGACACGCCCATAGGTATTCACATAGACTCCCTCATTATCGTAGCACAATAACAGTTGCACTCCATTTGAGTTCGGCAGAGGAACGATGCAATGTGGAACTATAGCCCCCTGTATCTGAAAAGAGTACATTTTAAACTGATATTGGACAAGAACGGTACTGTACTAACAGCTTATTAAGACTATTTTAAATGTACATTTACGTCAGAAATAATGCAATTGCAATAGTACGAAAACTCACATGCTTTGGGATATAAATATCATAGACAGTGGCAGTGTCCAGATCAACAGCATGGAAGCCATCAGCTGATCCATAAATAACTTTCAGTCTTGTACCTTCTTCAATAGTGAGATCGACCAACAGAGGCCTGAAAAAAAAAATCGAGGTATGTCAGGCATTTAGTCACAAAATTAAGTGATTATGATTATGTTAAAAAAAGACGAATTCATGATGGGTTACCCAGTCTGAGAATAAGGGTGAACCTGTTATGTAAGTTAAGGTACACTACTTTTCATAATATACTCGCCGTTAACAGAACTTGCGAACAAAGTAAACAAACCTTGTGTTCAAAATATGTTTTATTCTACAATCTTGTATTTCCAATCTAAATAATTAAATACTGCTAAACCCTTGTGTTAATCATTTGTATAAAATAAAGTACAATATAAATACCTGTGTTGAAGGTCTCCGAAATTCTTGAAAGCCATAAATTTGTGATACGGTTTTGGAGCCCAAGCGTAGATTTCAATAGAATCTTTCAAAGCAATAACGAGAAACTTTATACGTTCGTATTTGACGATACGGAAGTGTACTGCGCCCTGCAGCTCGCCAACGTTTATCCATCCATTTCTTCTCTCCACTTGCTACAATAGCAGTACACGATATTAACTATTATATTGAAACACTCTTTGCTATTAGGAATCTATACTCATAGATAGACAATAACTTACGTCACTGAGTCCGTCTGTGCGCAAAATTTTAGACTTCAGCCAGCTCAAATAATACACGCGAACACGATTCTTTTTCCCAGATACTGTTACAAGAATATTTTGTCCTTCAAGCACCTCCATTTGCTGGAAGCGACGTCGGGAGATTAATTGATAAACTTTTCCTTGACCAGAACGGTCTAGCAGCATCAATCCATTTTCGGTGCCAATAAGTAAGTTAACACCTGAAAAAAATAATAGAGGATTACCTAATTGATTACACTAGCTTGTAGTTGCCAGGCTACATCTAGCTGAATTGAAAAAAAAAAAATGATTTTGGAATATCCAATGTTCTTGCCTTTTTTTAGTGCCTTAATGCGCTATTATTAGTCATATTATTACCTATGAATTATCATCGTTTTCTAGGTTGCATATGTATTTACGCCGTTTTTATGAGAGCCATTATAAAGGCGCTTTGGTCAAAGTGGCAATAAAATATAAATGTTACCCTAGCAGATGGTAGGGTCTGTACGGAAGCCCGAATAATATTCAAACTCACCCCATAACGCCGCACATAGAATCTCGGAGTTAAATCTTTTCTTGTACTTTCGTATTTCGGGTGTATCGGAGGAAAGATCGTGCCCGGTGGGAGTAACGTTGACGTTGACGTGGCTCTCACGGCGCGAGGCGTTCCCGCCCGAGCCGCCCGTGCCGCTGCCCGTGGAGCCGGCGCCGAAGCCGAAGGTGAGGAACGAGCGCTGCTTCTGTTGCAAGGGATGGAATTGCTGCTGCGAGCCCACGGAGGAGTTGGAGGGGGAGTGTTGCAGGGAGTGCGGGTGAGCGGGCGCAGGCGCGGCCGCGGGCGACGGCGCGCCCGACACGAACGACTTGGACGGGGTGGACTGGACTGAGGACGGGAGCGGGTGGTGGTGGTGGGCCGCGGGAGTGCCACCTGCGATCGCTTGCCTATACTGCAAAGAGAAAATAAACTGGGTTAATACATAGTAAAATAAGCAAATAGTTGAGAGTACCCCCAGTTTCGCTTTAATCTCCTGACTTATGTTAGCATAATTATGTAAGGCTCCCGAGGTACGGATAGTTCCATACGGAGTTATTTTAATTTGCATTTGTGGTCTGATTCAAAAAGTAAAAAACAAATAACTAATCTGAACTAATTGTTCATGTACCAACAGTTTAAACCATAATTTTCCGATGTTTACTTAATAACTAGTTCTTAATATGTGATAGGTTAGTCATTTAATCCCATCTTCCAATCATTAGTTCAAGTTTCAAGACTAAATAAGGAAAGTTATGTATTAGCTTGATGACTGATATAAATCATGAATAAACTGTGATCATGTCTGTGTAAGCTGAATTGGATGACAGCAAGCAATGAATGAATAACATTCCGTATTATCCTATAAAAAAATCCAACCCAGCAGTAACAGTTTATATTGTTGGCCACGATTCGTTTAATTTTATTGTTCTGAAAACATGTATACACTTTTACACCTTACTTTAAGGCAAAAAGTGAATATATATTTTATTTTTAGCCATGACTATTTTTAGCCGTCTTTCTGCATGGTCAAGCTCATTTGGGATCACGGTAAACCCATCTAAATGTCAGGCTATTGTGATTGGTAGTCCCCGAATGCTTGCTTTGGTAGATATATCTCGCGTGGCGCCAGTTCGTTTTGAGAATGTCATCATACCACTGTCGCCTCACGTGAAAAACTTAGGCCTGATCATAGATAGTGGCCTTACGTGGGAACCCCAGGTGTCTGATGTATGCCGCAGAGTAACGAATTCATTGAGATCGCTCTACAGATTCAAAAATTTTCTCCCAGTATCAACAAAGGTCCTTTTAGTGCAAGCGCTTGTCCTTCCCATCATTGATTATGCTGATGTGTGTTACTCTAATGCCACTCAGGTCGCTCTTAATAGGCTGGACAGACTTCTCAATAACTGTATTAGGTTCATATTTGGCCTCCGGAAGTACGATCACGTATCTGTGTATCGTAAAAAGTTAAACTGGCTCCCCATACGTGAGCGCAGAGCGCTTCGTTTTTTATGTACGCTATACTCTCTTCTTTTTAATCCCACCACTCCTCAATATCTCAGATCGAAATTCAAATTTATTACTGCTCGCACAGGTTGTTCTGCTCTCCGTACATCCCGTAGGCTTAAACTTTTCATTCCTCCCCATCGCACTGGTTTCGTGGCCAATTCCTTCACTCTCCAGGCCATACGTCTTTGGAATGAGCTTCCACTCAATGTCAGAAAGGCACAGACTAAGTTTACCTTCAAGCGCATGTTACGCAAGCATTTATCTGACAAATTGCGTGATTGATTATCTGCATGGTATTTCTTTGTTGGTACCTAAATCTATTTTTTATACATACATATATATATATATATTAGTATATTATAAAAAGTATTTGTGTAAGTATATACATATTTTCTTCTTTTTTTTTCGAATATAAAAGCCTGCACCACACAAACCTTTCTTTTTGCCCAATGGTTGACTGGTAGAGAATGCCTTAAGGCATTAAGTCCGCCATTTGTACTTTTTTATTGTGCAATAAAGTTTAAATAAATAAATAAATAAATGACTACACCACAGAATAAGTTATAAGTTGTGGATAACAGAAGTCAAATTTGTTAATGTTCCACTTGCCCCCAAAGTTAAATTATTCAGTAATATAGGTATGTACATACTGCCCATAGCCAGGAATGCGGCAAGTAAATGCAACCATACCTGTTTATTCAAAATGCCACTCATAATTTCTATTTGTTATTGTTATTAAGCAGCCTAATAGGCCTTTCTGCTACCTAAAAGCTCGAGTAAATATATCGTTTGCGTTTGACGTGACAGTTCGATACAATGGAAGCAGTTCAGATAATGCATAAGGTATACAGGAAGAAGTAAGATGCAGCTCTAACTTTCAACAAAAACGGTCTATGAGGAATAATACAATAAGCAGTTCCTGTTGCATCAATGCGATTCATACTTACGCAGGGTTAGGGCTGCCTTCAGAGCGGTCGTAGGTGATGTCTCCGGGATGTTTGCATAATCGACAACCATTATAACATTAATATGATATACCAAAAGCTTTCACCCACATGTATTTCTCGATCACAAATAAATTTAATATGTGACTGAGTGGTCAATATTATCAAATATAAAATGTTAAACGAAACAACGAGGAAACCTTAGAAATCATAAGTTACTGTGACGACATTAATGGATATTAAAAAGATTAGGCAATATATAATACATAGTAAAATCTACTAGATATTTCCTAAACGCTTTTAACACTACTACATACCCGTTCAATTACTATGACGGAGTTAAAAATATCTTAGGTTTCATCATTTTTCTGTTATTTATAGTAAAGTGACATGTATACACATCCTTAAATGATTTTAGTCATTAATCGGTCAAATTAGCCATAACATTTTACGCCAGGTCCAATGCGTGACAAAAACATTCATGTAAAATAATTGAAATGAATTAAATAATTGAATTAACATAACAACTCGGAAAATTGGAAATTTTCTGCGACTAAATGAACCATTTAAGAATGTAGTATGAGCGTGACTACAATGTAAACATAAATAAATAAAGCCCCACCGTGATTGGCGTCATGTCGTTAACGCAAATAAGGCATGATCAAATCTGTGAGCTATATTTACCGATACTAATAACACAATATTTTAAATGAACAGTTAAATTAAAAATATTCATAATTAAGTATACAACTAAGTATCTCGTTTCTCCTACAAATATACGCGTACGTTTTATTGTGACTACTATGATATTTATGATATTTTCAGCACCGATTAAAATAACCACTCTTATCAACATCCATTTCGTAAGTGCTCAGAAATAGTTGGTAACGACGACAAACATCACAATTGATACTTTGCCACAGTAGGAAACAAAAAGTTAAAACACCATTTGCTCTATAAAAGCAATGTGCACAAAACTGTATTTTATTTACTAGTTGTGCTACTGTACTAATTTTTATAAAAACATTATTTGTTCTGATGCTAGACTGATCTTTTTAATTAAATTATTCCCGATGATAAATATGTAGGTACCCATTTTCATTTCCGCTTGATTTGTAATGGTTTAGAATAAGAGCTATTTTAAATAAATTATAATGTAAGATTAACAGATATTTAGATACCGTCAACCGCTACGAACAAATAAAACATGGAAGCTGCACGCCATACTAAATTGCCTTTCAAAAACGGTCCTAATGCGAATTTATATGTAACCTATAAAATATTAAACTACTATTTAAAAATAATTGTGATTGTTCCAAAGTTTTGATTGGCTTATATTCCATTTGCATTTGCAAGATGTTACGCTGATATACGAGCCCCGATGCAGTAGAGTTCGTCTAGTTCGAAACAATTTTTACAAATATTTTGAATATTTTAAAAATGATCACATTATGCTAATGATAAATTGTATGAACGTTAGTCATGGTTAATGTACTACATTTCAAGAGACACAACAATCTGAAGTACGCTTTTGTTGTTTAATAAATCGATTTTAACAAACCAGTGTCTAAATTATATTTTCGTTCACCACCGTAATTCCGCGCTTATAAGCTTGACGCAAAATTCGCAGTGCATCAGGTGTACCATGTCGTCTTTAATATGAATGGCGTTCTTTACATTCATTGATTATTTACAATATTAAAAATTGTGGAAAAAATTAAAAAAAAATACCTCTCGTAAAATAGTTTTTTTTTTATTCTGATTTATTAAGTCCAAATATTTTATACTCAAAGAAACTACTTTAGTACTACTATTGAATAGTGAAGGTTTTGTCTCTAAACCTTTTCCCCCAGATGAACGGGATAATCTCGAAAAACTGTCTAACTGGACGAGAACATATGCATCGGGGCTCGTATGCGCGGTGTTAAGAAAAGCTCAATTGCACATTTTTGTTTTGGGGGCGTTTTTGAGCTGGCGTTAGACGTTCATGTTATACAGGTTGTTACTTATTTCATGAATGTAGATATTAACGGTTGCTAATGTATACAAACTGTCCATGACACTAACTTGGGATCTTAACTAGTTTGATTTTAAACCTCACTTGTGTTAAAGACTTGCCCCCTTATTCATAAACGTTTGCTAACTTAACAAGCCGCTAATAATTGTTTGTCCCTTTTGCTCTTATGGACACATTATTAGCGGCTTGTTTAGTTAACAAACGTTTATGAATAAGGGGGTTATTATGTATCGTATCAGTAGCAGAACTGCTCTTATTCTACGAAATTGTTAATCGAAGAATACGTATTATGTAACATGGCTTTTTAACAGAATAATTTTCAACTTCAAGTGCGATAAAAGCTTCAATAACTGAAGAGCAATAGCCCCAATTTTAAATAATAATAAATAGATACGGCGCAAAGGAGAGTATCGTTTATAAATGAATGGAAGCTGCCGATGGCAAATTAGCGCGATCGGAATTGGTTCGTGTAATATCTCACCTCCTCGCTGGTGGACTTGTCGTGGCGCGGCGGCGTGGTGGGCTGGCCGGCCTGGCTGAGCAGGTCGGGCAGCACGGAGCTCGTGCGCGAGCCGCCGCCCTCCGCGCCCGGCGCGCCGCGGCCCTGCGGCACAATACGCGCTACACTCGACGGTCCGCCAAGCGTCGGTTCAACACATCACAACGCCACACTACATTCATTATATAGCAAATTACATCAGTTACATCTTATATCCAGCATTATTGTAAGTCCGACGGCAACTGAACGTGACAAACACAAACACGGCAGCCAAAACATGCAATAGTAGAAGACATTCACAATAATTCACGAGTCGTATTTTTTCAGGTTCTCTTATTTCGTTAGAGGTTCATTCTCAAACTGTTAGGTTCCAAAGGTGTTCATGACATGAGTTTCTGTCTCGCTTTTATCGGCAGGAAGACGGTATTCGCGCAGTGTATAAATTTCGTAGCAGTTAGTTAGTGAATCCAGACTTGCAGTTATTTCGAACGTTAATAAATAGAAGCTGTTAATCTAAGAGCCCATTATAATTGTTTCTACGGAGTTTCACATTGTAATATGACATGACTAATAAAAATGATCTATGAAAAACTTAATTTATTAATATATACAAGAAAAAATCACGCCAAAATGTAAGACGTATGAGCAAGGATTCAAAAACTACATTTATATTAGAGAAAAGACAAAAATGTTATCTCCGAAACGCAAACAAACCGAATAAAATGAAGAATAGGCACCCAACCAAATCAAGAAACGGAGCTCAAACGTATGCAGGGAAATACCCACTAAGCCAATATTACTGTAATATCTTCAACACACTTGCTCGAAAAGTGAATACATAAAAATATAATAAATAAAATTTCGTAAACCAATACTATAGACCAATACATACTATGTGGATTAGGGTGCTAAGACCAGTTGCCAATCGCTAACGCTTAATCGTCAATCGTAAACGAAAGGCAGCTAACTGTCTTTGTCGCACTAATTCGAAAGAGTGACAGAGAGGGAAAACTACGATAGGCTACTAAGCGTTAGCGATTGGCAACTTAGCTAAGCATCCAGATGTCATTCTCTCAAAAGCCTACGGAGCAAATAAGTGTTACTTGATATTTTTGAAATTGAGGGGGTATTATGTTGCCTGAAATTGATCGAATTTATTACTTAAAATATGTCGCTAGATTAAGCGAAAACAACAAAAATTACGAAAGAGGCTAAGAATAATAAGAATTGGAACGCTCCAATCTAATATCAGTTACCAAATGTTTTTGTGCAATACATTTCAAATAGACAAATAAGGTGAAGTTAGTAAACATGCCCAATTCATCTACCTATTCTTATTATTTAAAATTTATGAGGCAACTGGGCGTAAATCACATCAAATGCTGAAAGTATAAGACACTAAGAATTCTCACAAAGACGGTCAGTTACCGTTTCTTGTATACGAGTATTATCATTTCATAAGCTAATCTTTATAAATTATATTTGTGATGCAATATAATTAGTGTGTTTTCTTCGCAAGTGTGTTGAAAAACTTATACTGTAATGTTTGCGGACTCCTTGACCAGCATAGTATACTGAAATGTACTATTATACACAAAATGACAAAAGTTACATTATTTTAAAATATGAAACCATTCCCAAGTTCTTTATTTCCCAGTTTATTAGCTACAAGTATAAGTAGTTTGAACAGAAGCATTTACGCAACCGTCAATTCATGTTAGTTGTAGTTAAGTGTTAGAAAATCAAACCCTCATACCATGATGTAAGTAATAAAAAATTAAACAAACTATCCTGAGCTGGGAGAAATTACCTTATCCTGAGCGAGTACCGCTTCCTGCCCACAACCGGGGATAAGGTCGTCAGTGTGACGACTATAGTGAGAATTCCTTCGAAACACTATATCAGATTCAGTCTTTTCTCTGCGAGGCCTCACTGCGTTAGTGGAGTCTGCCTGTTGTTGCGGGCTGTCCAGGGTGCCGGCGGTCAAGTCCGGCGTGCCCGCTTTCTCAAACGAAGCGCTTGACGTGAAACAAATGCTCGTAGACGGTGAGTCACTGTTGACGCTGCTTTGTCGGCTTGGTCCATTATTATCGCTATCTTGCCTGATCAGTGCCGCTACGCTTTTCAGGGCATCTATAGGATTATTTGAAGACGATTTTCCTTTGTCATTTTTCTTTACTTCACCCTGTGCTGACATTTTTAAGCTATCATTCATTTTTATGAAATCTGTGAGAATAGGTTCACCCGAACTCTGCGGTTTCATTATTTGTTGCTTTCGAGAGTTATTGAAGATACCGCTCGATCTAAGCTGTTTGCTGGGGCCAACTTGATTTTCGTGTTTCGGGAAGTATATTGCAGAGTGTCGTGTACTAGGCAATGGAAAAAGATCAGAGTTCTCTCTTCTGAATCCTCTAAAAAATCTATTTGGAGAACTCGACTCTGTATCTTGTTCTTTTTTGTACTTTAGAATGTCAGAGAGCTTATCGTGAGTACTTTTTTCCGCCGGTTTTTGGAATAGCTGCTTGTGTCTTGAGGGCGGCGTTGCGATAGCTTTGTATTTAGCCCAGGCGTCTTCCATTTCGATCCTAGATTGCCGCTGAAGTTGCAAGCGCTTTTGGTCCCCTTCTTTTAACTGGCCCTGTTTATCGTTTAGCATTTCAGCGTTCTTGGACGGGAAAAATCTAGCAAAGTCCCAATCTTTCAGCAGAACAGCTTCATCCACTTCCGTACGAACTGTATTGTTTTCGGTATTCTCTTTCTGTAGTTTGTCAACAACCGCCACACAAAAATACAAGTAAATAAGAATATCAAAACAACAAATTAACACCAGGCAACTAACCCTAAGAAAAAGAATCTGCTCACTTATCTTACTTTGGCGTGAAAAAGGAATCAATGGAAAAAATATTACCAAATTGGTAAAAAATTAAAGAGAAATAAAATACATGAATTCTGCGGGGATAGCATAATTGGCCTTTATGTCAGAGTCGCGTTATTTACTTCCAAATGTTCATTAGAAAGAATATGCAAGCTAGATATCATTGACTGTTAAGCAACACTCACAATAAAAATTGTCATATCTCTTAGCAACCTCGTATTCCACTATTGTATTAAAACTAAGATACGAGCTTTATTTCAAGTAGATATTTTACTCAGTAAGTTTTGGTTGTCAACCGCTGTGTCAAGGATTCTCCGTTAATAAGGAAACTGAAAACAAGTGAAGTTTTTAGGTATCAAGCTGCAATTTCTGCTAGCCCCGCTGAACTAGTAGGTCACACTGAAAGTTTTGCACTGACATTAACCTAGCTCAATAAAAAAGTAATGCAAAACTTTTGATGCGGTCCTGGTGTAAGCACAATGAAAGTGTTACGACGGAGTGAATACTAACCCGTTTCATGACGAGTGTGCGATCGCTGTGCGCGTCGTCGTCGGGCGTGGGCGGCAGCGGGCGCGTGGGCGCGCCGCCGGCCGCGCCGCCGCCGTCCTCCGAGACCGCGCTCAGGCCCCCTCTGTAGCAAAACTCGGGACTACCAAGCGGAACCAAACAGAACGGGACGGGATGGCCAAATAAACGGGCGTAACGTAACAGAAAATGCAAATAATTTACACCGGCGAAACAATTTGTATTATTATATGCCAAAAACAAATGAATAAATAACATTTCGTTGAAAATGGATTTGGAACATCTATAATAATCTCAATAATATTGTTCCAGACTGAACTCTTCAGCTATGCTATTCTCTTATTGACACATTCGACGCTGCGTTCGTCAACGAGCTCGATGTCGAGACAGCCTTGTCTAAAATCCTAGCTGTTTGATTTGACATTAGGAATCGAGGCTGTGAACGAGGTTGTGGGCGAGTTCGTCGCTGTTTTTCGTTAGAGAATACGAAGTTCATACATTAAACGTCAAACTTTCGACGCAATGTAGTTCCAGATCACGCCGCATTCGTCGCCGAGCACTAGTGTCGTTTAAAGATGTACTTTAGTTTTAGTGAATACCATTTTTAGGCTCGACGCTGCCGCAGCACTGACACAGCGCTGACAGCAAGGCGGTTTCCTTAGTGAATAACACTGCAGGAAAATTGTCAATAAGTGCTAGAGCGATTAATCCATTACATATGAGGGTGGATTAATGAAATAACCTTTTCTACATTGAATTCATATTCTGAAAACTCACAGTGGTTTCGGAGGATCGCTGGCAAGAAGTGTGCCGTCATTGCGTACTCGACCACCACTTTCTTCGGGGTCAGAGTCACTGTCAGAGTCGTCAAACGTTGGTTCCGGTACATTTCTTTCAACCGGTGGACCTGTAATACAAATATTTTGTAATACAATATGTACATACGCAATTAAATAAAATTACAAATGAATGTAATTGCTTGATATATTGATATAAACTTTCACGATTATCACTCATATTTTAACGATAAACGGGTTTTAATCACATAAAATTACGTTTTTATATTCCTGACGTTTCGGGTATGACGTTACACCTGTGGTCTCAGGTCGGGTGGTGCTGATGCAGCAGGGCTATACATATTAGAGAGCTGTTTACAAGCCACAGAGGGATGAAATACGTCACAGACATCAATCTACAAGCTTATTAAGGATCTTTGTGTATAAAACTTCCAGAATAATGGCCCTATCTTCAAAGCCTGCATGGAATAGTGGGAAACAACAAATGCGCTTCCATAAAAACGTCACGTACGGACTCAGTCATTCAATACTTTTGAGAAATAAAATGAGGTAACCGAGTATGATCATAATAATATAATATAAAGGCTTTAAGGTTGACAGTGTTTCTTAGCAGCCAACATATTTTATTAGGGTCACGTACGGACAAAAAGTAGCGTTTTCATGGAATGCTCCAAAACATATTCTTCTAGAATGTAAACACGTAGAATTCTATAGGAGTAGGTAGTTAGAGACTCCAAACACACTAACCACCAACTTAGTAACCTGACACAGATGCTGTGTTTCAAGGAGCATGGATAGCTGAAATAGGGCTACCTCCCTATCCAAAAAAGGCACGATGGATGTCGAGTTGCGGAAAGAGCCAGGTTAAACTACTAGTTCCTGAATATAAAATATGTAGTAAGACTAACCCTGTCCGTTGGTGGGTGCTCGCGGCGGCCGATTCGGCGGCTCGCTGCCTGACACCACGCCCAACTCGTTCAGCTGAGCGGCAAGTTTATCCAAGTCCTTAAAAAATAAAGTTAATCATTTACTATGTTGATTTACAGAAAAACATAAGAACAATCCCTTTCCTAAAAATTTTATATTATAGTATTATTATATCAAATAGGGTAAATTGCTAGTAACTGGCCACCTTATACATATATGAATAAACTCTATGTACTTATAATTCATTTCGGAAGAGGGAGAGTGGCCAGTTACTAGCAATTTACCCTAAGTATGTATTTTTCCATAACAAAAATATGAGCCATTTTTCCGATGACCTAATGTCAAAGAGCTTCATATAGCTTGCAAAAGATTTAATAATGTATAAATTAAAAGGTTCAAATACAAATGAGTAAAATCGTACATTATATCTACATTTCAAAAAATGGGTTAAATGGCATATTTTTTAAATGAAGCAGTGAAGTCTTTGATTTTACTATTCATTTCATACACATAGCTGATTCTGAACAGAAGCAAAGTTTCAAGAGTAATGCGCTAATGAGAGTAATCACTAATCAGTATTCAATTAGGATCTAAAAAAACGCAAATAATAATTGGGACCCACCTCCGGCTTTCGTGGTGGAAGCTGCAGTTGAAGTATAAATCAGGTGCAAACAAAGTATACAGCGTGACATGAAATAAAAACAAAAAGCAAATAAAATGTAGTTCTTCTCAATACAACCTACTCGGTTCATGAATTCTGTCACAGGTGTTTTAAAACTGTTAAAAATAATGTACAGCCCCTAATATTATTCAAAATAATATTAATGGCTGCACATTATTTAAAAAATATTTCGTAGCAATACAATTTTAGGAAACCAGGTTTTATGCTGATCTCTCTATTATATATGAAAAAAATTTACGAGTTAGTAGTTTTATAAAAAAATTAAAGTGATCATATTTCCGATGTCATCCTGTATATCGTCGGGGATAGTGCAAAACCGCGTAACTACCAAAACAGATAAGAGTTCAATTATCAAACAATTGACACTCTAATTGGCCCTTATTGAATTTGTTATTACGCGGTATTGCATATCTCCGACGATATGACATAATTATGTTTTCATCACACTTGCTGTCTAAGCGCGCCATTGCTTGCGCGCGTAGCGGGAGTAATAGAAATGTCAGTACATCATTTAATAATATTATGTCTTAAAACTTATTTTTTTGTCGGCAAGTGTGATGAAAAACATTGTATGCGTCGCGGTAGGTAAGCGGAATACTTCTAACACTCTCGTTAGTGATTCCGTACTTACCTCCCTTGATGCACAATGTACTATTTATTAGTCAAAACTCTGGTAACAGAAATTATGGGCCGAATATGTATAGCTTTTGTTTTTCGCATAGGCTTACATTTATTCCAGTGAAAATAAACAAGAGACATCAAAGATGAATTTCAAACAATCTACTTAAATTTGTGAAATTCTAAAAGTAGTAACACTAAACCGCGACAATGTTACGATACTTTTTATAGTCAAATGTTAATTAATAAAATTACAATCAACGATTTAGAATACTCTAATATCGCTTCAAATGCATTCTGTTAAATCTGTTCTTAACTCTATGACTGCCGATAACGAACTTAACTCGTTATAAATAACACTTTCAAGTTTGATAGGTAATATAAGGTTGCATGTAATGAAGATTAAAATGTGTGATGTTACCTGGGCAAAGGGACCACATTGACGACGGTGCTCACGTCTCGAGGCGTAGTATTTGTATACAAACTTACGAACATAACGCCATAAGCGGTATCGACAATGTGGTACGTTTGCCCAGATAACATCACATTGTTAAATGCATTTATGAACTTCCTTATAAAATACTAACGGGGCTTATGAGATTGAATTTATAAGCGGTAGTGAATCGTGAGTGTTCTAAATCAATGATTATAATATTAAATTACAATGAAATGTTTACTAAAATTGGGGAATAATAACAAAATAAGATGGAGTAACAACGACGGGTAAGAAGCATCTATCTACCCTAATATATAATAAAGAATATTTAAAACTATATCACAGCATTTTCGCGAGAAGAGTTTGTTTATTTCTCTAGCTACTAAAAGCAAGTTTATACCTGTGGCCCTAGTGAAAAACGGAATAACTCCCAGAGAATTTGGAAAACGGTGTAGATGTTGGAGTCTAAACTCTTAACCAGTCAAAAGTACTATTGACTAGCAATATCAGTCAGAAGTACTTTTGGCTGGTTAGTTAAGAGTTGTGACTACAACTGAGGAGTGTCTTTTCAAAAGGACTTATTTCCACTTTCAACTTTTTTTTAACTATGAATGTAGTTTTGCTAGAAGTAGAGAAATACATGTATGTTTTGAATTTCAAGTTCTAATAAGCTTCTTCTTGTCCTCGAAAATGTTAAAATATCAAAGTCCGTATCAAAAGGGCCTATTTCTCCCTTATACTAAGAAAATGATACGAGCTTTTAGAAGTGTAAAATAACTTATTATTAAGTACTTTTTGTAGAAATGAAGGATTTTTAAAATTTCCTTGAAAAACAGCTTGTGTATTATTGGATAAGCTCACAAGGCCAAAACAAAACGGCTTAATTCTAACCGTTTCGCATCAAAAGGGCTTAATTCTGAAAATTTATGGTATATTAACTTAATAATTAAGTTGATAAAGCAATATATTTAGTGGCATAACATTTATATCAACTCACTTAAGTATTATATCAAAAACACAGAAAGAATATCGAAATGAAAACCGTGGATTTATGTTTTCCTCAATTTCCCAAAAAAAGTTACAACTGTAAATAAGCCCTTTTGAAAAGACACCCCTCAACTTATTATATACCTATGCAGGCTATGCACTTGTATTGAACTTATATCCTTTTTCACAAGCATCGGAGAGTTGTACCCTTTTTAACTAGGACACATATCGTATCAGTGCAAACGGAAAGGTACCTTGTCACGACTGTTAAAATAGACCTTATGTGCTCTTCAATATAGTCCATTTTGACCGTGACAAGTTACCTTTCCGTTTGCTCTGACACATATTGTCAACTGACGATGCATCGACAAAGTTGAATAATTGAGTCGTTTAACTTCAAACCCGGGTAAATCCACTATGTCAATAAAGTTGAAAGTTTAAAGAAAAACTAGGCAATCGCAATTAAATATGCACTCTACTGGTAGAGTGGATTTACCCGGGTTTGAAGTTAAGTGACTCAATTACCAGTGACTTCTCGAAATCGAGTTGACTTTGTTTTTGTTTAGTAATAAGCAGTGGTCGGATATCCCGGTGCAACACCAGGGGATACCAAGTAGAAAAGTTAATATGGATATGACCTAAATTCCCAGATTTAGTTTGAAAAAAAAATATAGATCTGATAGGTATACTTAAAAAGGCAGCTCAAATTGCGAACATAAACGAAATCTTTGGGCGTTTTCACAAACCGTTGTTCAAAACACTTTTTTTTAATTCGGACAAGTTTGGGCTTGTTCGACTCAGGATCACGAGCTCTTTTAATTGTGATAGGTGAAAAAAACTGTCCCACAATTTTCGTATATTTTTAATTTCTTCCATTACGCTATCGCCATACAAAGTCTATAAAAACGATAGCGTAATGGAAAAAAAAACATTTTTGGACACTTTTTTTCTCCTAGTAGGATTGAAAGAGCTCGAGATCCTAAGTCGAACAATCCCAAACTTGTTCGAATTAAAAAAAAGTGTTTTGAACAACGGTTTGTGAAAACGCCCCTTTACAAAAGTATTGAATATTCTTCACCTTAATTTATTATATTCTCTATTAAATTTCAAATAATACCGCATCTGATGAAGTGTCTCTTTACAAATTTGCTCCACTGACATCCGTAGAAGTGGAAAGGACTTTTTCGGCGTACAAATGGATTTTAGATGTGAAAAGGAATCGATTGAAAATAGAGAATCTAGAGAAAATAATTATATGCTATTTTAACTTTATAGAACCAAGTAAGCCATAATTATTTCATAAAATACATATATTTACTCTAATGTGTCTGCATAGGTGTGTCAAGTCTTCATGCTTAAAAATGTTTGATTTTATGTTACATACACGAGGATGTTTAATCCGTAACCAGGTATATTTTTTCTAACTTAGTAATTGATGACCTCAGGAAGACCGTGTACCATTTAGGGCTCCCGATATACGTACTATTCGCCGAACCGTAGCTCCGTGTTCTTAACCCCGGCGGTACTAAGATCACGAATCTCACAGTCACGCCGAGATACGTACCCGAATCTTTGTTTGTATACGTATCTACGAATCTTGGCTTCGTTCTGGCAACGACTGCTCGTGGCATGGATCCAGCCGAACCAATTACAATTGCAAACAAATAAGGCCTATTATTGAACAACAGCTTGTTTTTAAAGTACGTATTGAGTATTGTACTCTGAATCGGGACGAACGGTATTTTATTGATTAGACTTGCATTTTTCGTATCGATTTATGTTATAGAATAACGTGGTAGGTACTGTGTTCTATATAACAAGCGACGGTGTTATTTATGGATTAGAATTTATATTGTGATTTTGAATCACCAGATAGAAAAATTAAAAAAGAATGTTAAAAATATTTGGCCAAATTGCTATACATAAAAGATAATACAGTCGTTCATTTAAGTTTATTACCTGACAGGGCGGCCCTTTTGTAGATAAGACCTATACTAAGAATTTGCACGCGCAAAGTAGCTAACAATAGTTTGTCTGCGATGTAATTGACCACACGTGGTAATTTTACTGATAAATATGTTAACTTGGGCTTTACCTGGTACACCTTTTGTTTGTGAAGTTGAATGAAATAGCCGCATCTTTGTTTTGATATAGATAAGCGGGGATGTTTTAGTAAATTTGAAAAGGGCAATTTCGGGTTTTGGTTTTATACGTGTTTATTTAGTCACTAATAAGATTGCAGGCCGGACAGACTTAGCGAGAGTTTAGTCGAATTTAAATTAATTGTTTTTTTTATTATTTTGTTACGTTTTTGTATTGTTACTGTTGGTGAGAAGATAGCGTTTTTAAAGTGTATTAATAAAGAAGATCAGTTGGGTGTGGAGTTATGCCACCAGGGTCGGTGACACGGCTTTATGCACTTTGTGCAATGATCGTACGAACAATGAGTTTTCGTGTCGTGATGGTACAACAGGATCGATAGGAAAGCATTTGAAAGCGGTGCACCTAAAATCTCCCGTCATCGTCACGACATCCAATGAGTTAGTATATTGTATTTTTTAATTATATTGCTTTTTAATACCCTTTTAAATTTTAAAAGTTCCTTATTTTGTAGGAAATAACGCTGTAAATTTGTATATTTATGACGCATTTATTTTGTTCCTGAGTTATGGGTATCCTAGTATAGATTAATCGTTGTCTGGTGGGTATTAGACAACGATTAATTATGTATTTTTTAACTTCTATTCACATCTCATTATTAAATTAGGTTATTAATACATGAAAATGTGTCAGTTTTTATTAATATTGAACTCAGAAATATCTATATTTTATAATTCTGCCCTCCTTAGCTTAAAAAGTAAAATATTAATATGTAAAATTTTATCTCAGTACGTATACACGTTATCATATTGAAATTAAGTACAACTAAGTTATCGCACTTTACGTTAGAAAGGCAATTAGGTAACCACTAAATAAGATTCACAAATATCACGGAACATTCTCATCCGTTTTCCTTAGTCCTTAAAGACAAGGCATCGAATCGTCACTCAACAACGCGGGCGGAACGGATCTGCGTGTAATTAAGATACGTATCCCCGTGTACACGTGTATACGTAACTTTATTAACACGTAGCCGTGTAACACGCAGGAAACGGGCCTTAAAACCGTGGCCGTGTAACACGGCAACGGGGATCCGGCTACGGTTACACGAAACACGGTCACGACCACGAGCCCTAGTACCATTCAGTGGTTATTGGATACAATTTTTCTTTAACTTTAAATTAATACAATTTTGAGGTATCTGCGGGAGACCTCACCTAAAATGTTTAATTTAGGCTGGGTATGGATATTGTTTTAATCCTGATCACGGATTTACATAATCGTGTGTTATATGATATTTCTGTTTTTTTTTACGTTCGCAATTTCTAGAAGTGGAACCTATTGTGCCTTAGTAAAAAGCTTCTATTTTTAAAGCTAAACTCTTTTATTTCAGAATATTCATACCAAAAGGCTATTTGGTAGTAGTAGTAGTAAGGTCAATATTAAACAAAATGTATATAACCTATCTTTTAAAATAATTGTCGAAATCGCATAATAATAAACGCTTGTATGTACATGCACTTATTTTGCGTTACAAAATATTACTAAACTTTACTGGATGTAATTTTAGTGGAATCCCGTGGTATATCCATATTAGTATAATGTTTGAGGTCATTCACCCCTTGTTGCACCGGGATATCCGACCACTGGTAATAAGTTTGACATTACAGTTTTTATCAAATATCTAAGTCTTGTTCCGAAGTTGGGACACGATCACTGGATCAATGGTTAATGATACATCGTTTATATTTGCATCGATTACACTAAAAGAGTATGTGAAAGAAATCATATAATTATTATGCCGGGTTTACCATGGGTTTGAACATGTGATGTGACCCGCGCTGCGGCGGCTGCGGTCCGCTAGCCGGCGGGGTTCCGTTGTTGGAGCCCGAGCTGTTTGAAGATCCCGACGACTTTGGAGTAGGCGGAAGTGGCCTATCAGCAAAGGAAGCATCCATTAGAAAGGACAGTCCTTGCTTTTGTGGCATAATATTTATTGGGCCGACAGACCAGAAAACTGCTGTCATTAAAAATTAAACGTCGTATGACATGTACGTGAAATGGGACAGGGATACGAGCTTTATTTCAAGAAGGTATTTGTTAACAAGTATTAGTTGTCAAATGATGATGTTTTGTATGATATCGTTTTAAATTAAGAATTCAATATCTGTAAAAATAAATAACACAAGCCACAATACCTGTATCTATTAGGCTGCTGTGCCTGTGGATCTGGCACTACAATCAGTCTTTGAGGAATGGAGGGTCTCGCCGGTGGGCCAGGTTCTGCAGTACAAAGTCGCAAATTAATAAACACTCAGCAACACATACAGGCAGGGAAGATGCAACAACAAATATAGTTTTAGTAGCTCATATGTTACAAAAAAAAATTGAATGTTTCCCCCATCATATCGCAGTAAAAATTTTCGATGTCAAGGTAAATAATAAAAGCTAGTTTTAATTCTTTATACCTCAAGCCCTTGAGGAGCCGTATGCATAGCGCGAAGAAAGCTTGTGGCGTATGCGGCAACATATAGAAACATGAAATACGTTTAACACTGAAGCTAAGAAGGGTCAAAATGCAATGTAAATGTAATTCATGTGGGTCATTGTCAGATTTAGGTTATCGTCTTTTCGGTGGACATACCTAAAGTTAAGCAATTCCTGTACAATTTTGGGATAAAACAATTAACGGTACAACTAGGTTTCCAGGTCTACATCCCTATGTAATAAAAACGTAAGATTTTATACAAGATTATTTTTCCGACTGACCATGACAACCATACACCACAAGAAGGCGATGTAACTCATATAGAAAAATGCATCTTCCCCTTTACCAGTGCAAGTTAGTACAAGTACCTGGAATCTCTTCACGCTCCTCACGTTTGCTGTTACGCTTCGGCGGCGGCTGTGGCTGGGCTCCTTCAGCGGCTCTGGGTTATTACACATTATTATGTTACTGTAGGCACACACACATACCTTATATCTAAAGAGTTAAAAGTCCATGGACAGCTTACTATTAACACGTTCGCCTCCGGTACTGTTTCACTAAGTACATAAGTACTTAGTGAAACAGTACATAAGTACATAAGTACATAAGTAGTAGGGGAGTACATAAGTACTTAGTGAAACAGTACCGTACTATGCCGATCGAAACTATCTGATAGAAATCCTATGCCAGTGACACGCATGTGTGACCGAAAAGATTGTACTCTTATGCCGGCGACACTAAGTGGCAGTAGAATAAGATTACTTTGATCACGTATGTGTGTCACTGGCATAGGAGTACAGTTTTTTCGGTCACATATGTGTGTCACCGGCGTCGAACGTGTTAAGAGACTCCACTGGGCATGGGACAAAAAAGTCCAATTCTAACATTACCGGGTTTTACTAAATATTTCCAAATGTTTTTATTACTTACATTAATTGTATATTTTTAATATGAACAAGACAAGTACTTTACGAAGAAAAGTCTCGGGGATATCGTCAGTCCAAAATGGACTAACTTACTTACTTCTTAGTACATGCAGCAGAAGGCATAGAGGTGACAGTGCAACGTTAATATAACGATGACAGAAAGCACTAGGCTCGCGCAGCATTTATTCACATTGTGGCGGTGGTGAGATTCATAAGAATTTACGAGGCGTCTTTTTTGTACCTTTCTACCAAATACAAAACTAATGGAGATGTGATGAACATTTATAATTACGGGCAGAAGTGTTTATGATCTACCCGGTTTATAAGGGTCGATGTTATTAGAGACTGCAAAGTGGCGCTAAATTTTATACGAATTATATCCCTTTTGGAGCATTCCACGAAAAAGTCCACCGATGTCCCGTACGAACACGGTTTTTCTCGAAATTGTGGGTTTATCGAAGTTTTCTTTCGTGACTGGAAGAGTCAAAAATTGCTCAAAAAGATATATAATAACTAATAACTCGGAAGAAAACTCAAATTATCGAAATATACACGCGTTTGTACGGGACAGCCCATGGAATGCTCCTTTTGCACGGATAAGTTGACAGACTCTTTTTACTATGCTAGACAAAGTGTATGATAGCTTGGGTATGGACTAGGGCTCCCGGTATCCGTGTTACCCGCAGACACGTGTACACGAATCCTTAGCACCGGCGGTACTAAGAACCCGAACGACACGAAACGCCAAGAAACGTTTCCAACTTAGAAACGTTTCCAAGCGCGGGTCCGCGGATCTACTTAGAAACTTTTCCAAGCTTGAGTCTTGCGGATCCATTACAATTGAATATTCGAAAAACCTATGTTTTTATTAGTAAAAAGTCTGAAACAAAACAATACCTACCGAAAAATTCGCAGTTTTTTACGAATTACGCATGCTAGAAATTTTCTTTGTTGCAGGTTAAATGCGGTTCAATACTTTGTTCAAATATAAAATCGTACCTATATTTTAGATTGCCACTGCCACTACACATTGAGGGCGGATCAGACACAGGTACTCGGGTATCCGTGTCTTAATTACACGGTTCCTAATTAAACGTTTCCAACGGGTAAGAAACCCGTTTCCCGGTAGCAAAGAAACGGGTACACGGAAACGGGTACACGAAACCCGGACACGACCGAGAGCCCTAGTATGGACTGGCGCCTTCCGCATAGCTCAACGCAATTTATTTGCTTGTAAATTGGTGTAATCAGCACGCACCTGCCCTCTTGTATCTGCTGGAAGTTGCGGCGCAACGTGTCCCCGCCGGGGTGCGCGGCCGCGTTGTGCACGATGGACGACGGCTCGCCCGCCACCGCGTTTTCTTCTTCTTCGCCCTCCGACCCTGAGTATTTGTACTCCTCGCGTACGGAATTATCTTGCTTTCTTTTCTTACACCGATCTATGTGGTCTTTCAGTTGTATTCGCACCTGTCTCTCAGTTGGTTGATCCCTGTAATAAGACATCCGTGTATCTCCTCATTCATACAACTCTACTAAATTACCCGACCTATGTAGCTACCGGCAGAGTTGGGCAAAAAGTAATATGATTACTTCTGTATATTACATTCGATAATAGGAAGTAGTAATCATATTACTTTTTGCCCAACTCTGGCTACCGGTCCTGGTTTGTGAGCGTACACTCAAATTAGGAACAAAGCCTGTCAGGGCATGCACGTTTACAGAAAATTACAGTATAATACAGTCGGCACAGTATTGTTCTTGCCATTGAGTAAGGCAGCCTGAGAGCTCAAAGAGGATACAATTTGTTGGAGACGAGGTTTCATATGAAAGGGTTAGCAACGCGGTTATATCACCTCAGGGGCCAATTTCTCGAAAGCTTGTAACTTGTAATACAAGCGGAAGTCCTTAATTTAATAATAGTGTTAAAAAGAGACTTCCACTTGTAATACAAGTTACAAGCTTTTGAGAAACGGGCCTCTGGTGTCGCAGGCATTCACAAGCTAGGGTAGCTGATAAATACCATCATATAGCTAATTAAAAAAAGAGTGATGAATGTTTAACCAACTCAATTTTAACTTACCTAATAAAAGGATGTTTTAGTAGCTGCTCTGTATACGGCCTCTGATGATAATCTTTGACAAGAACAGTCTCAATAAAACTGTGAAATTTCTTTGCCCACTTCTTTAACTTTAAACGTGGTGGGGGATTCCTGTAATGAGTAATAAATATAAATTAATAACCAATGACCTTTACACCTACAACACAGGTATTTGATTTTATGAAACCTTCCTAGTTTTGTTGTTCTAATTTAGTTGATCTAACTGCGCGCCATATACATTTATGGTATAAATAAAATACTAATATTGCACATTATATTTAATTGTAGACAGGTAATTGTCTCTGATACGTCCGAATTAGAGTTCACTTAGCACATAAAACGTTTTTTTAAATAGTTTGTCGTATTGTGCATTATTATAGATTTTATTCGAAACATCGCCTTAAGTAAAATAAGGATCACTGTCGTAGCTTTTTTTTATATCAGAACGTTCGATAAAATGGTTGTTTCTGAATATTAAGAAATAACTATGCGAGAGTCATTCATCATTTAAGAACCGTAATTAACAAAATTATTAAGAGTCATTTTGTATAATCAAAATTTTTTAAGAGACATATAAAATAATTCTGCAAGTAAATTACCTTGGGATAAGAAAGAGAGCTCTCATAGGGTGCAAATCGCACAGAGGTGGTTGACTCTCTGCCATCTCGAGCGCAGTGATACCCAGGGACCAGAGGTCAGAGCGATTGTCATAAGTGGCGTCCGGATTCTCATCGCAAGCTATCACCTCTGGCGCCATCCAGTATGGAGTTCCGATGAACGTATTTCTCCTGCCGATTGTCCTGTCCAGTTGGGCGGACACTCCAAAATCAACTGTCAAGGACAAAATCCCATAAATAAATATTTGTTATAACTATAAATACTGTTTATTATTGTTTCTATCAATGCCTACAGTAGGTTTTATTGCACCGCTCACAATTTATCTGTTTTGCCCAAAGGTTGACTGCTAGAAAATGCTCCATAGCATTACTTCTGCCTTTTGTAAGATTTATTTGTGCAATAGTAATTAAATAAATATTGAAAACAAAATTACTAATTACAGAAGCATATTTTATTAGGGTGGTGATCAATCCAAATCGGTCAGTATGGAGGCTTTGGAAACCATAACAGAGAGCGAAATCTTGTCTTCGGAACCGTGAGATCGATCTTAGTAAAAAGAAAAACTGCATTCATACACTTACAAAAATACCTTTACACAGGCCAAGAATCGAACCTGCACATTTGAAAAATAAATTATTTTCATTTAAATATTGAATAATTCTTAAACAATGAAGTTTTATTTTTCAATACTTCAGTGCCGCCGCCGGCCCTTTTGTCTTTGTATGTCCATACTTGACTAGATACTTTGCTTTACATTTTTATGTCAAAAAATCTAGATAGTCTATAAATCTTTCCATTGTTTACATACCAAGTTTAACTTCTGCATTATCTGTGAGCAAAACATTTTGCCCTTTGATGTCACGGTGGATGACTTTGTTGGAGTGCAAATAACTAAGACCCCTCAATATCTCGCGGCATATGTATGAAATCCATTCTTCCTTCAGAGATTGACCCTTTGTTGATTTCACTAAATCAGTCACAGAGCCTGTAAAATCATTAACAAAATATTAATACTTTGCGATTTTGAAAGATATTACATAAAAAAATACATTAACCTTATACTTGAAATGCACCCTGTAAAGAAGTACACTTTTTTTTTCAAAGCTGCAGCAGCAGGGTTGTAAAAAGGTAAATAAAAAATAGACCGCATAGCTAGTTTGCTTCATTTCTGCCCCTGGGCCTCGTAGCAGTTACCTCAATTGACCTTTGATAACACATTCTCTGAGACAAAGGATTGATCGGCCCCTGTAATACTGTAGTATATCTCAGATAAATGATGGTTATAAGAGTTAATCTAATTGCCGCAGTGAATGTGTCCAATAATAAAGGTTCCAACTAACCAGCGCCGCAATACTCCATCACCAGCCATAGCTGATCATCCTTTCCTGGAGGACTCTTCTTGATGAAAGCACCGTAGTATGTTGCGATATTTCGGTGGTTGGAGTATTTTTTTAGAACATTTATTTCGAGTTTGATCTCTTCCTCCTCATCCTCTGTGACATCCATAACCTTAATAGCGGCAAGCTGGCCTGTTTTCGTGTGACGGCCCTATAGGAAAAAATAAATATAAACATTATTTCTTTGACATTGAAGAAGCAGAGACAAATAGTACATTATTACATAAACCTGGACGAGAGTGGTTGCTGGCCGATGACATATATAGGATAGGTCTGACGGACCCATTTCTCGCAAGAGTGTGTATGCTTTATCTTTGGCAATAAATAATTAGGAGCGTATCTCCTAACCCGTAAGTTGTATCTCAAAAATAGTCAAATTTTTGTTGCCATGTGTAACTCAACAACTAGGCATTTAAAATGATATATAAAAAAAAAATCATAATGTACCAAAAAGCAAGGCTCAGCCTTGGCATTGTAGCTCATGCTGTTTGCATCGTTGTTTTGAAATAGCTGAATGACATAATGCCTGTGCACAACATTATGTGGAATGAAAATTAAAATACGGAATCCTAAATGAGGACTCTGCCAGCATAAGCCTGCAAGAGTTGTATGAAAGTCCATTAACAACCTCTTCTAGCATCACCTGAAACGTCATACTTCGCCTATTTTGAAGAACTTTAAATCAATATTTCATTGCATGTTTGAGAAAAAAAAAATTCAGAATTATTTCAAACCTATTGATTTAGGTAATATACAGGATGTTTTTTTTTCGACCGTTCAAATTCTACGTAGTGAATGTGTAGGTCATGTCATACTCACCAACTTTTACTATGGGGACAAAGTCGAAATCGCGAAAAAAAAATCAGCTGTTTCATACAAATTGGCGGCATTACGCCGGCCGAAATCGAAATCGCGAAAAAAAAATCAGCTGTTTCATACAAATTGGCGGCATTACGCCGGCCGAAATGTATGAAACAGCTGATTTTTTTTTCGCGATTTCGACTTTGTCCCCATAGTAAAAGTTGGTCAGTATGACCTACACATTCACTACGTAGAATTTGAACGGTCGAAAAAAAAACACCCTGTACATAACCTATAGCAATACACAGTCTTTACCTTCTCTGTACAAGTATACATGTTAGATTATTAAATTAACCAAGCTCATTGGCACAAATTGAGTGGACACTTTAATCATAATGCTTACAAATGCCTATTAGGTTTAATCACTACTTGTGTCTTAAACAACTGTATGTAAGATGTTATGATATGAAGAAAAATTCAGCAGCAGCTGTTGTTAAATAGCTGCTTCATTACATAGATGGCATGTTTGTGTGCAGATAATTATAAACCTTGCATCATTTAGTAACTCTTGCAGCAGACTTCAAGTAAACATAAGTATATGCAAGCCTTTTAGTTAAACAACAGACTTTCTTACTTACAATAAGGACGGAATTTGCTTGTATTTCTATACAATTAGTCTATCTAAGTGTCCTTAAGGTTAGCAGTCAATAGGGTTTTTTTAGAAAATTGCTGACTTATAGACATCATTCTATGTAAATGCATGACGTGATGCAGTTCAATTGTGGAGTGTGCAAAAGAAATAATACAAATGTTACAACAAAGCAAATTAACTAAAAATAGCAAAAGCATTAATCACTTGCAAAGCATATTTCAGACATAACCAAATCAGTAATGTATTGGAGCCTGTGGAACTTTGATAATCATTAATCAAGGAGTAGAAAATGGGTAGATTTTTAAAGAAACATTGTAGAAGGATGACATAAAATTTAATACACCAGGTATCAGTTTCAGAAGAAGAATTAAATACTACAAATTAAAAATAAAGTAATATGTTAAAACTTGAAATAGATTGAAAAAATATAAATGGGTCATCACTTTTCCTTGTCATTAGTTGGAATTGTTATGTTCTCTTGGGTCACCATAAAACACAAATCTTTTATTTTTATGACAGTTACCTATACAGCCTTTCTATTGTGGGTCACCTACTAATCAAGTAATCATGTTAGTATGTAATAGTCTGTGTTGGGTATTTATTTCTTGCAAACTATACTCCTTTTGTCCCCTGGGTGACATGACAGAATAACAACAAAAAAAGGTGTTGACCCAAATATAACTTAGACATTTTTTTATTGTGCATATATTGCAAAGATCAAAATTATAAATAAAAATTTCGCATTTTCAGCTACAATCAAGGTCTGAGATGATAAGATCAAGATCAACATGCATTAAACATATATTATGTACATGACTACCATATCACGGCAAACAAGCTTTTATTACATTAACCCATCGAATCACAGGCATTTGGAGTGCTTATGTATTTCCGTCATCATATGGTTATATCACACTGAGGCTCAAAGGGTTAAACTCGTTCTATTTATGTTATTAACATCAACTATAGTAAATTTGAAATAATAATGGTGCTGGACAGTTAAATATGTACTTTTAAATTGATTATATATGCAAATGTAACATGAAATGTAATTGGAAAAATAGATCCTATTTATATTTTATTTATTTAATGTTAAATACAGACCTTAGATACAGAGATTAAATAACCCTAATGAGGACACCAGGCTGAGATAAGTTAAATAAGTTCATACATATACAGAATACAATACATATACAGAGTGTTTCACCGGCCGTTGAAAACCTGAGATGCTACATACTAAGCTACTTTTACTATTCAACCAACCCTGAAGTTATGAAATAAAAATAATTCATTCAATCATCATTTTGATACCAAACCAAAACATATAGAACAGTAAATTTTTTATATGCTTTTCCAAGATTATTATTATATTAAGGCTTTCTACTTGACACCCTACACTGGTTGCTTATGTTTTTGCATTTTGTTTCAATTTATGTATTCTGGGTGCTTCTTTACCAGTCAGCATAGGATTCCAGTTTTCTCCATTTGTTTCTATCTCTGGCAACCCTGCACCAAGTGGTTCAGGGTTAATCACATAATAAATGTTGCTCAGTATATGGTACGCTCACTTATGCGGTGTCTAAGGATTTCAGTGGCTGGTGAAACACCCTGTATAAGGGTACCCGATAAGTAATAAATTCCTTTCAAGAAAGGAAGTTGGAAGTCGGGTAATCTTAGTACCTATCTGAGATATTCAAGTCAATTTGGTACCTACAACTGATGTTTTATAATTTATTTACAAGCCTGACTGATATTATATATTTTATAATTGTTGTTGGATGCTAAGGCTCAAAACTGCAACATAATACACTTTGTTTTAACTGGATTAGGTTAACCTTAAGAAGTTGCAGCAGATGATCACAATTACATTAGGAAAATGACTATTATTACTTTTGTATCCAACTGAGATTTGATATTATGTTATTATTGGCATCCACATCTCCTAGCAAAGTCTTATTAGATTTTATTGTTTGATATTTCAAGAACCTATTAAAACAAAAATATAATGTACACCTAGTAATGTAAGTACACATAAAACAGACATTGAATACAGTTGAGAGCCAAAAAATCATCCATAATTGAAAATAATAGCATAATACTTCATTTCATTTAGTTATCAAGTGACACACATTTGTTACAAGCGAGCAACTCCCTTACTAAACTATTTGTTATCATGCTTCTGTCCAATTGGTTAATTACTAGTGATGCATAATTTCTAGTGATAAGAGTAGGTAATTTAAATTATTTAATGTTAGAATAACATTTACATATTAAAGATCTGTTCATACTATAATGACAATATAGATATACTAAAACGATAACTAGATTGATATATATACATATTATATTTTTATATAAGTTTAGATTGGATAATACCGTAACATGTGAGATAAAGAACCAAAGGCTAATGCTCAGATTTTATGCATTTGCGTTTTAAATAATAAATCTAATAGGCCTATGATAATATTAGGTTTTTGCATCAAAAGTACTGAAGTGACATTTCGCCTAGCAAACAAATTCTGCTGAAATGTGAAAATTAAAAAGTCTATAGGTAGTGACATAAATACACAACACAAGGCGATTTTGGTGATTTCACTGACAACCGGATTTTAAGGGTAGATGACAACTACCTACCAGTGATGAATTTATTCAAGTAAAATGAGACATACCTTGTACACTTGTCCATACGTGCCATTGCCAACCACTTCTATGAGTTCAAATATACCAGCTGGATCCTGAAATGACGCATTATACTCTTAATTGCACGATAAAGCCTCATTATTAAACCTTCACTATGAATCACGCCCAGTGAGATCATTGCCCTTTCAATAATTGATTGAAAATCTCACTTGGACCTTACATACTATGTTGTTCCACAGAACTAGATTAGATGAAAACTAACAATAGTATATTACAATAAATTACCTTTAAAGCGCTGAGGTCAATGTCGTCCAATGAACAATTTACAGACTGTGCAAGTTGATGCGCCATTTTGGAGTATATTGTCACACGCGAAGACAAAGCACGAGAACTCACATCAATGTAATAAGTGCAAGAATCTACTGTTATATGACATTGGCAACAATATTATTATATTTTAACATTGTACATTTGATTAATATATTAAACACATTGTTGACAATTAAAATTGAGTAAATTACAAATACACAAGTCGAACGTCGCATACACACCCGGTGGGGATGCCAGATTTATGAGTAGGATGTGGGATGACAGAGAGAAGAAAAGAGTAAAGAGCAAAGTTGCAGTCCAAACTGTACTATTGCTAATACCACGTAGTGATTAATTTATCGTAATTGATTTAGAAAAATTACTCATACTTATGATAGCTATTGTGTGCGGTAACATAATGTTATAAGTATTGAAATATATAAAGTTCAAGTACTATGTAATAACCCATTGGTAAATATGTGTCTGTGCTTAAAACATAACAGGCAATTCGGACCACCGACACATGACATGCCTCGCCTATTATGAGTTTTTTATTTACAGTTTACAGTACTTATAGGTATACAAATATAATGAAGATATTCATAAATAGTATACTTATTCCGATAATAATCATTACTATCATAACAGCTACTACTTCATATATTTATAGTTATTTCTTGTCTGAACTTTTATTCATTAGTAGTATTACTATTACTCCTTTATTTCCTATTACAATCTGATATTTAAAGAGGTATAATTTTGCTTTATTAAATTATAAAAGTAATTAAGTCTCAAATATCTATTTGCTTGTACTTTAAAGTAAAGTTAAATGACTAAATATTTGTAACGTAAGTAATGTAAATCATTATTGATTATGATTACATTACTTCATCACTTTCATCAGCATGATTGACCACCTACTACCTAAGGTACATGGTATATTCGGCATGAGATGATAATAATTATATATCACTCGCTTTTCTCATACGTGTACTCAAACCTATTAGGTTATAGACATGTTTAGGTACCTAAGATGTATTAAATTCTGAAGGCTTATGACGGTCAAGTGTTTATCGTTTTTCGTCGTTGCCGTCACGTACAGTCAAGGGCATTAATATATACACATTTCTCCATACTGATCCCTTACAAATGTGTCTATATATTAATGCACTCAACTGTACTAAATTGTTCTAGCAAGTAATGCGAGTAGGTACGAAAGTGACGCGTAGCACGATAAACGGTAAACGCGTGACCATCATAAGCCACCTGAATAGTATATAATGTTAAGCGTTTATGTATTATACATACATTTTAATTTAATATTACAATATTTAATGTTTACTGGTACACCAACAGATGTCGCTACATGATCATAAATAAGAAAAGACTTGATGCCATGAAATTATGATGATACCTACGACGATACGAGATTCGATTGCTTGGCTGGATAATCGAAAAAGGTGAGTATTCTCATGTAAGTTTATAACAATTATTGTAGCGGCATCGTAAGAAGTCGTTTTTGACAGCTCACAATAGTGTTGTGAAACGCTCGATTTTACCGTCGTAAAATTTTCAGTCAAGTGCGAAAGGGCGTTAGATCTGGTACTTGCCATTGAAAAAGTTTAATTAAAAAAGTGTTAGGTAATCCGAATTAAAAAAGTGTTTGGTAATCTTACTTAGAATCATTAGCAGGCAGCGAAACTTTGGAGCCGGTGACGTCATAATGACGTAAAGTCGCATTTAGGTAAGATGTTTTATAGGACGGATAGGACGTGACCTCTATAAGCAAAATTCATAGCAAACCACTCCCAACCCACGTTGGCAAACTTGCGTGCTGCTAGCTCAGAGTGCAATGTAGATATGCCAAATAGAGAAATGCCGTAAATACAGTATATAAACTCACTAAAACCATTTATTAAAATCAGAGCACATCTAGGTGATAAATAACGTAGTGGTATATAAATTATTATTCTACGAAAAATAAAATTATACGTGATTTTATAATTGAATTTGTAATTATTATGTGCTTACTATTATTTTAACATAATTTTAATTTTTTATTTATTTTATATAAGTGATTTGGTGTTAATACTAGCTTATGTGAATAAATACATTGAATTGAATAACAATTATGACATTTATCTGGTTGTCAAGTTCCACACAGTCTGTAAGGCCGCGTATCCACCGGGCACACGGGCTCGCGAGGACCTGTCGAAACCATGACAAACTTTTAGAAAATATGTGCGTACCTACTATTATAGCAATTATTCGTACCTCCATAAAAAAAGGTTTACTTATTTATTTCGATTGACGTATCGGTAAATTGCAGCAACAGCAGTAACATCACTATTCCGTTCAGGCAACAATGAAGTTTGACATTTGCTCCATTATACCAACTGTCAAATTTTTACAGAACTTCATGTGCAAACAAACGTCAAAAACGACTTCTTACGATGCCTTTACTGTAAGTACTAACTTAATACACAATCGTGCTATAATAGTAAGGTTTTCAGTCGAATACCGTGTTTAGGTCACGAAACTTGCTGAGTGGCCTAAGTAAGGTACGAGATCGAAAGGCTTGATTAATTATTACACAATTGTGTACAATACTTTTTATACAAAACAATAAAAATAAGTAGATCTAAATAATGCTATAAATACGCTGAAACGAAGTGCAGTTTCTGTGCCTCTGTGGTGGCTGCTCATTGGTACCTATTTTTTGCAGGCACGCGATTGGTCAAATTCATTATAGTTGCCTACAGCGTTGTATTATACAAATATACAAGTTCATAATAGTTGAGTCGCGCACTAAATGTATATTTATTAGGTACATTATAATTTTGTGTACGAGGGTCATACTGAAAGTTTAGTTTCACCCACTTAGAGATAACTCAGTGTATAGAAACAATTTTTTTTTGAAAATATATACGATTTATTATTTTTTGTTGTGTATAATTTATTCGGTTTCCACCTGTATTTTAGGATTTCATGCCATTTGAAAATGGTGTGTTGGGCGATTTCACAATTTAACCCAATTTTTTTATTCCCTAACGTTATTATACTGCTTTCAGTATGACCTTAGTCAACGATGAAGCAGAAATGGGCTTAGATTCTTATTTGGTAACAAAACCCAGTTATTGTAGGACTGCTTGGAGTAGTTTTCACATATTTTATTGCTTTAGATTTTTTCTTATTGATGATTATGATGTATGAATCGTAGTAATGTGAGTTTTGTTTCTGGAAATTTTGATAGCCTTTAGGTATCCTTATAAAAATCCAATATAAAAAAAATACTTAAAATATCTATTTTGGACCACCCAAACCTTCCATACTAAATTCCGGTATCTGAAAATATTACATTGCATGTAAAATGTTACCTAGAAAAAATGGACTGTGAGTTTTGAATATTGGTTTTCAATTGTATTACAATTTTTTGGACATTATCAAAAAGAGTTAAGAAAGGCGATAGTTAAAAGAAAAAAAGGCATAATTGATAATTTCCTAGATGCTCGAAACTTTCAGTGTGACCTATGTAAGTAATCTTAATTAAAAACATTACAGTCGATGAGTAGAGTCAATTCGTTGTAATAGTTAGTCATTCGATGGCAAAGACACTCTTGCATGCAGGGGGCAATCCACGTAATAGGAATTTGAGTTTCGATTCGAGCACTTGGCCCCGTTTGTCCACTCAGCTCAAAAATACTGTTACGTGTTAAAATTCGTCAATGGAATTAGAATTTTGTCATATGTAGGAGGTAAACAAAAATACAGACCACCTTGTCGGGTCACAAGTAGGTAGGCTCTTTTCTTCAAGGTATTTTATTTATATTGAAGCTATTTTATTTTTCCATCATAGACATTAAGAATATAGAGTACCTACTACTCGGACACAAACTTAGACTCAATCTAAAGCAATTGTAAGATACCGAGCTACAAGATAATAGTTAACGTATGCGGATTAAAAAATTGCACAGAATTAAAATGAGTAAAATTGAACAACAAAATAAAATTGGCATTATATCTTAATCCTTAATACAATTCTATATAGTTATATACCTAGAATTATACCTGTTAATTAATTTGGTAAGTTTCGTGGGCGCTAGTATGTATGCCAATCTTACTTTAGAAATATAGTAAATTAAGTAGAACAATGTCAGGAATCCTGCCTACAGGACACATTGACTATGTTCAAAATCGACAATTTGTGGAAGTGGGCAGGGGGGTTACCATGACGTACTAATGCGATTCAGTTTTGGTCGGGAGAAAGAGACAAAGCTATACGAGTCGTATATACATCTCTGTCCCTTTCCCTGAACCTAAACTAAATCGCATTAGTACGTCATGGTAGCCCAGGATTTAAATAATGTTCTATATTAATATCGATTATTTTTCTTAAAAGATAAATACTAGAAAGCATAAAGATAATATGGTTATGTAAAATCAATGATGTACACCGAATCACAAAATCTAACGGAGAGCTCAGTCAGAAGAACTTTTAAGTAGGTAGGTATAAAAAAAATTATAATGAACATCTTGAAATCATGGGCATAAAAAAAAAATCACAAATATTTTAGCCGGGAGTAAAGCTAGATAAGTTGGGCCCTGGAGGGAAACTACATTAAATATTTAATCCTCGGCTCATTATTTAAAAGCAACCTTCCGTAAGTTTTAAAAATAAACAAAACCTCTCTTTTAGATTTTCTAAAACTCGACTCTATCCAACTAAAATTAAAGTAAATCAAACATTTTTTTATTATATTATACTAATTACTGATTGATAGTATTATTAATTATTCGAGGACGAAAATCCTTTAATAAATACAGTTAATTATATAAGATTTAACGATATCTTTTGTTTTAAGACCAAGGGGCCGATTTGTTGCTTTCGTGCGCGGCTATCTTTCAAAATAAGCGAACATATTTATTTTTATTTTATACAATACTTATGTAATTTAAACACAAAATATTTGTTACTGTTAATAACCGCCAAGCACTCAAATATAATTGGTTCAAGTCCCGGGCGAGACAAGAAAGTTTTAGAAAATTCTTTAACGCTGTTTTACTTCTTTTTGAAAATAAAGGAATAGGTATCATCATTAGGTAAAATGAGCTAGGTTAAAGGTTTAAGGTAATTTCCCTCCTGGATCCGCCTTATCTCTCCACACTCAAGGTATGTATATTGTCGCCATGTGACCGACGGCTTTAGAATTTGGTAGGCTGAGTCTGTCTAGTAGTAGGGCACTGCGATAAACAGTCCTGTAGCAATAGATTTAAAAGTGAAAATCGTTAATAATGAATTAAAGCATATACTTAAATTGCAATTGTTAAAATAATATGAACTAACAGTATTAGAAAATTTTTTTTTTACAAATATATAGGTGTTGTTATTTAGTATTAAAAAACACGATTATAACAAACCTTGTTTTGAGAGGACGTTGATTCATACGATATTGTATTTGGATTTTTCAATATATGCAAATTTTCATTCCGCCTAATTAAACTTATGTTAGCTTTATCATTTTTATGAAAATGATAAAGCTAACATAAGTTTAATATTATATTATATACTTTTCCCCTCACTAGCTCGTAAAGCGCTCGTTTATCGTTTAATACGAGCGGGTAAAAACGCTTTTTATAGACTTGTGAATAAAGTAATTCGACATTGTTCTAATTCCTATAGCCCCCTATAGTAGAGGTCCAAATGGAAAAAATTGTGCGCTGTGAGTTACAGTTTTGTAATTTTTACCAGAGCTAGAGGGTGTAAAAATAAATATTTTTAGATGTAGAGGGAAAACCAATTCCCCCCCTGAACGAGGGGGGAGGGGGGTGAATGTGCAAACGGAAGGGTTATGTTTAAAAAAAATTCGTCTAATATTTAGGCCTACTATTCATTGTTTGGTATCATTTTCATATAAAACAGACACGGGGAATTCAGTTTTGATAATAAACATGAGGATTTTCATACATAAAAAAATAATTATTGGTATAGAGGTAAAATAATCACCGTTTTTATTTTCATTGTTGCGTTATATAAGTATTACAAAATGAATATATGAAAATAAAAAAAATACTACAAGATAGCATATTTATTCTAGTTTCTAAAAATATATACTTTTTGGAACTTTCCATGCAAAAATAAGTTGTAAAAAAATTGCAACTGTCGCGTACCTCGAATAAAAAAGGGACGTTGCTTTGACTTATTGTTGACAGTACGTTTCTACTGCGGGAATTTAGCGATTTTGCGTAAACAAAATGCTCCATAATGTCTGTTAGGGCAAATTGCATCAACCTGGGTTAACTAAGCACCCCGGGTTAAACGTTTATTTCACACGGAATTTGATAATTGATAAATTTCTTATGAAGTAAGTGACTGACCCGCAGAGTTGGGCATTTCGTAATCAATTCCCGATTACAATATTACTTGATTTTACTTTGTAATGTACTTATGGGTAGCATATTACTTGTAATGTAATGTCGTGAAACGGAATATTACAATGACGTATGAAGGAGTCAGTAATAATCTATAGCATATTAGCATTACTAATACTTTGGAATCAACATGTCGATTCAAAATTACTGGAATCGTTGACCATACTTCTAGATTACTTTTTAATTACTTTAATGTTAGGACGTGCGAATTTTAATATTATTTTCACTCCGAATCGCTAAACTGAAGTGGCAGTGGGCGGGGCACATTGCGCGTAGAACCGATGGCCGTTGGGGCGGGAAGGTTCTTGAGTGGCGGCCGCGTACCGGAAGGCGTAGCGTGGGTAGGCCCCCCACAAGGTGGACCGATGACCTGGTGAAGGTCGCAGGAGTCCGCTGGATGCCGGTGGCGCAGGACCGGTCATTGTGGCAATCTTTGGGGGAGGCCTATGTTCAGCAGTGGACGTATTTCGGCTGATATGATGATGATGATGATGATACAGGTACGTACAGTCGGAATCCGACTGTAGGGTCCATTAGATCCAAGATGGCGACACATTTTTGCAATTTTTGTCATTATACTCGATTTCGACTAATTCACATACATACGTGGAATCCGAATTTAGGGTCCATTTTAAGATCCAAGATGGCGGCACAATTTTTTTCTTTTTTTTGTCATTTTTGTCATTGTACTCGTTTTCGACTAAAACACATACGTGGAACCCGAATTTAGGGTTCATTTTAAGATCCAAGATGGTGGCACAATTTTTTTCTTTTTTTTTGTCATTTTTGTCATTGTACTCGTTTTCGACTAATACCCATACGTGGAACCCGAATTCAGGGTCCATTTTAAGATCCAAGATGGCGGCACAATTTTTTTCTTTTTTTTTTGTCATTTTTGTCATTGTACTCGTTTTCGACTAAAACACATACGTGGAACCCGAATTTAGGGTCCATTTTAAGATCCAAGATGGCGGCACAATTTTTTTCTTTTTTTTTTCTCATTTTTGTCATTGTACTCGTTTTCGACTAATACTCATACGTGGAACCCGAATTTAGGGTCCATTTTAAGATCCAAGATGGCGGCACAATTTTTTTCTTTTTTTTTTCTCATTTTTGTCATTACACTCGTTTTCGACTAATACACATACGTGGAACCCGAATTTAGGGTTCATTTTAAGATCCAAGATGGCGGCACATTTTTTTTCTTTTTTTTTGTCATTTTTGTCATTGTACTTGTTTTCGACTAATACCCATTCGTGGAACCCGAATTCAGGGTCCATTTTAAGATCCAAGATGGCGGCACAATTTTTTTCTTTTTTTTGTCATTTTTGTCATTGTACTCGTTTTCGACTAAAACACATACGTGGAACCCGAATTTAGGGTCCATTTTAAGATCCAAGATGGCGGCACAATTTTTTTCTTTTTTTTGTCATTTTTGTCATTGTACTCGTTTTCGACTAAAACACATACGTGGAACCCGAATTTAGGGTTCATTTTAAGATCCAAGATGGCGGCACAATTTTTTTCTTTTTTTTGTCATTTTTGTCATTGTACTCGTTTTCGACTAATACTCATACGTGGAACTCGAATTTAGGGACCATTTGAAGATTCAAGATGGCGACACAATTTTTAGCAATTTTTATCATACTAGTTTTTGACTAATTCACGCACGTGGAATCCAAATATTCTATTTTCACTAGGTAGGTCCATAGGTCCTAGATCTTAAATTGACGATAAATTCGTGTATGTAAGAACGACTACAATGTCAATAATTACAAAAAAAAGAAAAACATTGTACCGCCATCTCGGATGTTAGAATGGACCCGAAAATCGGATTCCACGGATGTGAATTAGTCAGAAACGAGTATAATGACGAAAATTGCAAAAAAAAGTTGCCCCCATCTTAGATCTTAGAATGGACCCACAAAAAACGGAATCCACGGATGCGAATTAGTCAGAAACGAGTATAATGATGAAACTTGGAAAAAAAAGTTGCCGCCATCTTTGATTTTAGAATGGACCCGAAAATCGGATTTCACGGATGCGAATTAGTCAGAAACGAGTATAAAGATGAAAATTGCAATCAAAAAGTTGCCGCCACCTTGGATCTTAGAATGGACCCGAAAATGGGATTCCACGTATGCGAATTAGTCAGAAACGAGTATAATGAAGAAAATTGCAAAAAAAAGTTGCCGCCATCTTTGATTTTAGAATGGACCCGAAAATCGGATTCCACGTACATATGCGAATTAGTCAGAAACGAGTATAATGAAGAAAATTGCAAAAAAAAGTTGCCGCCATCTTGGATCTTAGAATGGACCCGAAAATCGGATTCCACGTATGCGAATTAGTCGGAAACGAGTATAATGATGAAAATTGCTAAATAAAGTTGCCGCCATCTTGGATCTTAGAATGGACCCGAAAATCGGATTCCACGTATGCGAATTAGTCGGAAACGAGTATAATGATGAAAATTGCTAAAAAAGTTGCCGCCATCTTGGATCTTAGAATGGACCCGAAAATCGGATTCCACGTATGCGAATTAGTCGGAAACGAGTATAATGATGAAAATTGCTAAAAAAAGTTGTCGCCATCTTGGATCTTAGAATGGACCCGAAAATCGGATTCCACGTATGCGAATTAGTCGGAAACGAGTATAATGATGAAAATTGCTAAAAAAAGTTGTCGCCATCTTGGATCTTAGAATGGACCCGAAAATCGAATTCCGCGTATGCGAATTAGTCAAAAACGAGTATAATGATGAAGATTGCAAAAAAAGTTGCCGCCATTTTGGATCTTAAAAATATACTACATTTTCAGAATACGTTTTTAACATTCATGAAACTGCTAGGATGTCAGATATCAACTAGAATGACATATAAATCAAAAACAATTTCTTCGAGTAATAGTAACAAAATTACTTTGTAAGTAATGCAGATTACAGAAGTACTTGATTACGGTGGATTCAATATTACAGTAGCTGATTACAATACCGATCCCAAAGGAATGGATTACAGGCGTAACCATAGTACAGCATTACAGTAATTTTTATTATACTAGTAATTCATTACTGAGGAATCGTCATTACTGGAATGTAACCCTGTAATTAATTCCAAAAGGAATTGATTACGCCCAACTCTGCTGACCCGGCACTATACAGAGGATATCCGAGACATCAGCCTATGTGATATTAGAATGACTCTTGAACAGCTCAAAAATAACAGGGCGTCTGGGGAAGACGGAATTATAGCTGAGCATCTGAAGCCAGGTGGTAAACCAATCCTTATGGCCCTTCAGAAGTTGTTCAACTCCGGAAGGGAGAACGCCTTAGGCATGAAACAGAAGAGTGGTGGTACTGTTCTTGAAAAAAGGTGACAACGCCTTATTGAAGAACTACCGATCCATCTCACTTCCGAGCCATATTTATAAGACGTTTTCAAGAGTCATTTTACGAATCGTCTTGCATACAGGCTTGATGACTTCCAGCCTCCCGAACAAGCCGGTTTCCGAATTGGCGTTTCGTAAATGTTATACAGAAGACCGAGGAATAGGTATAACCTGCCCCTCTGTTTAGCGTTTGTGGACTACGATAAGGGGGGTTTCCATGACGTCCTAATGCGGTTTAATTTAGGTCGAGAGAAAGGGACAAGGCTATATGAGTCGTGTATCACTGCCCCTTTCCCAAAACCTAAACTGAATCGCATTAGTACGTCATGGTAACCCCCAAGGCCTTCGATTTGATCGAAACTCTGGGCGTACTGCAGTCTCTTTAACGATACCAAGTAGACTACCGCTATTTCGAAATGTTGAGGTGTTTGTACGAAAGCGCCACTATGTCAATCCGACTCCAATACCAAAGCTTGAAGCATATTATACTGCAGCGGGGAGTCAGGCAAGGAGGTGTTATCTCCCCTAATCTGTTTACCGCTGCACTGGAAGATGTCTTTAAGACTGGACTGGAAAAGGTGAGTATCAACATAAACAGCGAGTAGGTACCTCGCTCACCTTCGATTCGCTGATGATACGGTGGTCTTGGCTGAAACCTTGGAAGATTTCAGTACGATGCTCGCTGACCTCAGTAGCGTCTTCGAGCGAGTTCGTCTTAGGATGAACATGGATAAGACGAAAACTCCCGTTACAATCGGAGACTAAACTCGAAGGTGTAGACGACTATAATATACCTAGGACAAGCTACGCAGTTAGGTAGGTCCAACTTTGAGTAAGAGGTCAATCATCGAATCCGACTAGGTTGGGCAGCGTTTGGGAAGCTACGACACATCTTTTCGTCCAATATTCCGCAGTTCTTGAAGACAAAAGTATTTGATCAGTGTGGCAACAGTGAACAGTGATGATGATGACATACGGTACTGAAACGTTGTCGCTTAGAATGGGCCTCATAAGAAAGCTTAAAGTCACCCACAGGGCAATGGAGAGGGCTATGGTGGGAGTCTCTCTGCGAGGTCGTATTAAAAATGAGACGATCCGCAGCAGAACCAAAGTATAGCTCCATAGCTCTCCGAATCACTAAACTAAAGTGGCAGTGTGCGGGGCACATTTCACGTAGAACCGATGGCCAATGCGGCGGCCTCGCAGGTGGAAGGCACAGCGTGGGTAGGCCCCCCACAAGGTGAAGGTCTCAGGAGTACGCTGGATGCGAGTGGCGCAGCACCGGTCATTGTGGCAATCTTTGGGGGAGGCCTATGTTCAGCAGTGGACGTCTTTCGGCTGATATGGTAATAATGATGATTTATGAAGTAAACGTTTAACAATTGATTGTCAAATTCCATATGATATAAACTTTTAACGTGGGTGAACTTGTAGGACGAACCTGAACCTGGGTTAGTTGTTTAGTCCCGGTTAGTGAAAATTACCTTTATCGTCTTTGGTAATGAGATCATTACCTAATGACACTTTGTAAAAATGATTACCCATTCCGATTCATATGATCAGATACTATATATCATACATGTGATCATATAGACCAGATATATAATATACACGCGGTTAATCGATAAAATCTAAAAATAGAATCTGATAAAATAAAATTCTTAATAATCGTAGGTTATTTAAAAAAAGAAGATCAGAAAATATTCAATTTACTTTCATATCAATAAATATTTACAATTGTAATATGAACAACAATATGCAAGTACAAAAATATGTATAATCTATGAGCAGTTGCCGGCACAAAAGTCTCTTTATTGAGATTACGCGGCTGTTTTTGTTGGAGGTACGCGTCAGGTAAATTTTTTTTTCAGTGCATTTTTGTATGGAAGACTACTAAATGTGTATATTTTTAAAAACTGCAATAAATATGCTATCATACACATTTTTTTTTAATTGGATTAGTTTGTTTTTTAATAGTTATATGACGCTTAAATTAAAATAAAAACAGTAACTTTTTTACTTTTACTCCAAAAAATCTACATTTGTATATGAAATTGCTCATGTTTATGATAAAAAATGGATTTTCCAGGTCCGTTTTACACGAAAATGATACCAAACAATGCATAGTAGGCCTTATTAATTAGTAAAAAAATATTAAATGCAACCCTTCCGCATGCACATTCACCCCCCTCCCCCCGCGCTCAGGGGGGGAATTGGTTTTCCCTCCACATCTAAAAACGACTATTTTGAGACCCTCTAGCTCTGGTTAAAATTACAAAACTGTAACTCGCAGCGCACAATTTTTCTCAACTTTGTATGTACCGTGACCCTTACTACTACTGCCTAGTATAAGTGGATCTGTATGACCGTAGTAAACATGAGCAATCGGAGCTCACATGTTAAATTGGTCGTTCTCATGGGTGACTTTGTAAGCCATTGGCTATATTTAAGTTCCAGAAGTAACTCTATTCTACGATACGTTTCGACATTGAGTTTTAAATGGTTTCTTTAAGTTAATTTACATTTGGATGAGATTTGTAATCATATTTCCTCGCGATAGTGAGGGGAAAAAAGTTGTATTACACTTGGCGGCAAAGTTTGTTCAACTCTCGTGCCTTGAGACCTTCGCAATGCTCAAGATTCCAGTTTTTGAACCACTCGCTACGCTCGTGGCTCAATTTTGGAATCTTTCGCTAGCTCAGGTCTCAATATTGGCACGACAGTTAAACAACAAATTTGCCCCCTTGTATAATAAATAACTATTATAAGTACCTAAGTTATTTTATCTACTAAAATTTGGTATTTTTTCTTATAAATATGTGCTATAGTTAAATATTACATTAAATCAAAAAATGTACATGAATAAAAAAAATATCCACTTAATGCTTCGTCGACTCATTTTCCAACACATGTATTAAACTTACATACGGCTTTAAATAATATAATTTCGATTGTAAAAAAGTGAACGAAAGTTACCTCTTCAATCAAAAATCGAGAAACAGCTTCTAGATTAAGGTATGTTATTAAAAATCTAAGAACAAACGTGTATAGAAAGTGCTCCACTTATTCGGTTAGAATTGAAAGTATAATATTTATATATATGTTATATGCAAAAATGCCTGCAGTATAATATTTTGTAAATTCGTAAAAAACTATACCGGACTCTTAAACACTTTAAAAGGTCACGTGTGACGCAGGCCTCGCATGTCCACGTCAGTCGGGTCACTGTCACGTCAATTTTGGATTTGTTGCGCTTGCACCTCTGACTCGAATACAAGTACATACATCATAATGTATACCTAATCTTTTGTAGGATTAGATTTATCGCGCGGTTGATGGTGTGCTATGATAATCTCCAAATTAAAAACGGCCAAGAGAATGTCGGGCCATGATCAGTGTAGGGTTCCGTAGTTATTCGAAAAGGCTGGGCCGATTAGGTATGTTCGAAATAGTTTTATGTTAAATTACGCTATAAGCCCACTTGATTTTTTTCATATTTTTTGGACCTACGGATCAAAAGTTAGAAGGGGTGGACACCATTTTTTTCTTCTGGAGCAATTCTCTCCTAAAATATTGAATTTAGAAAAAAAGTTTGTTTTAATATCCTCATTGTTTTTAAAAGATCTATTTATTGATACCCCACACTATAGGATTACAGCAAATAAAAAAATCTCATCCTCACTTTACCAGTTGGAGAAGTACCCAAAAAATTTTTTTTTCTAGTTTTTATTGTACCACTTTGTTGGCTTGATTAATATTTATACCTGTACCAAATTGCAGATTTCTATTAGCTTAACTCTCACAAAAAAAGTTAACTTCGATGTCAGCTTTGTAACGAAAATTAACCATTAAATATTAAGTAAAATATTTTTTTATCATTTAATCCAGAAATAATACAAGTATGTATATGCAATATAAAAACACGAATAAAGTGGATTTACGTAAATAGTTCATGCTTAATTGTCGTTACAAATCTGACATCAAAGTTAACTTTTTTGTGAGAGTTAAGCTAATTGGGTGTCCCTAGAAGTGAAAATGCCCATTAACGGCCACTGAGCTATGCTGCGGACAAACGGACACACTATGGGTCAAAACCCGGATCTAGCTAGACAATATTATTTTACACTGTTAATCGACTCTAACATATGCGTTTGCTTAGAGTTTACCTAGATAAACTAAAATTAACAATTATTACTATTAATTTGCTATTAGTAAAGAGAAAAAACAATAAACCAGTGTAAGTTGATCTTTGTACACAAGTAATTACTAAGGCAGAAGAGATCAATTTGAACTGGAAATCTAATTTTAAGTAAAATGAAGCATTTTTGTAAATAGCACGTAAAAATAATACCTAATAGCAAAAATAATAGTACAAAACTTTTGTTTTAGAGTATTTATTCACAAAAAAATACAAAATCAATCACATTGTTATTATTTACCTACTCTTCTTCATCTTCAGAGTCATCAAAACTGGGTAAACTGATATTTCCTAAGCTCTTTTCACCCCGTACTTGTCGCACTAAATCAAGTATCTTAGAATACGTCACTGTGCGCTTTTGTTGTGGAACACGGTCCAATATCCGCTACATTACGATTACCTGCTAATCTAGCAGATATCTGGGCAGCCACTGACAATTCTTCTGTGCTACGGGACTAAAGCAAATCGTCCAATCTTCTTCGTTTAGTTTTATTGGATGTTTTGTCAAACTCAATCTTAGGGCGTCCAGGACCTGGAAGAGACTTACACTCTGCTCGTGATGTTGATGGCTGCTGGTCGAGGGCTGCCTTGTAAGTCGTGTCGTTTGCCAACCTCCCGCGATTTAAAAAAAAATAAACATATGGCATTTTCATCCTTTTGAATTTAGAACTCGAAAACAAAAAAATGTTTTCAAATTGGTCGAATAGTTTTATTAGGTACAGCGTCTATTTAAAGGTGACAAGTCGGTTGTAAAAATGGAAATAACTAAGGAAAATTTGCATGCGATTGTTTTCTACAACTTTAAAAACCGCCATGACGCAAGAGAATATCGAAGCCGTGCGGCAGCTAGTACTCGAAGATCGTCATGTGACCTACCGTGAAATAGAGACGTCCGTGGGCATTTCAGGGACCACTATCCAAAAAATCCTGCACGAAGAACTTGGCGTAAGAAAGTTGATCTCTCGTTGGATACCACATTTGCTTAGCGACGACCAAAAAGCTGCCCGTGTTAGTTGGTGTCGCAAAACTCTGCAGCGATTCAGCCGAGGCGAGTCAAAACATGTTTATGATATGGTTAGTGGTGACGAGTCTTGGGTATATGCTTACGATCCAGATTCTAAACAGCAGTCAACTGTTTGGGTCTTTCAGGATGAGCCAAAACCGACCAAAGTCATACGCTCGCGGAGCAATTCAAAAAAAATGGTGGCCTCGTTTGTGGCAAAGGGTGGTCACGTCGCCACTATTGTACTAGAAGATCGCAAGACGGTTACCGCTGACTGGTATACCACTGTTTTTTTGCCTCAAGTCATAACCGAATTTCGAAAAAACAACTCGACGCGTCGTATGATACTGCATCATGACAATGCAAGTTCGCACACCGCCCGCCAAACAAAGATGTTTTCGAGCGCCCAAAATGTGGAAATTTTAGATCACCCACCTTACAGCCCTGATTTAAGCCCTAACGATTTTTTTACGTTCCCCAAAATTAAGCAAAGTCTTCGTGGTCAACGCTTCAGCTCACCTGAAGAAGCTGTTGACGCTTACAAATCGGCCATTTTGACTACCCCCACTTCGGAGTGGAATAAATGTTTTAAAAAGTGGTTTGAACGCATGCAAAAGTGTATTAAACATCGCGGAGAATTCTTCGAAAAACAATAAATGGTAATAATCTATAAAATTGCCTATACTTATTTCAAACGACACAACTTAAAAGGCAACCCTTAACACCCACTTTTCATGTTGAGAAATTCGGGAAATATTCATTTTATTTTTCGTACAGATTCCCTAGTAACTTCATTGGTACTAAAATGTGTTGAAATACAATCAAATAAGCGATCATTTCTTTCAGCGTTTGGGTATTTTACCCAATTGTGATAAAATTCCCGTCTAGATGTAACTATTACTTTTTCTGAAAAAAAAACTTAGAATCAGTTTTTAATTAATATCGCTTTGTTCCGCAGTCGCCCGCAGTTTGAAACGTACATAATTAAATACTTTATAAACGACACTAGACAGTAAAAAAATTACAGCCATGGTACATCATGGTACATATAGTTTCTGGTCCATGAAACATAAAATATGGTCTAAAAATCTGATATCTATCACATTTGTCAGCATTTTTCTCCGTGAAATTGAAAATAACTACTAAAATATTATTTAAAATTGTCCTTACCATCTTCTTCACGAATCATAGTTAAAAACCTAAAAAATTGTCACATAAACACTATACGATACACTTAAGCAACTACGGAAAGCGGTTAATTTTAATGCGTACGACGGCGTTGTTATTGACACTTCGAGATTATTTATTAATTACTGGGTCGCGTTTTATAAAGTTACAATTTACAATTTCGCTGTTTGCCTCTCTTTCTAGCCAATTAGTGCGTGCGTTAGAGAGGCAAACAGCGAAATTGTAAATTGTAACTTTATAAAACGCGACCCTGGTGGGTTCTTACGCAAAATAGTCAACGAGATAGTGACAACGGGGGTGTATTCTATATTTTATGCAAGACGAATCAAAGAATCGAAGTGACCCTTTTTGTCCAGCTAGATCGGGGTTTTGACCCATAGTGGGACAGACGGACAGAAACCTAAAAAACGTACAGTCGAATTGAGAACCTCCTCTTTTTTTTGAAGTCGGTTGAAAACGATTTAAAAGAGGATACGTACTAATATGCGTCTCATTCTCTTGCGCATATCATTATTAAAGAAAATTAGTAAAATTATTGTAACAAATATATTCTAAAGGTTGGATATGCTGAAATGCTGATGATACATAAACTCGATCGAGAATCGTATAGGATTTAAATCCATTGAAGACCTAAAGAAAATCCACATAATATGATACTACATATTACACTTCATCTAGTATTATTGGAGAGTCACCAGAAAATAATTTGTCTCTTCTGAAGGACGTGAAATGCTTCGATTTTTTTTCAAAAAGCTTGAAAATGTTTAGAGGGATTTGGAAGAAACTTTACAGTCTTCTGGAGCGCTTTAAATAGTTATGTGAACACGCCTCTATCGTTATGGCTATAAATGCGTGTTCAAATATTTTTAAACGTTCCGGACGCAAGAATATATCTGATTAGAAAATACGGAAACGTGTATATTTTATGTTTTTTATACATACAGGGTGCTCGTGAGCGTGAGCATTCCGGTTATTTTTTGGTGGTATTTGACATTAGGTCTCATAATATTTTTTGTTTATTTTGATGTCTAGAATGCGTAGTTAAAATCTTTTGGAATGCTCGCGAGCACCCTGTATATACTCACTCAGCCAATGTTTCCAAAATAATCACAATACACATCATCAGCCTATCTCAGTCCGCTGCTAGACGTCTCGGCCTCTCCTAATCATCTATTTATCTCAAAAACTAGAAGAGATATTTTGATCAAACCAAAAATCGTTGACAGAATTTAGTTCCTAATGTATTACTTATCCTTAAAGTTTCGCTACTTTCGCTACGTCCGTCTGTCTTGCTGTCCGCAGCATAGCTCATCAGTGGCCGTTAGTACTAGAAATGTGCAATTTGGTACAAGTATACATATTAATGAGTGGTATGGTGATATTAATAAGTGGTAGGTAAGTAGAGTAGAATAAAATATAGAATAGTTATTTGTTATACAAGGGTGCAAAGTTGTATTTTACAACGGTAAAATACAACTTTGCACCCGTGTGTAACACAAAACTTTTCCTCTCACTATAGCGAGGAAACTCAAAAAAGGTAATTATTTCTTCACATTACAATCATCATCAGGTTAGTGATGATAATAAATTTCAGGTATTTACCGTGAACCCCAACTTACATGTAAATTAAGTGGTTATGATCTTTTCATTTCGCTGTAATCCTGTAATCCAAAAGTGTGGAGTATCGTTGAATAGGTATTTTGAAAATAATAAGGGTAAATGAAAGTTTTTATTTTAAGTCGTTGTCTATAATTGTGCCTAAAGCCTCTAAACCGGCCAAGAACGTGTCGGGCCATGCTCAGTGTAGAGTTCCGAAGTTATTCAAACGCCGAACGGCGTGAATATGTAGCCGGAGCCGAGACCCGAGTATTTCAAATTTTGCGATGTTCGGCCGCCTTCGCAGCCGCACCCTCCTGTTTGCTGGTTCCAGAGAGGTGGGAAGGAGCCAGTGTGTCTACACACGTGGCGTCCCAAACTAGCACCATTTCCAATCTCCATGGAACCAGAGTATACAATACTTAAAAATAAAACTATTTCGAACATAATCGGCCCTGCCGTTTTTGAATAACTACGGAACCCTACACCGCGCATGGCCCGACATGCTCTTGGGGGGTTTTTTATTTATGTATATGTATAGTTACTAATAGAATTCTTACTTTTAAAGTGTTGAAAAATGTTATCATTGCCAACCCTATTTCTAGTTGCGCTGCCAGTGCGTTGACATATGACGTCAGGTCTTTTAGTTATCAATTATTGGAAACCAATTTCTTTGAATTTGTTTTTGTTTTAATTAAAAAGTAATAACGTTAAACTATTTCTAAGTTATCTACGTGGGGTAGGTTTGTCCAGGGCTTCAATGATAGGGACACGCCACAATCCCCACATAAAATGGAGTATGCAAAAAACAAAATTGGGGTATGTAGGATGTAGGTACGTAGGGTATATAATATACTGGACAGCCAACGTGTTAACTGCGGCGCATGGTGCAAATACTCCGATTTGTTTTTTCCTTATAATTCTCATTTCTCACTTAGGATGGAGCTTTTATGGTCCTTACAGAATCGTATTAGATAGGTTTACTATTTTACTTGATAACGCTATCTTACATTAAATATTAAAAATTGTTATTTTACAAAGTCTTGCGGCCTAGTTAGGGTACGGCCGACCCAGTGTGTGCTATTGCACAAACACGAAATCACATTATTGGCCAGATATATAGAGGTAAAACATAGCTTGGTAGTTGCGCTATGTGCGGCCGCGCGGCCGTGCATACCGAATCATAAGATCAAAGCACGCATACTTTACTTACTCAGATACCCACACGACCACGGCATCATCACGTCTTGCCGGTGCGCCTGTGTTGGTGCAATAATGCACACATGCGAAGACGAGGGGCAACACTATTAAAAGTATAATAAAAGTTACCAAGACACAAACGCGGTGTACGGTACTATTTGTTTGGAGGGAGGTTGAAGGCACTCATACAAGCGAGGGAGAGGCTGTGTTGGCGCGGGCCGGGGCCGCCAGTTTACCGTTGTGAGGCGCGTCGTGCGGCCGGACGCAGGACCGCCACACTCGTGCGCCGGCACCCCGAACCGGAGACCCGGCCTATCACAGCCGCTGCCCTTCAGAATCACCCCGGATCTGGAACACCCACCCCCAACTGCACTCCTTGTGTCAATGGACTTACATATTTTGGGGTCGGTTCTCTACAGTACAGACGAAGTGTTATGAACTCGTGCTGATGTCACTGGAGTGTTAACCCGAATTTAGATTGTGGCTTGGATCGTTTTGACCATTTTGTTAAGGTAAGTTTTTATAACATTAATTCTACCATTTAGTAATATCATACCACGCCAATTGTGTAACCTATGAACTGTAATTTTAAATATTAATTAATACGTACTTGAGGCTTTAAATAAGCCATTGGCTACTAAGTAATAATAATAAAGCTTTGATAGGCTTATTGAATATATAGGTACAAAAGTATTATAGAATTTATTTTGAATATTTGAGCTTATAACAAACAAATTCAATAGGCCCTACCTAGTCTAAGAATTTATATAAAAGTTTTAAGCTTCCATTGCCGTTTGCTTCGATTGAATATTATGCCCGAAGCCCGTTGCTCAAAAGATTGTAATTTGCAATAGAGAGACTTCTGCTTGTATTACAAGTTACCTACAAGCTTTGCAGAAACGGGCCCCTGGCTGTCACTTTCATTAAATTTTTATAGACTTATAATTCTTATAAGTTGTTAGACTAGACTTCATTTTCCGTGAAGTCGTCAGTATATTTGCCTTTAAGCTCTACAAGAAGTAATCCGTTTGGTATATATTTGGAATCCCAAATATCACATCACATGTTTCAAAATACCGCCGTGTACCGTCCACCGTCATACAAAAAATATACATGACATGTATATCTCTTGTATGACGTCATTCTGCATCCGGCGTCACACGTTGCACCGCATTGGAAATTATCATTTACAGTTTCCAGCTTAATTTACTACGAAAGCTATTGTATGTACCTAAGGTATATAAAAGTACATACACATCTACTACACTAAGTAGCATCGCATCGACGCGCATTTCGTACAAGATTAGGTGAAATTTGATTAAATTAGCCAGACGTTACTAGAAAAATACACTTTTGCTCTACGTTGATACGTCCCGGGCTCCAAAATGCGGATTTCTTAAGCCATCATTCAGTTATCACTGTTTCTGCACTAGGAACAATATAATATTTGTTCAATTGGGGCACGTTATATTAACTAACTGTTCTAATCTAACCCCGCACCACAACTAAGTTTAAAGGGCAAGGCACACCGGATGCGTGTGACCAGGGTCGCGTTTTATAAAGTTACAATTTACAATTTCGCTGTTTGCCTCTCTAACGCACGCACATATTGGCTAGAAAGAGAGGCAAACAGCGAAATTGTAAATTGTAACTTTATAAAACGCGACCCAGCAAGCGGTGTGCCATCTAATATGCCATTTACCTACGCTACAACGCGGACGCCACGCACACGCGTGCTCTCACGTGCTGTAAACGTATCCCGTGTGGCTTGGCCTTTATAATTTAAAAGCAAGAACCCTCGGCGGGACTTATATTTAAAAACGAAATACTTATAATTATACTTCTTATAACTACAATGCATTAGGCAATTGCAATGAAAAAAAATACAATATACAGAGATGTAAAGGCCTTGCTGTCTGGGTTGCACTAGTAGAGGTCCTACACTACATATTACTGTAATCACTCAAATAACTTCGGAGATGTGTGTATAAGTATTCCAAGCCTCATTACATTATTTTGAAATAAGCTTAGGAAATTAGGTTTGTAAGATATTTTCAGATGTCCGAATGGCGAACCGCCCGAGAGGCCGCTCCGCGAGGCTCCATCGAATTTAAGGCACGCTATTTATTTGGAGCTATTTTATTGGTCACGTAATAAAACTTATTTCATTTGTATTAACGAACAAAAGTGAGACGTATGAAATAAATTGTGACGTACACTTTTCACGCGGTGAACCAACATGACCGCCATTGTTGTATACACGCAGCGCCACCAGTGGCCCAGAAATAAACTATTTTTCATCACACTTGCTGTCTAAGCGCGCCATTGCTTAAATTCCCTAGGGAGTAATAGAAATGTCAGTAGTCAGTACGTCGTTTAATAATATTATGTCTTAAAACTTATTTTTTTGACGGCAAGTGTGATGAAAAACATTTATGCATCACGGTCGGTATAAAAGCCCTCCGCCTAACGGCGTCGGGCTTCTAACACTCTCGTTAGTAATTCCGTACTTACCTCCCTTGATGCATAACGATGTGCCCGTATACAGCTAGGAATATTGATGAATGCGTTGCTCTAATCGATCTGCCGGGTCAACTTTCAGGCATATCATGAAATGGCGTCGTTTCACGATACGCTTAGGAATTTCGTGATCTGGCGAATTTTACGATCGGCCGCCGACATAATATATAATTAAATCTAACTAACCTATATCATGTCTAAGATTTCATCCCTCTAAATATGAGGGAAGAATCCCTACCTATATTTAAGATCTATTCAGTAATATTTGTCAGCCTCCGTAGCCTAGTTGGGAGTGACCCTGCATACGAAGCTGGAGGTTCCGGGTTCGAATCCCGGCGAGGGCATTATTTGTGTATTTATTTATTACATATATTTGTTCCTTGGTCGTGGCTGTCTATGTATTTAAGTATCTATTATATACATCGTCGCCTAGTGCCCACATCACAAGCCTTAATTGAGTACCATGGGATTAGGTTGTGTAAGATGTCCCAAGATATTTTTATCTATTTAGATCTTAGATTGGCCTTTTTGGCATGGTACGGACATAGGTAGGTATGGATTTATGTTTCCTATGTTTATTATTATTTAGATCTATAGGTACATTTTTCAAATACCTACATTTATTTACTACCAAAAAAATCCTATCATATTAAAGTTTGTCGGGTTACTCATTTCCACCCTGTATGTTTTTTTGATTACCTGATAATTATATTTCTAATATAAATTAAATTGGAAAAATAATATACAGACATATATAATACAGTCAAAGACAAAATAAAGTGTACACAAACAATATTCAAAAATATGTCCCAGTGCACTCTAATTCAGACCAAAAGAGCATTCGCTGTTCTATCCCCCGCTCTACGAAATCAACCAATCACGTTTTGTGTAACGATCGAATTTCGTAGAGTGGGGGGTTAGAATAACTAATGCTCTTTTGGTTTGAACGCACCTTTATAAGAATGTCGTCACATCTTTATGAGCTGATTATTTCGTTACTTCTTTTTGCACATGACTGTACATATATTATGTAGGTACCTTAATTATGAGTCGTCAAGATCTGTTAATTATTTTGTTCGAAGTTGAAATATTTAGTACCTTATAAATAAAACGGTGGTTTGTTAGGTACTTCTCTGTTTGTCTGTAGGTATTTATTGTGTGTAGTTGTAATATACCTTGTGTGTAATAGTATTTACGACTATGACTACCTACTTAACTATATTTACGAGTGAAATCATTCACTTGAAAATATTAATATTTCTAAATCCATTAAAGTCAAGCGTGGCAGGTTTCATATGACTAGTGTATCCTGAGTATCTTCTTTACCCAGTAATATTATGTTATTTTCTCTTTTACTTTCTCTCTCTATAATTAGATAGTAGGTATCCTGTCAGAATCATACTTCATCTGTAAAGTTCATATATTTGTTAACAAACTTACACTACAATTTATAAACTAAGCCCTTTATTAATGTTAGTGGTGCCGCTGAATAAAAAAATACGTTCGTGTAATAAACTTAAACAAACAACAATCAGATTGCCACTCGAAATGGTTAAATCTCACATTAAATTAATTAAACTAAATATATAAAAAACCGACGACATACTTATCTACTTTCCCGACTTTTGAGGTATTTTACAATGTGATAAACAAAACCAGATACAGTGTGGTTATAAGGGCTCTTTTCTTACCTTTTTGGTACATACTTACGGCAAAACAGTTTTCATGGAGTTTTAAACAATATCTAATGGCTTCATATAGTAAACGTCGCTTTGCAATTATTGTTCGTATGATGTGGATGATCATCTATTTACTATTATACTTAGTATACTTACATTATTTTTTATTGTAGACCGACACCATTCCCTAGATTTCCATCCATTCCGCCCAGACACATAAATTTAAAGCAAGAATGCGAAATGCATAAATTTCGAAAAAAGTCTTAGCTAAAATGGGCACTTTCCCGTGTATTTCTCTATATGAGTGTGAGTGAGACAGGTGAACAAAAATGTATAGATTTTTAATCAAAAGTTTCGCAGTTCGCTTCGCACTAATCCGTGAAAGTGTGCACAAAAGTATAGAAATATAAAAATATGTAGTTCAATGTAATAAAACCTATACCCACGTATGTGCATGATGCATGTGCATTTACATGCCAACGTGTACTGTCATTTGGCAAATTATCAATTACTACTTCTAGAAAAATGAGTTAGAACTGCGACTCCCATAAATATGTAAATTAGATATTTATATCAGTTGTGTCATTTATAAGCAAAATAAAATAAATTCTGTAACATTTAAAAATAAACCTTAATTAGTTAAGCGAGTCGAGTGATCGCGCACATAATTTCGTTAAGAGATTTTGCAAAAAAACATGTAATTAATTATAAGTATAAAAAAAATTATTACAATAAACTGCTCCCAGAAAGCAGGTTATTTATCCGCCCAAAAACAAATATGTAAACTGCTTCCAGGTTAGGTGGTATTTAGCTGCTTCCAAGTACATAGGTTAGGTTAGTAGCCCTAAAGCAATAAACTGCTAACACGAAACTAGGTTAGATTGGAACTGCGACCCCTAAGGAATAACCTGCTTCTAGAGTCCTTACAATAAGCTGCCGCCGCTTTATATATGCGGACTTACTATCTATCCTTCTAGCTCGTATATCCAATTCAAATACCATGGCCGGTTGTTTCAAAGTTTTATGTGGCATCGGGCCATGGTATGTGAAATGGAGTATACTCGTGAATTGGTGCGAGCGAGCTGGATAGAAAGTAACGTAAACTAAACTTAACGTAAAGTAAAGTAATCTAGGTGCTTATATTTATTGTATGATATATGCGTTTTACTTATTTTTTACATTATTTCTCCTTAATATTTCGTAAAATATCCTTTTGATATAAATTTCGCACATTATTAGGTACAAATTGGTAATATTTTAATTAAACGTGTCCCTCCCCTTTAACTTTTGATCCGTAGATAAAAATATGAAAAAATTCAAGATTATTAGGCTTACAGAATTGTTTGAAACTATTTCGAACGGTATCGGACCAACTGTTTTTAAATAACTACGAAATCCTACACTGAGTATGGCCAGATATGCTCTTTCCGGTTTTTTTAAAGTTACAGTTTACAAAACGTAGGGGGATTTACCGCAGTTGGTAGGTATATAGTTATGTGACGTCATTGATATAAGCAAATAAACGGGGACACGCGAATAAACACACGGCTAGCGATTTCAGTAGCCGTACCATGTGTTGGGAAGTAAAGGCCACGTTAGGTTTTAATTTTTAATGGGTAAAGCATTTGTCTTTATTTATATGGTTTTAAATATAAAATATCTCATTACTTTAAGCCAACCCGTTAGTCGATATGTACTTAATGCATTATATCGCGCTCACACTGATATTTGGAGCGAGCGCGATGGCCTGCATTACGTATCGAGTACCTAAAATTTAACGTTACCGATTCTTGCAATGTCATGGTACGGCTACTGTAGCCCTACCATGAGCTGCCACTACGTTATTAAATATTACGGATTTCTTTCTATCCGACTCGCTCGCACCAATATGCGAGTACGAGCGGGATGGATAGAAAGTAAATCCGAATTACGAGTAATAACGCAGCGGCAGCGTTATGGTACGGCTACTGTTAATAGAGAAAGTATAAGGGGTGTACCGATAAAAAGCTGGTAAATTCAAATGAAAAAATCGGGTCAATATAGATAAAAAATTCTGGCTTTTTTAATTAACTAGGAGGTTTTACATTAGCTAACTTTGGTCCTTTTTTGTTGCTACCTACTGCAATTTCAGTATTCACAATACAAGTTCTCCAGAACCCCATCGAAATCTATTTTTACAAGCTCTTTTTTTTCATTCTGCTCTGCACGATTTCGTGTTCTGCGGAAGTGGCCAGTATTTCTGGTTCATCCATGTTTTTTTTTAAATATACCCCTGCCTTGGGTGCGGTAATACTCTGTGAAGGGAATTATGTCACATATTATGTGAATTTTCTATGGGTCTTTTAATCAATTATTTAATCCTATACAAATTTTAGTCTCTTTGGCATAGTTTTATGAAGCGAAATCAGTGCCTAAAAGTATCAAGGATAGTATGCATAAGTAAAGGATATCTTAAGGAACACGGGAAGAATGGCCAGATATATTGACGAAATAGGGTTGGAAATAGAAAAAAAACCAAATGTTTTTTTTTAATTAAAAAAAAACCAAACTCCATGGTTTTTTTTTCAGGTGTTTAAATCATACTAAAAGAAACGGTTTTTCGTGATTTATTTATATAACTAAGAACATTAAAGTAAGTCTGTCTGTGTTATGTAAATTTGTAACTACATTGTTCAGCATTAAAAGCAAAAAAAAAACTATTTGACTTGGTAGGTGCGTGGTACGTTAACTATCTAATACGGTTCCGTTAATGTTAGTTTTATAAACCTAAAATCAAAGTTGTTAAATAATATTCGTTTAATAGTTAAAATAAAGTTTTAAAAAACTGTAAAAAAAAAGTATTAATTGCCTTGCAAATTTTGAGATTTCTAACTTTTGAAAAAAAAACACATTTTAGAAAAAAAAAACCGTTTTTGTCATGTTTTTTTGCAAGCCAAAAAAACCGTTTTTTGCAACCCTACTGACGACAGTCCCATGATTTAGAAAACTGCATACAAAAAAAAGAAAGTTTGGAAGAGGGTTCGAAGAAGCTGTACTGTGAGTACCTGAAATGCAGTAGTGACACACAAAAGTACTACAGTCAGCTAAGTTAAGACTTCCTGGTTAATTTACAAAGCCTGAAATTATAGCTATCTAACTATATCGATCCGATTTTATTATTAGAAATTTTCAGTTTTTTATCGGTACACCCCTTATACCACAGCAAGTCGTTAATGTGATGATGATGACAGGATCCTCAAAGGGCAAGGTCGCCTTTGTTGTATCATATTGTCTAAATATGTCCCTGTGCTTCCTTTATTTCTTGTCTTAATGTATACTACAAACTACATATATACGTTCCCTGTTCGTCAGTAGAAAACAAAAAAGTCTAAACAACCGATGTGTGTGAAGTGTTTACGCGATTAAGACCCGTTTGTCTTTAAAATATGAGTGATAATCGTGAAAGTTTAAATTTATATGATATAAAGTGTAAACAAACCTAAAAAATTGGATTATTTCATACACTTTTATTTTAAATTATTTATAATTATTAGTATTATCGTAAAAATATATCCGCCAACGTGTTTCACGATATGTGTCAAAGACGTCAATTACCATGGAAAATCCAATCAGCCATATTTGTTTACATTTCTTTTGTTTTCTACTGACAAATGACAATCAATATACTGTATACTGATTATTATATTACACCACAATTACTATCTTACATTAAGTAACAACTTAATAACATTGCAACGTTAAAGCTTAACTCAATCAGTCCCGTATTTTCAAATAATTTGCGATAGGCGCCGCTATACAGGGTGACTGATGGTAGTCCGATGCAAAGCTTTAAGGTGAAGTAAGACCATCTAGAACCATTTAAGCCATTGTTGTCTTTGACGAAGTCTGACTATTTTTTTAAATAAATTTTTTGGTGTTTTTGGCCAAAATTTTAAATGAACTGCATATTTTGACCAAGTTAAGCGATAAACGTACTATTTTTTATTTTATTTTATTAAAGTAATTAATAAAAATAAATTATTTTAATAAAAAATAGTAAGTTTATCGCTTAACTTGGTCAAAAATTTACAGTTAATTTGAAACTTTGGGTATTTTGGCTAAAAACACCAAAAAAAAATGTTTAAAAAATTGTCCGACTTCGTCACAGACAATAATGGCTTAAATGGTCTACACTTACTTCACCTTAAAGCTTTGCATCAGTCTTCCAATCGCCCTGTATTGTCGATTGGTACCCACATCACAAGCCTTAATTGAGCTTACCGTGAAACTAGGTCAATTGGTGTAAGAGGTACCAAGATATTTATTTATTAATGTGTATGTCGTTACATCTACAAGTCTTTTGTCTGTGGTATTTTGCTTTACATTTTATTAAGAATCGAGCAAACCTTGACCCCTCGCACTAAGGTAGCGCTACGCGGAAGCCTCGTGTTTACCCGACCATGGATCGCGCGCTCTCCTGGATAGATAGAAAGTACTTGTCCTTGCCACGTCGAGTCACAATTAACCTTTGACCTTGATTATGTCCAGCACTGTAGGTAATACTAGTCGTCAGTAGACAGCCGTGTATTCTTTTGTTACGTTTATCGTATCGAAGTAGTCAAATACATAGGTAATATTGGTCACGACCAAGTTGCGACGTAGAAACTTTTTCTAAGTTTTAGGGCGTAACTAAAATAGTTTATTATGATTTATGATCAACCGGGCAAGAGCATGTCGGGCCATGATCAGCCTAGGGTTCCGTAATTATTGAGGAAAAACCGGCCAAGAGCGTATCAGGCGATGCTCAATATAGGGCTCCGTATAGTTATGCGAAAACGGCTGGACTAATTATATTCGAAATAGTTTAATTTTAAAGTATTTTATAAGCCCACTCATGATTTTTTTCACTTTTTTTTATTATGGTGCTGTTATCTCCGAAAATATTCACTTCAGAATTCGCCTGAGGCCCTTATTATTTTTAAGATACCTATTCTATGATATACCGCACTATAGGATTACACCAAAAAAAAAATATTCCCCAATTCACCAGTTGAGGAGGTACCAGAACTTATTTTTCTAGTCTTTATTCTACCACTCTGTCGGCATGATTAATATGTATAACTGTAGATACCAAATTGCAGATTTCTAGTACTAACGGCCGAAACTATAAGGGTACCTTATTTACTACGGAACCCTAAAAACGGCTGAGCCGAAAACGTTCGAAATAGTTTTATTTTAAAGTACTCTATAAGCCTAATATTAATGTTTTTTTATATTTTTATAAAGTAAGAGAGGGGAGGAGGGCACATTATTTTTATTCTGCAGGGGTTAGCATCGAAATTATCGATTTTAAAAAGACGTCATCTCACTTTACGTGTAGGGGAGGTATACGATCACTTCCTGTATTTTATACTAATACCTAACTACTAATAAGTATACAAAAAATAGTACATTTCCTAACTAGTGCCGGTTTGAAAAAAAGTTATTGCACGATAAGGGACAACATAAGGGACGATTTTTTTCATAACTAGTGCGTCAAAAAGAGAAATTACCGCGCGCGAAGCGTGCACAAAGTTCGTTTTTGCGCACTTGTTAGGAAATAGTACATTTCCTAACTAGTGCGGGAAAACTTTTTTTCGGCGAGGGTGATTGTTGGAGCCCGAGTGAAACGAGGGTGACAATCACCAGAGTTTAAAAAAGTTTTTGCACGTGTAAGGGACGATTTTTTTCATAACAAGTGCGTCAAAAACAGAAATTACCGCGCGCGAAGCGTGCTCAAAGTTCGTTTTTGCGCACTAGTTAGGAAAATAAAATTCCAGTATTAACTATCCCTGAGCTATGCTGCGGCCAGACAGACGGACAAAGCGAAACTACAAGGGTTCCTAGTTCCTAGTTTACTACAGAACCCTGAAACGCAAGCAAGAATGTGAGATTTCGTATTTGACACTATTCAGAATTATTTAAAGCGAGAAGAAAAGAGACTAAGGACAAAGCCATAAATGATCTTCATCAGACGCGCAAAACATTTCATTGCAGGTCATGATTTTTTATTTTATTTTATTTTTTTTATTTTCTATTAAATACACAACATATTCTAAATAAATTTCTTGTTGTAAAAACGTACTTGAATGGTTGTCACTAAGACACTTCACAGCAATCAAACCCCTTTCTTTTTATAATTTTATCAGTTTTTTGTAATGTGTACTAATGAATTTATGCCAAATTAACTGTGGATGGACCGACGGACAAACAAACAGGTTGGACAATTCTGTTAGAGTCTTAATTTTAACTATTTTATTATTATTAAGAGCCTATCCTGTCCCACTGCAGGGCAAAGGCCTCCCTCAAATTCTTCCACGTATCCCTATCCCCTGAAGTCTTCCACCAGTCCTTATCAAAGGCGTCAAGTTCGTCACGCCATCTCTGGAGCGGTCTACCACTATTTTAACTACATAACGATAAAACACAAAAAAACTTGTAAAGGGCATATTATTATCTTTCCGTAGCATAGAAATATTCTCAAAAGTAATGACCGCCGTTTTGCCTGAATCTGCACCCCTACCTACTCGTAGCACAAGAGTTAAACGACATTATCTCGTACGCGAAGCAGACGGTTTAACCGTACTAATGAAACTGCGATTAAATTAACCTTTTTATCAGGTTTCCAGTATAATCTGTCCTTAGGTTGCATTATATAATCATTGTTCGCTTTGTTATATTAATATAAATTATAAAGTAATGATCTTGATAGCTTCTCATTTCAAATAAAACGTACCACAATAATGCTTGTACGTTTTTAGAATTGATCGCAACTGATTTTACTAAGGACCGAATTAGCGATTAAACATTTTAAATGTTGTGATCGTTATTATGTATTTTATTTATACGTCGGGCTTTGGTCGCGCGTACTCCATGATGAGGATCCTCTAAATGGAACGAAACATGTCGAGCAATTATCGACTTAAATTACGTACTCACGTAGAAATACGGGTGACTCAACCCGTGTGATAAATATTTAAATATGTATTTCATCAGTATTATGTGCTTATTTACGTTTTATATGTGTTTAATGATCACTTATTCAGACCTAAAGATGGGTATAGTCAGGCTAATTCTTTGTTTTATACTTCTACGCAGTAAAATGTGTATGAATAGTTGATGATATTACTTAGCGGATTACAGTATAAGCTTGGGCGTTATAACTTCACTTTCTGAGGATAGACAACTTTTGGTAGTTATGGTTATAAATTGACCAATTTATAGAATTATCAGTTGCCGTGATTTCATAAATATGGACCTATGTTTCTGTTAGATGCTGAGGCGTGACTAATCTGAACATTATGCTTATGTGTTGAAATAGACACAACCACTGGGAAAGATAAACGTTTCGGCTCGCGCATACAAAACACACACACTCATGGCATGTTGCTGGACGGTTGTTTTTGTCGAATATTAGAGCCGAAGAAACCACCGAATACCGCTAGCACCGTAGTCGGTTATTGCTCTCAGATTCCGCAACAAATTATCATGTATTCGGCACGACTTCATTTCATACTAAGTTGGTTTATATTAAATAAATTAATAGTGATAGATATTTGGAAAATGACCATGAGACTTTAATTTGTAATAAATTGCAATAAAAGATGATAAAATATTACAATTTGCATAAGTTATAGTTAAAAGTTATTACTACTGTTTCTGACAATTGTTTAATTTCTGTGTAAGTGTTATATTATGATCAAATCGATCAAATAATTATAAAAACTTTAATGTTTAAACTTGAATTATGTAACTGTTCGTAATCTTTCTGGCGAATATCTTGACTGCTATATTTAGGTACACATTTTTTTAAATATATAAGGAGATGGCCAATATAACACGCCGCAATGGGTTGGCTGGGAATATAAGTAACTATAAATTGGTAACAAAACAAGAGTTTTCAAGAGTAACTTTCAAAGCCGAGCACTTATTATATACACCTACTACTAAGAGGATCGTTGTAAATGGATCACTATTTAATACATACAGGGTAGGCCTCACAACTAAACCCATAAAATATAGGTACTCGAAAGTAGCCATTTACTAGGCATTTTTGGTACCCGAAGGGATACCGTAGATCAATGGATCTACGGTATCCCTTCCAGTACCAAATTTTCTTTTTGTCCAATTCGAATAGAAAAACCATCGGCAATAATTAAATGCTCAATAATTTACCGATTAAGTTTTTGGTCGTGTTACAGGGTAGGTATACTTTGTCTAAACATGGAGGTTAAAATATGCATACTTTTGTGATGATACCAATAGTACAAAAAAAAAACGTCCTAGAAGTGCTTTATATTACTGACACAATTTCATAAATTATTATTTAGACTTAAAAAAATCGACATGTTAAAGGTTTTTTTTAACTATGGGTAGGTTTAATTTAAACTTTATTTACTTAGGTACTCATTGAGAAACTTTGATTCCTAAATACTAAAATATTTTAATCTAAACGGCGTTACATTGTGATTAGCGTAACTATTATTTAGAAATATAATGTCTTTTAGCTTTTAGATCTCGACCCAATTAAGTTATAATTATGATATATAAATTATAGTTCGTCTATGTCTATATACTAATGTTCGTATGTAGAACCCTAGTATAATGTAAGTACTTAGTCAGTCCTTAAGTTCTGTCTTAAGCATTTTGTGTTATAAAACATTGTAAAAAGCAACAAAAACATGTTTAAAAGCTTATTTTATGGTGATCAAAATGCGTTATAATTGTTTTGAAATCAATATCACAATGTGTGCCATTCCTTGTAAACTTGAGATTGTCGACCGTCGTCAGCACATGAGCAATTTATAGAAACATGCTTCACAAAACTGATAGAAAATCAATTTTGTAGAAGTATTGCATAATCATACATTTTGGTTTTGATGTAACCTCTATAATAGGACATCATTTAAAGCTAGAATATATCTAAGAAGCTCGTTCTGCAGATGGCCATATGTAGAAAATGTGGTATTTTACAATTTCGCATAAAACGCGTAAATTTGAGTGTCACGGTATTTGGTAAATGACGTAAAGTACCCATTTAAGGTTAAAAACCAGTTGATTGGTCAAAATAAAGGTAATAGACCATGCTATCATGATATGCAACGAAAAAGCAATTCAAAATAAAATAAAATAAATAGGGGCTAAAATTGCTAGAATCGGTCGCGTGTCTGTTTGTTTCTTTTTTTTCATACCTTTTTTCACATGTTATGAGGCTTTGTGAGAAAACATAACAATATTATTTATCAAAATTTATTGTAATTCTATCACTATCAAAAAACCTTTAACCATAATAGAGTTATATATATTTAATAGTACCTACCTGTTAGCTTTGTTGACGTCACAACTTTTGTGACAGAACTTAAGAACCGAATAAGTAAGCATGTCCATGTCCAGGATGCTTAGCCAAGTTGCCAATCGCTAACGCTTAGTAGCGTTTCGTAGTTTTCCGTCTCTGTCTCTCTTTCGTGTTAGTGCGACAAAGACAGTTAGCTGCCTTTCGCTAAAAATTGACGATTAAGCGTTAGCGATTAGCAACTTGGCTAAGCACCATAGAGAATCCTGGAATTACAGACAGTGTTTTTGTAAATAATTTGTGTCGACGGAAACATTCAGCGCTTATTGGTGCTAGCGAGCCGGATAATATATATCTTAAATGTCTTGGGATGTCTTGTGTTGTGGGTACCAGGAGGCGATATTTACATTACAGATACATAAATAGCCACGACCAAGGATCAAATATTTGTGATAAATAAATAGGTACACAAATAATGCCCTCGCCGGGGTTCGAACCCGGAACGTCCAGCTTCGTACTACTAAGTAGGCTACATAGGTGCGGAGGCTGACTAAATTTTAAACATATCATTTTTCACATAATTACTAATTATTCTCCATTTCTCGCGTATTGGTGCGAGCGAGATGAATAGAAAGTAAAAAACTGCGTTAAACTCACTATTTAAATGATGGAGCATGTATTACTAGGTTTAGACTCTGGGTGCATTGCATAATTATACAATGTTAGGCTGCCATTTTCAAATTCCAATTAAAATATTATTTTGCTGATTTTTACGAGTATTTTCTCATTACTAAGGATGCTGCTCTGTACTAACCAGTAAATTCCTATTATGTAATCAATATTTAATGTTCTGTTATTTTAAATACATACGCGTATAAACCTAAATAACATGTAATTGCTTCTTACTATAGTTTAGCTAATGAAAATGCCAAGAAACTCAGTATTTCATTACTTTAACGATGTACAAATCATTTTTTTATATCAACTAATTATTAGATCATTTAAGTTGCAATGTAAGTGTAGTAAGTATTGGCAGTATTAATAATTATATCTATATGAATAACACCGGCATCATTACGTAAATCATTATGCAAATCATCCACTTTTGAAATTATTTAACCATGATTAATTATTTAACAAGTTATACTTAGATCTAAATAAAATGCCTATTCACCAAACGACGATAAGAAAATTAATGTAAACCATTAAGTTATCGTTCAATGTAGCATAGAGCTGAGTCGTAGCAAAAAATACATGTTAGAGTTTTATAACTGGTTTCTTGTTTGTTAGAATATTCAATGATAGAGTGCCAGTGAAAGTCATGATCGACTTACTGTGTAGGTACACGGTTCCGGTTCATCACCGCCGTTATCACTTATATATATTATTCAAAAAAACTTGATTTCAGTGAACATGTGTTTTCCTCAGTTACAACTGGTTTTCAGTAGGTATTGCCTTCGTGAATCCAATCTGAGTCTCTACTTAAAAGTAGTTTTCTCAAAGGGTATACGTATTGTGCATCATCAACAGGCACACTCGTGAATTTCCGCATTTGCCACCGCGATCAATTCCAACCTAAACGAGAAGACGTCCTTGCGAATTCTATAAAATTTTGAATGCGTTAGTGTTTTTATTGGTAAATATTGACTGACCGTCGTTTATATGGTTTTCGCTTATTTTATAATACCCTGTAAAAGAAACCCTATATGAAGTGTATACGTAATATCATAATAATATTCACACACCGACTTCAACGAGATCAGTAGGGTTTTTATTTTTGCTTTTTATTAGTGTAAATATAGTACATACTTAAAATAGGTACAGTAAAAAAAATCGATTCACGTACCAGTTACTAGGGACGGGGGAACAAATATAAATCTACGTTAAGCGAGTTTTAGGCTGGGAAGATGAAGGCCGACCTCGTGAAGGGTCAAAGGCCTAGAGCCCAAAACACCCAGAAAGCCCAAGCGTGTTAGCTTCAAGTAATTTCAATCGCGGGCGGAGGCCGAACTCCTTCCGCCGCAGCCCGCTCTTCACTATTTCAGTGGTCTATCACACCGTAAAATTGCCCTCCTCAACTGTCTCAACAAAACACCAGCGGCGGCCGCAGGCCGAGCTCCACGTAGAGCAAGTGCAGATACGCGCTAATGCGAGAAGTGGTTAATTTTACGTCAGATCGAAATCTTCGGAGGGCCATATGTACTGTAAATCGGCGTACGATACACGTGCGAAAACTAAATTCGTAACTCGTGTCGATTTAAAGCACTCAAAATTTTAAAAAATATTATTCCGGTCGCTAAATTTTACCATTCATCCTGCCTTCAGTTTTGTACAATACTGTACAATATCATGTTTGTAAAACATTGCTAAATATTAAATTTACTACAGGCTTAAACTGCATTAATGACAATAATGACATTTCAAACGACCGACCTTCTAGTGACACTTGGACGCGGAAATTAAACAAATAATTACTTCCTAGTTAGTTTAAGTGCGTGTGCTATATGCAACAAAACATAATAAGTTATTAATGTATTAACTAAATGTATGTAAAAATAGATGCATAAGTAGCTACTAGTGTACTTTAGCTTTATAGATGTCGCGTCTCCAAAAGGACCGGAAATCTATTCTGACAGCCTAGCCAAGATGCTAGTTGAGTGTGTCTTTTCAAAAGCTCTCTTTTCCACTCTGCCATTAAGGTTTTTTTTTGTTTGTTAAAGAGTCTCTATTGACAAAGTGGAAATAAGCCCTTTTGAAAAGACACTCTTCAATTGTTAACGCTCATCGTATCTAGCTTAGTTTTCATTCTCTGTCACTCTTTTTCTTATTGCGACAAAGATGGTTGCATTTCATTAGCTAATAGTGTTAGCGATTAACATTTGGCTATGCATCCTGTGTGCTAACCATGAGCTGCCGCCGCGTTTTTAACGCGGATTTACTTTCTATCCGGCTCGCTCGCACTATACGCAAAGTGATGGATGGGATGGGTAGAAATACTGCGTTAATTCAGTACAGTTCTTCCAAACTTTCGGTGTCTTATGAAGACAAGAAAATTAGATCCAAAATAAAAGGTCTTACTATCTTCATTTAGTGTGTGTCCATATTTGCACATTACCAGGAGTTGAGCTTAATTGTAAGAGCCAAGTAACTGTGAAATGATCGTGGTTTTACAGTTTTTTGCTTGTAACTTAAAAACTTAGATGGAAACTTGTTCACGTAATTATTTAAGTTCTGTGTCGAATCACACATAATTATGACAAATCTGCGCGCGTCTTTACGAATGAAACGATTTTAGGTAGCAGACATTCATGCCGTGTAGTCTGCTAACACACATTATTGGTAATTTGTTCACTGAAATGAAATGGGCAGTACTTACTTGCGTCGGCAGTAATCAACTGTAGTCTGTCTGTAGTGTTCGCGGAAGATAGTAAAACTTCATTAATGTTATTTGTTAGAGCTCTCGACCGTGGGATTATATAAGAGTAGTTTTCAGTATAAATAAATAAATATACCTACCTAATCCGTACTTTTCCAAACAAACATATGATCTTCATCTGTAATCGTAATCGACATGGTTGTGTTTAATGCCTAATCAAACTTATTGGTGGTACATTAAAATAAATACTATTAAATCCTTTAAATCGCAATTTAAAATGGAGGAAGAATACTGCCAATTAACTTACTTAGGAGGGTGTAATTGAATATGTCTTTGGAGGCAATATAATAATTAAATAGTAGGCATACGTCACTAGACACGGATAGTACTTGTTCTCAACCTTCTGAAAACATACACCGTTGCTAAAGTGTTATGTTAGTCACGGACATAAAAAAAAATAAAAAAATTGTCTGGACGACTTCAAATGTACACAGATTAAAAGCTTAAAAGAAAAAGAAATTACTTATACGTTACATATTTGTATTTTACGACGTTAGGTACCCATGTAGTTTGTATGACTAACTTTCGTAACACAATGGAAACGTTGTAATTTTAGTTTAGTTAACTACATACAATTTTTCGCTATCAACCCGTCTGATATATTTTCTGCTAGCGTTGATTTCAATTAAAACCTTTTTAAACTGTTACGCATTAATTATTGTATCGTACACTTTATAGCACTATTAATGAACATCCAAGATTCGGGAACAACATATTCGTCCGCATCGCTCTTATGATATTCATACTAATGTTGTCAGCCTCCGTAGCCTAGTTGGTAGTAACCCTGCCTACGAAGCTGGAGGTTCCGGGTTCGAATCCCGGCGAGGGCATTATTTGTGTATTTATTTATCACAAATATTTGTTCCTTGGTCATGGCCACAGAACAGCGTGGTCATGGCTGTCTATGTATTTAAGTATCTATACAGGGTGACATCGGAGTCGTGATCCAAACTGTGAGAAACGTGTTAAGATGGTCTTCCTAAACAATGTTCTCTATGGGACCTATATGAACAAACATACTTTTTTTACGACTAGTAAAGTCCAAGTTCATTAATATGTATACATTTCTCCATACTAATCCACTCCATACTTACTACTCCATAATTTCCAAATGTGTTTACATAATTATGAAACGAGACTGGAATTTATGAACACTTCCGCACCGTTCGGTATGAAATCAGTGTTTTTTTTTCGCGATTTTCATATTTGCTCCATGGGAAACCTTGTTGAGAATGACCATCTTAACACGTTTCTCATAGTTCACGACTCCGATGTCACCCAGTATGTATCTATCTATTATATATATCGTCGCCTAGTACCCACATCACAAGCCTTAATTGAGCTTACCGTGGGACTAGGTTGATTTGTGTAAGATGTCCCAAGATATTTATTTATTTATACTTTACCAGGGTCCGCATTCCGGGTCGATACAATGAGTACAGGTTTATCTAATGTTCGAAAAAACACGTGTTTTCGAGAGAAACGCGATTGCTTATTATAATATGTATTGTCGCATCTAGCCACCTGCGATGAATAATTCATATAAATAAATAAAATGGGTTGGGTGACTGAAACAAACGAAGGAAAAGAACTAACACGTCTCTTATATTTACTTCCTAAGTAAAAAATCGGGCCGGCGAAACAGAAACCTGACCTTACTGAAAATATACATACTTGCTCAGATACACGCGCAAGCGCACATAACTCATCCGCTAGCTAAACAATTGACACATACAGAAATAATAAATAATTGTCGTTCATTGCTTTCATTTACATTTGTCTATCTATTTATAAAACTTATTTATTAAATCAGTTACAATCATTGAAAATCCAATGAAAACGTGTTACCTTTTTGCTATTTGTAAATTGTCATTTCCTAGGAACATGCTTCAAACAAAATTTATATTCTTTTTTTTATTAAAGGCATACCTGATACTTTGTTTGTGCCTACCTATTCAATGGGACTGTTTAACATAAACTTTGCAAACAAGTTTTAATTTCATTGTTTTTAACTTTTAAATTTTTAGTAGTAGTTGTAAACACTTTATTCTACACAGTGTACCTATTTACGACTCCCCCCCCCCTTGCCCCTAAATCTCTTATGTTCCATCTAACCTTATAACCTTACTTTTTTAAGGTACCTAACAATAGTTTAGAGATTCGTAAAAAAAATTGTTTATTATGACCCCTTTGGGCATTTATTAAGTCTGTACTTATTCCTACTTACTCAAAATAAATGTAATTACCTACTAAGTAGAATAGTTTTTCTGTCGTAGAAGTTCTCAAAAAACACGGCGATCGTTGCAAACAGGGAAACAGTAAAAATCGAATAAATACCTGCAAGCATTAATTGGTTCCGTTTATTAAGATGAATCATACACGGAACACACGCAATGTAGCCATATGCATAGTTGCATTTTATTCATAACGATATATTTTTAATGAAGCGAAGGCCGGCAAGCGTCACATTATGGACCGAGATTATACAAAATTGCTATATGAATTACTTCTTAAACAATTTGTCAACAACTAAGATCATTTAAAACGAGAATACAGCATTTCATATGCTTTTGCCGTTTACCGAAAGTCAAGAAAAACGACTTGGTTAATGATTATAATTAATATACAATCATCCTACATGTAGCATGACGTCAAATCGATCTATTTAAAAATTACGGGCCCTGATCATCATGTGCATAATATGAGAGTTACCTCATTTCCTTCGGATGTTGGCAGATTTTTTGTTTGGAAAGGAAGCGTCAAACGTACTCCAGTGTCCATTTCATGCGAAGCAAGCAATCGAAAAGTGCGTAATTTACTTACTATCCCTCTCACTCGTACCTTATGCGAGAACGAGCGGGATGAATTCAAAAACGATTACCAAACTTTAACGCTTCGTTACGCCAACTCGTGGTAAGGACACATCTCTCAATTCCCAAAATCTGAACAAATTGTCCCTTGTTTATCCCAAAACTGTAACATAATATTTTGTAGCAAATGTAACATTAAAGATAGGTACCCACTTTATAAATTAATTAATTCGTGAATTGTAAACACTGTCAACCCATGGAACCCTATGCTACGTAAAAACTATTTCAAAGTGGAATTATAACATTATAAGCATTACCCTACTACTACTTGACACATTTATTTATTTGTCATATAATCAAAAACGCTGACAGACCCCTTCCTTTTTCCAGCAAAATAGTACCTACCTATTTTCGCCATTTAATTCGAGTCTCGACTCCTCGGTTTGGTCCCTATATGCGACGTTCTGTTGTGTAAGAAGAGATCATTAAGTTATTGTAATGTTTCGACAAAATCATATCATTTTTTCCTCATTAACTTATCAGCAAGTCATTAAGTAGTGGTCATTGCTTAAATTGAAGTTTGCGAAAATGTACTTACGCTTGCTTAACTGCATCTTTCTACATATATATGTAAGTGTATTTTTACTTTTAATTCACACTGTGCGGTAAGCTACATATATTATGCCTACATACATGGACTACACGAGTATTTGACATACCTATACAAATTACCTTAGATATACAAAAATACATTGATAGCAAAACAGGTAAGTAATAAAATGACACCAGCCTAAATAAAAATATATCTTGCCATTACAATATAATGATTCCAACCCCGTGTTACATTTTGATAATTAAACATACAACCTGATTATTGGTAAGTAAATTTCTTAAAACATTGTAACTCATACGATTGAAGGCGCAGGCACAGGTACTACCCATACATTTCAAATCTACCTAACCCGTTGCAAATCAAACAATTTACTCGTAAATATATAGCATACTATCGGCGATGAAAGTTGAACTTATTTTGGGATCTATGTATCTATGAATGTATGTTGCGGTGACGAAGTTGGCACGGCAGGAATGATAGAGTAAAACACTTGAAAATCGAGGTTTAAAATCAACTGGTGCCTCCTGCGAAAGTAAACCAATCTTAAAAAAAACGTTTGTTTAACCTTGGTTGGTTTGGTTTAGGATTCATTTGGAAGGTTTAGATTTTTAGCAAAAACAGGCTATAATCGGGCTAGGTTATCGACCTTCGTTTTAGACAATTTTCAAGGGGTCAGTTGTAAGAAAGTATATTTAACGGTAGCAAAATTTTACATTACATTCTTGTGTTACAAAGTTACCCGTTTATGAAGTGTTTTCAATTTTTTTGAAGAGAGGATTAATTTCAGAATATTATAATATGTATAGAAAAATTAGGAAATCTATGACTAACTATCGTAACCAATGGAAAAGACCGTGATATTTATTTTCATTATTTTTGATTTCATTAAGAATCATTAAAAAAAAATAATATGTCTTATAGGAAAATTGACGGTTAGGAATGTTCTTGACACATACGCTACTAACTGGGAATGGCCTGTACCGGTCAAATATTTAAATAAACTACGTCTGGCAAGTTAAATCATTGCTCTATTATCTCCCTAAATTTACCAACCCATAATAGACTTTGAGAGTACAAAAGCATCGCAGATGAATCTGCAAAACGAATAAAACCGCAACTGTGGTATCCAATTAAGTGGATTGCTAATAAAAGTGAAATCGAAGCGAGTGCAGTGGCCGCAGTGCCGTGCGCAGCGAGCGACACGTCTCTAACCCAAACCAACACCGCGGCAAAGAAACAAACAATTATGACAAAAGTCGTTTTTGTATGTCTAGGGCAGACCCCAGAGGGTACACATGTATTTTGCCCAATGAAATAAATAAATATAATTGGAACTTTAATCATTTCACTCGATAGAGTTGTAGTACCTAGTTGTATTTGTCATGCACACCACGTCTACAAAACTGAAGAGCAAAAAATCAAATTAAGTGTCTTAAATTTATTTATTAATATATTTTAAACTATACCTACTCGTAAAGGATTATGCCAAAAAATTCCGTTCTGGTTAATATTTACGTATCGTGATATAAATAACAGAATCGGGGCTGCTGTAGCCTCGTATTGCTCGTATGCCAGGTTCAGGTTTCACATTGTTACGTGGTCTTGTCTTGATGGTCTATTCTGACACTGTAAAATCCCGGTATCAACTGAAACATATACACGGTGGAATTTAATCGGTGAACAGGAACCCATTTTTCTAATTCAGTAATCGATGGCGGTCACGTTTATGTAGTACTTAAGTGGAACCAAGTTTTTTTTTTTAGCATAACAAATTTTTATGTTGAAATTAAACTTTAATTAAAATTTATTGTCACCCTACTAATGGTTTAGTCTGAAAAGTTTAATACCTCTTTTCAAACTATCAGCCATGCATCGCTCTTATTTTACATAGGAATAGAGTCTATCGCAAAAATTAAAGCATGTGAGTGGTTATTGCTCATTTATGTTTTAAGTTTATATGGCTGATAGTTTGAAAAGAGGTATTAAACTTTTCAGACTAAACCATTAGTAGGGTGACAATAAATTTTAATTAAAGTTTAATTTCAACATAAAAATTTGTTATGCTAAAAAAAAAACTTGGTTCCACTTAAGTACTACATAAACGTGACCGCCATCGATTACTGAATTAGAAAAATGGGTTCCTGTTCACCGATTAAATTCCACCGTGTATAGAATCTTCAATGTTAAGAAAGAATTTTAATCTAAGATTACCTACGACTTTATCCTAGATCATATTTTAGCAGTTGCAGATTGAGTATGTTATACTTAGTTTTTGTTCTTTAATGAAATCTGCTTTCATTATTTAAAAAAATCAAGCATTTCATCCTTTTATACTCATACGGAAAATATTCGTGAAAGAATATTTGTTGTGAAAGAATATATTTAGAATATTTGTTCTAAGTCCAATCGGCGATCTTAGGTATTAACGCTAATCTTGTCTTGTAATATAATGAGCATTTTTGTCTTAATTAAAACCACAACATACATACCTATTTGAAGAATATAACATTTTTTCAATTGAGGCAAAATTAAAATGATAAAATCATACTCATTTAGTTTTTTTTATTAATATGCTAAAATATATATATTTTTAATAAATAACTATTTCATAACCATATTGAGTAAATGGAAAAAATATATTATTATGTACTTACATAATATCGTATGGTAGTTATCGTCGTTTTGTAAAATCGAACAATAAATATTTTGTAATAAATACTTATTTGTTCAATTTTAAGTTCAGGGCCTGTTGCTCCACCCCCGATTAAAATATATCTGTAGGATAAATGTTAGCTATCCTTTTCTATATCCCTGGAGAAAAGGATAGTGAGAAAAAATCTCTTACGGGTATAATTTTCAGCGTATTGTGAAACAGGCCGTCAGTCTGTCTTCTACAGCCGAGTAAGGTGACCCTTTAAGGTCACCGGGAAACCTATAGAGTTAGTATCCAATCATGCTTGTATTAAACAAAAATTATAAATTTTAGTGGTCCATTTTGATATCGTCGGGGGGCAATACTGCGTAACTAGCAAATTCAATTAGGATCAATTTGAATGTCAATTGCTTGATATTTCAACTCTACCTGCTTTGGTAGTTACGCGGTATTGCACTATCCCCTACGATATGTCAATTTGAGCCACATGTGCTCATCCTATTGTATTTTAGTCACATATAAGACTCATAAATATAATAAAAAATTGCACAGAGCCCTCAGTGTTTAAGTCAAAATGACTCGTTACTTGACCGGTTTTTACATATTATTGAAGCTCTTTACATTCTGACACAACAGGCAGTCTCCTGTTCGACTCATTTCTCATTCAGCATATTAATCACATAAAATCCCAAAATAAACTATATTATAAATGAGGATGACTAAGACACGTTCAGTTGCTGCTAATAATTATCAAATTTGTGTGTATTCGTTATGGCTAGTATTTATAGAAAATGATGCGATTAAATGTGCCTTAGGTAGTTGAAATTGTGACAAGAGTCAGCGTCAAGCGCGAGGCTCGTGATTTATCGCGGTCCTAGATCCGGTTGCTCCGCCCGGCGCGCGCGCCGCCCGCAATGCGCCCACACAATATTTTGCTCTATTATCGAATCAGATCGATCACGAACCGCGCTACATTCGATTTTTGCGCTGCTTTATTTTGGCTTAACATAGATTTAGCTGTTTTCCATTACAGTTACTGGTGACCGTTAAAACGCTGGGTGGAATAGGTATATACTCAATTGTATTATGACATTTATGACCTCCTCTAAGTATACAAATCGCCTCTAGTTCAGGAACATAATTTATGCACCTACAAATAAAATATTACAAATATTGATATAAATAAGTACCTAAAAGTCGGCTTTTGGACTAACTATAGAAAGAAGTTAATTTGATTTAGCCATCTCGTAGACATACTTACGCGTTAACTCTTAATCAGTATACTATTTCCATTATTAAGTATTTTAACTACCTAATTGGTTAAAGAGACTGGTAGAGGCTAAATTGAATGTTAACCATAAGATATTTTTTTATGTAAAGGCTATTTTTTTTCTGTAGCCACTTAGCCAGTACCTATTACCACTTCAATTTTAAAGGTTGAGTACCTTAAAAGGTACTGGTCTTCTATCGCGAACACCGAAGTTGGTTAACTTCGCGGATTTTCGAACTTCGGTGTTCGCAGTAGTACGCCAAGGCGTGATAATAGTGAGAATGGCTAAATAAAAGCCAAAACGCACCGCCACCGTCGCCGGGCTCAGATTTTCGGTGGGTAGCTAATGTACGAGTAATAAAGTGGCTGCCGTGAGTTATTTTAATAATTCATTCTTTGGTTATGGGTCTAAACTAATATACAGTAAGGAGAAAGCGAACCAAGGATTAAGTCATTTACCGCTGGCACCTAAACGTGATGTACAAAATAGCACTAGTATGATTAGATAGATAGATACGACACAGGGCTTGATTGACGTGCCCTGGCTCTCACGCCAGTGGAATCTCATAATGAGTCAGCTAGCGGAGCCAAGACGGTGCGGAGTGGCGGATAGCGTGCCGGGCCGAGCTAGCCGTCGACGTCGACACCGTGTTACGGTTAATGTGCCTTGCATCACATGTGCACCGCTCCGCCGCCGCCGCTGTCGGCCGATGACGCCGATACGCACAACTGAGGAAAGTCGTGTCGTAGTAAACATTGCATATAAAAACTACGTCTAATAGTCTCGAGCAAACTACAATTTACTTAAACAACGGTAATTATTTATTCCAATAAATTTAATATGGGCGACTTGTATAGGAACATTAAGAATAGAGTTTTACACTCTCTTATCGCCATATTATGTTCTGATTATAAATAGCTTGTAACCTAATTGTCGCATTGCATGACAATACAAGATTTTAAGGCTAAGTATATGTATTACTACGTAAATACTACAACATACCAGGTAAACAGTAGATAAATGATTAGCAGTGGTCTTAATTGAGGCATAGCATATTGGTTTGCAAGGATAAGATTTATGTAGAATAATGTGACGAGTAGACGTACTATGAGTTGGAAAGTAAAGGATACGGTAGGTTTTACTCGATACGTAATGCATTATATCGCGCTCGCACTGATATATTGAAGCGAGCGTGATGGCCTGCTTTGCGTATTTATGGAGTAATACCTAACCTATAGGTACTTGCAAAGTCCAGATCCAAAATAAATAAAGTTGAAAGAGATGAAAAAAATATATATATAGGTATACAGGGTGGAAAGGGATGTTGGTCCCATACTGAAAGTTCATCGTAATGGTTGGTAGACTCGGTGGGTAGCGGGAAGGAACGTCGTCCCTTATATATATGTATATAAATATATATAATAATAAAGTGTCGGGTTTACCACGAAATACATTCCTAATAATTTTCCTGCCTCTCCACTCTCATCTAGAATCAGATGCCGCAGTATCCTTATTTTCTGAAATTGATTTACACACCCACAATAGCTGTCCCTGTATTGTACCTAGTTATTTAATAGGTACTTATAGAATTAAAATATGTCATTACCTAATAATACATTACAGTGCGTACCTAATGCAATTACGTATAATTCTGACATTTAAGTATTACAACAGTAACTACTTATATGAGTGTGTATCATGGTCAGCTTATTCGGTTTTCTTGTGTAACGATTAATATTAGTTCAAGTAGATTTTCATACGATTGTACATTTTTGATTGAATACATTTTTATGCTTTTATTTGAATAAGTTCATGTTTGGATAGCTCTACAAAAACAAAAACTATTTATTGTCATATCATAGACTTATCTTTAGTAGGTAAGCAATGTTCAATATCAAGAACATCAGCGAACATTTTGCTATCCAAAGTGTCGTTAAGTAGCTAGCCCGGACTTTAGGTACTTACTTTACCGTTGTAAGAAGCTTGAATTAAATACATGCTTATGTCAAATATACATAAGCTTATTAAAAAGCCTAATAAGTTACGAAATTGGAGGTGTCTCTGTTTTAAACTCTGTTAGAAAAATATTGACACAATATATTATTCATTTTTTTATATTTTGTATTATCCGGTTTTCATGGACAAATTAAGGGAAATGCAAAACACGAGGTAATTCGTTCTATTTCTTATTTAATGACAAAAAAAAATTTATTAGTTTATTTGTCTTAAAAAATAAGAAGAGGCGGGTACTGAGTTTGTGTACTCATAACATAACATTTACTAACGACGTGACCCACATCAGAAAAAAAAAATAAGGCACAAGATGCTCCCTTATCCTGTCACGGCCTTTTGTGAAAATTAACATGAACATGAAATGTTTCCTGTTCTATTGTAATGTTTTTATAATTTGTATCAATCGTTGAAACATTGTTTACTTAGTAGTAAAAAGCCCACTTACATATACCACTGGTTATACCACTTCTTATATGGAAAAAATAATGATTGATTGTCATTTCTACTACTAGATATACGAGTATGTGCATATTGGGATATAGTGAGTACGTGGAAGGTAGTTTTGCGAGACTCTTTAATTTAAATCAATCTTATGTAAGCTATACATTGCATGTATAATTTTACGGCACTATAAATAAGTACATACTCGAACCTTCAATGATAGGTATTTCGTGTAATTGTATACATTTACGATCGAAAGCAGATGAGTTCTGAGCGCTAAATCGATAAAATGCAAGTGAAATATTTTGAAATGATTCACCATAAAGTTTATGTTGCAAACATGACTTTCTAATTTAACATCATATTTAACGATCAATTATGGAAAGGCGCTAGATTTGAGTAATTAAATTCAAAATGGTCATTAGCTTAAACACATTATAGCAATATTTTGTCTGTGGGGGTCGCCGGTCGCGGTCGTCCGCCGCCAATAAGTGTGCGGCTCTGCTGATCGCTGGAGTGTTAATTAATAACTAGCATTTGTAGAATAACGCTTCACGATAACGAGCTTCGCCAAATGAGGTCGAGGCGGCTTATAGTGGCATCACTCGTATGTAAGGTATCTACACTTAAATCACCTTGCCGAAAAGAAAAAGTATACCAATTGAGCTGTGTGAGAGCTAGACCGTAAATCAAATTGAAGATGCCCGATAAAGTGGATAATAATTAGTGGAAGACGTGAAAGCGTTGGGAGTAAAATTCGTGAGAGTGTGATTGTGCATTTGCCGAGGGACATCCGGTTTTGCGGTTGCGGAGCGCTGCCGTCGTCGCGTCCATTGCCAATATGAAACTTACGTATGTATATTCATTAGTACCACGTTATGCTACGACGATCGTAAAGCTAAGTTTACAGGCTTTCGTGAGTAATGATACTGTCAATACTATGAAAATGTGGTGAGGATAAGCTTTGTCTTAGGCGTGATGGCTGCGCTGGGCACTTGCTTGGAATTAAGCCACGCCCGCGCCTTGGCCGCCGCGTTCGGTTTCATGTGGGTGTCGTTGGTTGATAGCTTTACTTGCTTACTATATAAAATACAAAAATTATGTATCAAAAACTTTCTGATGCAGGTACATCAATTAAGAGTTTAAGAGAATAATAAGCTCTGTAACCCCGATGCCCAATCGTTCCGTACCATAGTAAAATGTGTATAAATCGTATAAATGTAAAAAAATATATAATCTTAAATTCTATCCAACATTAATATCGAAACTAAGTAAATTCTAGACCGTAGGCTTAGGATCAGTTTATCCGGCGGTTGTTCGTTAATAGGTCAATTGCAAAAAAATCCATACTTAAAGGCCTTAATGAAAAATTTAACATCTCATTTTTGTGTTACGAAGTTTGTGTGACTAAACTTTCGTAACGCAATGGAAACAATCGGGATTTTCGTTTGCATTAAGCCCTTAATTATGTAACTTTTTTGCAATCGAATATGGAGTTTATTTATATTTCCGTTAAATTCAACAGGTTACTTGGGACAATTGGGACATTATTAGAAGTTGCCTGGTTGCTGTTTTCATGCATAATAATTGACATGGTAAGTGTGAGGTAACCTTAAGAAAAAGATCTTAGACCGGTGACTGACGGCATATGTCAAAATAAGTAACATTAGGATGTATACACTTGTTCAGTCAGTCATTAAGCTTATTTTTTAATAACTCAATAATAGTAAGAGTCAAGACACTAGTTTCTTAGATTTTATAATTTTTGACCAAAATGAGCTTGCCTTTAATTTAACGGAAATCAATAAAAACACCGTGTGTACTAAGTATGGAAAACACCCGGGCTCGGTGCGACCTGATGCAATTAACCAGTACCATATTAAATGAAATCAATAGTACGAATACGAATACACAGGCTCAATCTTGATTTAAACCTTCAAAATTCATCTGATCCTCCTGTAATCTATATTGAATATTAATATGGGAATACTTAAGGACTGACAATGGGACCAACATTATAAATGTACTGTGTATCCTGACATTAGATATCAAGCACTTAATAATAGGTCAAATAAGTTTACGCTTACTAGAGACGCTAGGCTAGGCACTCTAGGCAGTGATTATGCAACCAGCCGGACGCATAACAATCGGTTTGCCGCGGTCCGTGACTAGTCCTGCTCCCGATACTGCGTCGCCACTTGATCGCGGATGTGTTCGGACTTCGACTCTTCGACTGAGCTCCGTGGTACTCGTTAACCACAATAGTCTTCTTATATTCAATTCTCACGGAGCCGCTGTCGCGGATCTTTTATGGAATTGCATCGAAAATTTGTCTCAGGATAGTAATATAGCTGGGTATATAGGTAGATAGAATCCTTTTCTAGGCTCTTATTAGCCGTAATTTGTATGGCGAACTAGGTAACGGTATCAGAGAATCACTTTTTAACCGACTTCATAAAAAGGAGGAGGTTCACAATTGGACTGTATGTTTTTTTACGTTTGTTACCTCAGAACTTCCTACTGCGTAAACCGATTTTGATGATCCTTTTTTTATTTGAATGCTGATGCTTACCTATTGGTCCTTTTTTAATTTGGTCCAGTTTTGACAGTTACATACATCTATTAGAAAACCACATAATTTTTACTATAGAATTTTATCAATTACTTCGTAATAGCTACATCTCGGATTTGAATACCCTAAGGAATAAGTACATTTCGTTCGGCTTTGTCTAACGGCTGAGGAAAAGATACCATATCATATCAATCATATCATAATCATAAAATTCATAAAATGATAAGTATGATTGGTTTGATAATAGTAAACATTTTAAGGTCTGTAGATAAACTTGACTTGATGTAGGAGTTATTTACTGACGTTTAAGTAGTATGATTTTAAGTTTTTACGTTCTGAATCTACATTCATAGAATGGGAACACCATTCGTTAAGAAACAAAATACTTAGTACCGGCGCGCCCAGTCCTCGTCTGAGCATTCCACAAGCTAAAGAAATTGGTAGGAAAGTATTGAGCTGACCTGTACTGAAGCAAAAAGTGAATAAATAAAATAAAAGTAAGTCGAGTGCGAGTCGGTTTCTCCGCGAGATTGACGTGACAACTCGATCTAACCACGCGCAGCTCGTGACTATCGCACTCACATGAACATTCCTTCATGACGGCTCGCAATACAAAGAGAAACCACCACCTGACTGACAGTCTTGGGGCACCATTAGACCTACCTGCTTCTCTGCCAGGCCTACCTATCCGAGTCGTTGATATAATTCCGGTATGCCCTGAACTAGATTTTTTTTTCAACATTATACCTATATTTAACCAAGTAATTTTTAAGTATATATTGTTTAAATACCATATTGATCAATGTATAATATTATTTACAATTAGGACCTGTTTCACCATCTCCAAATAAAATATATGAGACCGATAAATCTTAGCTGTAATTTTCTCCTATATGCCTGGCGAAAAGGATAGGGATCATTTTATCTGACTGAAATTTTTATCCGGAGATTGTGACTCAGGCCGTAAGTACATAAATGTTTATCAAATTCATCTTTATTTTGAAATCGTAGTCAAAAGTTATAGCAAATGATAGCGTAACCCGGCATCTGAAAACGTGTTAAAGTGAAAGCAGGGTACCTATATAAATTCAAAAAATTTCACGTCAGTGACATGACATAAGTAGATATTAATTACTCATCTTATTCCAAACAAATTATAGTTACGATGGTTTGTAGGTGTAAGTCAGCTCGCTAAACTTGTATTATACCTATTCTTTTTTAATAATGAACAGAACTGATAATGTGTTCTTGTTTAACTACGCAAAACCGTTTAATTGAAAAATGAGATCACTGGCTCAAAAATAAGTGTAAAGTTTTGCAATCTTAACTTAAGTCATAACAGTCCCAATTGGAACGCGATTTATAAAATTGCTGTTGGAGTTATAAAAATTAAAATAACATGGAGTGCAGTAATGACCAGGCCTGCGCGACAAAGCGTATGCCGCATTATTCGAACGTGCGACGTGACGCCGATTATATTGATTGCAAGTAGAAACGTAAAGGGTACGCACTGTAATAGCGTGATTCACGGCCTCTTATTATTTTTCCTTGCGCGGGTATAGAAAAATGTAATAGTCAATAAGTACGAATGAACTGCGGTTAATAAAGTTTTTAACGAGATAATATATATCTGCAATCCTCAGTGCATTGTGTGTGTTCATCGCATTGACCGTCACCGCCGGTGAGCGAGACTTCTGCTGAAATTACTCGTACGACGGGGGCGATTGCGGTCGGTTTCACCGCACCACATTGTCAAGGCGTTTCGCGCACCTTTTTTGGAATAACTCGAGCAAATTTCGTCGGAAACTTGTATTCTACTTCGCGCGCGTTGCACTCGAAAATCAGATTTTTATTTTAATGAGCCAGTTTCACTGGTCCATCTCGCTCACACCCGCCACTGCACCGAATAAATAAAAGAGTTGCTCTACTTTCATTGAGATCGTTTCTTTTGGGCAGTGTGATGCGTTGCGCAGCCCGGTCCGCTTTGTGAGACTTGAGTCGTGCGCCGCCGCGGCCGCGCTCGCTGCCTAGTTCCTACTCGTACTGTCTAATTCTACACAATAATGGTATCTATTATGTATACCAGTTCATCTAGATACATTCAAATTATGTCACGATTTCTTGCCTGAGTATAAAGATTTCACTAATAACGTATTGGGAATTATTATTTATAACTCTGAAATATTACTACCTACGACGGTGGGTACTAGGTCAAGTATTCAAGTAGTAGGTATGCTTGAAAATTCGAATAGATATGTCATCATTAGGCATTTGATATTCGTTTAGTATTGTACTTATGACAAAAACATTTTCACACATAAATATTTCTAAGATATTACACATTAGGTATAGGTGTCATAGGTATAAGTTATACAATTAAATACACGAATATGACTGATTCTCTAGAATCCACTACTCTTTAGACTTGTACCCAACTTAACTTAAAATATTTTCTGAAATTTATGAGTGCCACGAGTAGAGCAGTTTTAAGTCTACAAAACAAACTCTGGTAACAGGGAAAGTCTCTGCTGGCACCATCTATATACTGAACCTACGTTTTTTGCCTTCCCTGTTATATCTATAGCTACAGTGTGTATTTTTTATATAACCAGATTTTTAACCAGGCGTAGATGTTTGTGCTAGGAAAGGATATTGAAAGATAATTAAGGCTTCGCATTCATTACAAAAGCGTAGTTGAGTTTTAAAAATAAATAGAGTAGCATTATGTATTACAGCGGGCACTTTATTTAGTATGTTCTTATGGACAGCAAATCATCATATCTTGTGACAGTAGTGACGTCACAACAGAGATCGTATAGTGATACATTACAAGCTAAGTAAGAGTTTTGTAAGGAAAAATGAACGTCGTTTATTTTGATGAAAAGCCCACGGAATTTCATTAGTTACCTAGTCTCTATACTATCTACCCTTAGCGTTACTGGTTACATTAAATACATAATTAATACACTCTGTATAAATAAATCCAACTTGTTGCAAGTATGAAAAATACTATCCGTATCAACGATTGACATAAAGTATCGCCATCGTCATAAAGGGCCCTGTAATTTACGTAAGTAGGTATACGGTACCATAATTAAAGTAATAATAATTGGAACGTAAAATGAGTTTTTGTATGCAAATGTAGGTGTTGAGCAAATATCTCAGTTAAGAGGTTGGTCGCGTTACTTGGTTGGAAACTGGTGCAAACCGCAGAACCAGTCCCTCGACAGGAAGCGGCCTCAGCCGAGCCCTCCCTCGCCCCTCGCCGCGCCCCCCGCGCTCTGCGCCGCCACCTGCTGCCGTCCTCCAGACACACAGCCTAGCTTTTCAATACCACTGCCGACAAGTGCTACCACACAAGTTGCACTTACGGAATAAGGCAACTAAGTAATAACTTTCGTGTAACAGCCACTCAAGGTTGATGTAATACGATCAATAATGGTATCTTACATACGTATGATTCATTGTATTAGTATACATGCTACATCGTATATGTACATAGAGGTACATACTTACAATACATATTTATAGGTACACCATTTTAATGTACATACAAGATTTTGAAACTTATTACACAAAATTTGTACTCGTAGAATATCAAGGTAAATTATAAGAATATTTTCTTATTATTTTTACAACGAATTTCTTTGTCATATTTAAATGTGTCTGGCTGCCAAGCGAATTTTGTACTGACATAGATAATATTTGCTTCTAACCATACTATAATAATATTGCGATTAATTATATTCGTATTGTGATTGTTGTGTTTTATATTTAGCCAGCCATGCTATTTCGATAAAACATACATGCAAACAAAACTTTACATGTGGTATATCATTTCTGTACCCAAGGTATTTGTTTTCTTTGCTGTTCATCATGTGTTAGATATATTTGTGCCTCTGCCTGCCAAGCGAAATGTTTTATGAAGTGGAAGCGTTCTACACCACTAACTTACTTAAACGATAAAAGCGTATGAACGTATTTTTATTACTTTGAAAAAAAAATGTATTACGAGCTTCTTTAAAAGATAGAATCGCAGTGACTCTTTGTGCAACTCATACATAATTACTACCTTACTACATCTTTTATTTGGTTGGCAGTAAAAGATACTTTCATTCGAAGTAGTGACTTTTTCCCTATTAAGTATTATATCAGTTACCTGCATGAAGGGTTGAATATATTATGAGTCTAACTGAGCAAATTTAACCACAGAACCAAACCAGAACCCCGCGTAAAATTTATATATAAACGCTCTCATGAACAATTGAACAGACATTTTCTACGGGAGATAAAATATTGTTAGCGACTTCCGGGTTTATATCATAGTAAAACTTTCTGAGTATGGAATATTATAATATGTACATTCACTACGTAAAGCATGTGATTAATTTAACGCCCTGTATGACAGAAGAAGAGATTCTTGTCCGTCGAACAGTATGCGGATGGTTATTTTCATAATAACGACAGAAATGAGTCATGAAGCTCGTACTAATGATTAAAAATTGTTTCCTAATAATATCTATTTCATCATCATCATCACCATATCAGCTAAAAGACATCCACTGCTGAACACAGGCCTCCCCCAACACTAATAATATCTATTTGTATGTATATATTTTATTTTATGTGAAAGTGACTAGTGAATCTAAAAATAGCAAGATAATACAAATGGACATCCATTTACCATAAAGAGCATAGAAACACATTGCGTTATTACGGCGATTTAGTCATTCTCATTAGGCAACCTATTTAGAACGACGGACCTTTTAAAGGAGATTTTGTTCCTTGGAGCCGTTCGAATCGATGAAGTGATCATCTCTATGAAGCTTTTTGAATGAATAATCATTGTATAAAAATACTAATTTAAGCTATGCTAGGCAATGTTATAGCAAGTCAACTCATACTTATCACTCAGTTTAATTACCTTAGGTAAAATATTTCTTACCGATATAGGCATTTATTCGATAATGTAACATAAAATATAAATTTGAGTACCTATCAAAAATATTTACCGATTGCATTTATACCTATACTGTAAGTTAGTATTTTAGGTAATACCTATTGTTTCAAGCTAATATCCAATAAATTACTATCCCTATTCTTTGAAATGAAATGAATTTTCCGGTACCTTGACGTAGATAGCGCTTTAATTAACTAAATTAACTAATACAGAAAAACCCGGAAGATATTTCACATATAAGAAGTTTTTCTGCGTTTAGAGTTACCCCGCTGTACTTTACGTGTACCTAGATATACTTTTAGGTAGTTTACAAAAATGTTGAACAGGCAAGAAAATCCTTAACCGTTTTTAGATCATGCTATGTATTTCTCATCCGAGGTGGATCCGACGTGACCCTTTCTATAAAGTTGTTATTTGGCTTGTTATTACCTAATAATACGGATTTGTTTGTGTGATCCATGTAAGGATCATGTAGAATAAAACCGTATCTATATATATATATCATTCTAAAATGATTACACTAATTCATTATCTACATAATGATGTAATTCAGTGGTTTGGTTTAAAATGTTGAGTGACAGTTGACAAAGTTTGTGTTTGTACCTTTTATAAAATTAATTGAGACAATTTCTTGGCAACCAGAAGTAAAAACAAAGGCAGACAAAGGTGGTAAAAACATAATTTACGCGAACTGTGCGACACCAAGTAAATAGTAAAAGTCAAGGGCATTATCCGTGCGGTCAGTCACTTTTTACCTGTTTTTGATTTTGATATATATTTTTGATGGCGTGGTGCTTTGTCAGAAGTACTTACGTATATCTCCTTACTAAAAAAATGCTTTTTAATCAAAGGGCGTCACGAAATTACAGCTTAATTAGCTACAGTAAATGTATTGTAATCCGCCATAATACCTACCATTATTGCAAATAAATTGCTTTTTAAAGTAGACCGGGCTACCATGACGTACTAATGCGATTCAGTTTAGGTTCAGGGAAAGGGATAGAGATATTCTATATAGCCTTGTACCTTTTTCTCGACGTAAACTGAATCGCATTAGTACGTCGTGGTAACCCCCCTGTTTTAGCTGACGACGTTTTTGCATCCGCTCAACCTAAACAAATGTGACATACGGATAAATATTGAAGATTGCATCTGGAGCGGATATTCGTTGCCAGTACCACATCTCGAATCCATCAATTCTTTGTCTCCCTCGGGCTAATACTTGTTGGCCTCGTTTCCACTGCATCCAGGGAGCTATGAAATATTAGTTATCAATCTGATCATGGTTTTCATGCCAATTCCTCTTCTTTTTTTTCCAAATGTTGCTTAAAAAGCGGGTTATAGTATCCTTTTCTTAACAAAATGTAACCTATCGAAAATTATTTTGTAAATTTTTCGTCAATAAGTACCTACATGGTTTAACAAATTGGTTTTATACAATTTACGCATCTAAAACCCAAATCTTTACTTTAAATATCTTATCACTCTCGCATTACATTCATATTTAAAGCCTATATAAGTGCAATGTGCATACATACATAAATATAAATCGGCTAACACTACTGTAATTCTACTGTTTAATATTCCAATTGACTGGCCGACCGGAGGGAATCAGTCGTGACATCTTTATTTAGCCATAGTCTTTATGGATTTTGTGTTTATATTTAGATATATATAATAATATGTATATTATATTAGTGAGACAACTGTCTCAGCACGCCATCGAAATAACAGACCTATTCACACCGCGTCCGGCCTCGGGCGACCTCCACTCAGCTTCCGTATATCAGTAAAAGTACCTGAGCAAATAACCTGTGTCTTAATGTAATACGAGTCAGAGTAGTGTGTCCAGTTGGCTAGTTGCCTTTGAACCTAAGTTCACCAATTAATGCGCAATGTACGCATGCAAAATATGGCGTATATTTGCTTTCCTCAATTTTCCTTAAGTGCTGAAAAAGGGGCAGGTGGGCATTTTCACGTTTAGAAATACCCAATTAGTGTGAGATTAAAGAACTTATTGCTGTCAGGTTCGTAACGACAATTAAGTACGATATTTGTATGAATTTAAATTTTATTGGCGTTTTTATATTATAAGATCGCTTATAGTTTATTAAATAAGCACCAAAACCGAGTTTTTATTGAAATTGAAATTTAGCTGCCAGACGTGGGCCTGTCCTATTTATTATATAATTTATTTATTTCCGGGATATCGAAAACAACTCTTACGATTTGATGGAACTTGATTTTTGGAGCGTATCTATAGTTGATCTAGGTTAGTTAGTCTTATCTCTGGGAAAACGAGAATGGCGAGTACATTTTTCTATATTATGTAACAAAGAAAACAGTAGTAGTATTGTGCATCTAGGGAAGTAAGCACGGTATTATTAACGAGAGTGTTACAAGCTTTTAATGACTATACGAGTAGTTTGTATTCCGCTTACCAACAATGTTTTCATCACAGTTGCGAACAAAAAAATAAGTTGAACACAAATTATTATTCTATGACGTACTAACATTTCTATAACTCCTTAGGAAATTTCACTTTTCTATACTCGCGCGATGCATGCAAGCAATGGCCCGCTTAGTAAAGAAGTGTGATGATAAACTTTACTACAAAACTAACAGACATGACCTACGACCTCTGTAGCTTTAAAAAACTTGGATTGGTTTGACATTGATTTATGTGTTAGTTACTAATATTTACCTATTTGTTGGTTTTGTAAAGTACATGTATATATTTGAGAACTTATTTATTTGCTTAGTATACACAACACACTGTAAAAGCGTTCTGTAGGTTCTGTAGGACGAATTTATTACAACTTTTTACCTAATGTCATTTGGAGCCTCGTCTGCCAACAAACCATACTCTGGTTTGGCGGAAGTTGTGATCTTAGTTCTAAGATTTGTGTCTGAATATTTCATTTTCATTTCATTTACTTATATATTTGCGTAAAATTTTCCGTACGATCGCTTTAAATTTTCTTAAGAAAAGATCTTTCTCGAGTTATACGCTAAGTGTAACTAGAAAATATGTACAAAATGACGTATTTATTGAAATGTTAAGTTGAGTGTTTCATTAAGTAGATATTTGGAGTGGCATTTGTTTTGTTAAATCGAGCGCAGCGGGGAGCAACGAACGTCCTCCGCCGGCGCGGGCGCTTCCGCGGCGCCCGTCAGCCTTGTCATTGCTCGTTGCGTTCCAGCTACACTTGAACGACCCAATATTATAATTACATTCAATATGTGCATGTACATTATTAGGTATTTTTAGGAATCAATACATTTTCTGCATTTTACGATATATTTATTATGAACTATGCCACATTCTTAGGGTTTTTTTTTTCTATTTACGTGACGTGTGTACTTGTAGTAGGTATATATTTTACTGATAATTCTGCTTTTTGGTCGACTAATGTTCTTTAGAAAGATAATACTCATTTTTTGTATGAAATAAGAATATCACGTAATCTAATTAAAGTTATAGGTTTAATAGGTATAAATACTTTTTTATTTCTTGTAGGAATATATTTCACTTAGTCACGTCACACCCGTAAGTGCCAAACCCGAACGGACGCTGCTTAAATCATCTTTTATAGATGTTCCAAGCCAATGATGATGATATTTCACTTTATGCGAATTTCGGTTTATGAGGTTTAACTAATTAGTTTATTTACATAGGTGTGTAGTGTGTACTGAGTACTATCGCATTAAGTTAAAAATATGGGCATGGGACAATCATACACAAATATAGTAGTAGGGATCACGATAAGTTCAATTGAAAGTTTTATTGTTGATAGTAGGCGTCAATATAAATGTATAAAAATACATAAATGTAATAAGATGAATATAATTATATGGATTATAACAAACAAAAATGTGTAATGAACACACAAAACATACATATGTATATTCCCTGATCAGGATTCGAACCCAGGCCCTCCAGGTAAGCCCAATGCCACCTAAGCTACAGAGGCCGTCAATAATGAAAGATGCACCCGTATTTATGGTTTGTGGGTAAATGTCATGCTTAACACGTTCAATGCGGTAGGGGGTCTTTCGACCCCTTACAAAGTATGGTTAATTACAAGTTATGCTAATTGCAACAGCGAAGGTGTTAAGACGTTTAAAAATCATTTGTTATGATTAATCAATATTACCACCCTAACTCTTCCCGCGGGAGTCGTAAGAGTCGACTACGGGATAGAACTGTCGCTGACCATTCTTTAATTTGATTGATGATGGGCAGCAGCGTCATCATAGTGGACACATTACTGCGATCGCCAATCCGCTTGCCCAGCGTGGTGATTATGGACATTTACCTCCTAATGCGTGTATACGCATAGATAGTAGGAGAGGCCTACGTCCAGCAGTGGACTGAGACAGGCTGATGAGGAATCAATATGACGAAATTGATAAGATGATTCGGACAGACTTTAGTTAGTGTACGTGTACAACACTGATTATTTATTTAAAATTCGTCGGTCTATTATCTATTAGGATTAGACGAGGAATTTATTAATGAATATCTAATTCTATGTATATTTAAAGCCACACCCGATGCCTGTGATTAGATTGTGCATTTCGCTTCCGTTTAGAAACAATCCGGACGTAGGTTTTTTCCACTTGACAACTTGCTCGGCTACTTGGTTAGTTTAGAGTTATTCACGCGTCTGCGGTTTCTTTGGCATATATACGTTATCAATGCTACCACAATTGATGTTTATTCTGGCTTCTGCCGCGCGAGTTTACCTCCGTTGTTCACTTTAAATAATCTGAAAACCGAAAGCTGGAAATATGTATGTACAGTAAATTAACATGGCCTATCATATCACAATTTTGACGGAAATTTTATCATTGGGTATAATTATTTATGAGCTTAAACAAACACAAACTTACGCTAATATTTATCTGACAGATATATTTTATACGGAGATGGTGAAATTAGGCCCTCAATGACTATAATAATCTATTAGAATTATTTACATGGGAAATTATATCTGTTATAAATTATAACACTTATTATTTGTGGAACAACATTATATTATAACTTATAATATAATGTTGTTCCACAAATAATAAGTAAGTGTGAAATCATTAGTACCTAAAATTTTTTAACACATTATTCTTGTTATTACTAATATTACACATTATTGTTAAATATTGATCAGTAAATTGTATTTAAAAAGGTTAACACAAATGTATTGTTTTAGGAATACTGCTGAGAATAATTTCCCAGATAACCCTCAATAAATAGTTACACATGTCATGAGGATAGAGTCAGTCCACGTTAACTCTTCCAAGCAAATGATCTGCCAACCATATTATAATGTGACATTTTATATCTACTTTTATTTTGACGTTTCGATTGCTTGAAAGAGTTAATATAGTCCGACTATAGTATACAATTACGCAAAAGATACACGACAATTAAGCCGGTTGGGACCTCCTGTTAGTAGAAGTTATAAGGGATGTTAGTGACATAAAGTGTCATATTAGAAGCTATAACATAAGAACATAACCAATGACAAAGGCGTATATCATAGTATGAAAACCCTCATCCTAGCCGAACCATTGGTTATAAACTGCGCAGCATTCGATCAATGCAGCGCAATGCCGATGCCGATGCCGCCCGTTGAAGTCTTTTGTTCGCGGCTTCGTACCTACAGCGTGCATTATTTTTCGTATGTTGAAGCTTTTTCTTTTAGGGTTGTTTCGATCAAATTTTAAGTTATTGAGCTTATAATAAATAATTGTATTACCACCTATTGGATAAAAAAATATAATTTCATTAGAATTAAACTCTCGTATTTTGCATAAAGATAAACTTCGAATTATAAAAAAACTAGTCAACATTCTACTCTGCTTTATGCTCTATGCTGTTTGCTATACAATATATTCGTTTTAGAGCCAACAAATTACCTAAAAATAACTTATTTTGAAATGAAACAAAAGTAGGTATAGCGTAAAACGGGTTCAACATAAAAGGACTAGATGTTTCTGTGGTAAAAAATGTTGCTAAGTCGGAACGGAACCTCCATTGGAACGATAATAATATAGTAAGTGGTAAAGTGGAACAAGGAACTCGCGTAGTTGGCGCCTGGTACGTTGAACCTCTTGCGTCTGTGTGCTCACTAACACAAGGAGCGTTAGTGTTAACACGTGTACACCCCACGCACACAGCCTCGCTGTTTCCTCTGTGTTAGCTCACAATACTGTAAGTCAAGGGAGCTGTAGTCTCGAACCCTGTGCGGCGTCGGAGCAAGTTGCACGCACACAGACGCAAATGTCACAGCCGTCCCTCTCAGTCGCAGATGGCGGGAGGGAGACAGACCATTTGAGTTGGTATGTGTCTAATAAAGCCGCGGGTACATTTATCTGATTCACGGCGCGCGGGCGTACTTATAGCTTTACCTACGATAATTTACTAAAACTGAATTTGCCACATTGTTAGTATAGTTTAAAAGTATGTATCTGACCCAGATACTGTAATACAGGAGCGAGCGATTGCGAGCTTCGTCCTTGTCGCTTGCACCGCGTTCGATAACTTCTCTCATCGCATTAAGAGCTTTTAGGTGCAACATTATAAAAAGGCAATAAGTAATTAAAGAGAATTGAAATTGTTTCGAGCTCTAGATGTCGATTACTGATCGACCTTTATCGTGTTTCGCAATAGTTGTATCGAACACGTGAGCAGAAGGCAACGTTATTGTTAAATGCATTGCGTAAGGTCGCGCGTACATATTGTTTTTTTATGTACTCTATAAAATTGATAACTATTTGTGCACATTGAACTACATATTTAGTCGTCTCGTCGCAGTTGTAGTCGTGGCTTTCGAGGTTCTCGGCAAGCCGAAGCGTACCTACGTGTGAAGTGAACACGCTATTGAATATTTTCGGGTACGAGTAGGTGATCATTGTTCACAGCGAGAAAACAATGGAAGGCAAAGGTTTCCTGGCTGTCTTAATACGGCGCTATTCTTTATTGCATGAGTTTACTTACATCTGAGAGATTAGCTTTGGCAGAATCAAAGTTTTAATAATCTGATTTAATTCTGATAATGATACAAAACTGTAACATTAAAACAGCATAAATTTATTTTTTAGTACAGATGGTGCCTTTTTTATATGCTAGTGCGAGAAGTGGCTCATTTTACGTCAGGTCTAAAACTTCGGAGGGCCATCTGTACTAAAAAACGTCATACGAGACACGTGCAAAAAGGAAATTCGTAACTCGTGTCCACTTAAAACACTTTCTTCCATCGTGTTTTCAAACATCGCCACTCGTTTCGATTTTCTTGTTTTTCGCACTTGTGTCGTAATGTACTATTAAACTTTACGATCATTAAGTATTTACAGGGTCGATTACAAAAAAAACATATTTAATTAAGGGCATTAATGAAAACAAAACTTAACGTCCTATGTTTGTGTTGCTAAATGATGCATATCATTTACATTTATTACTATAGGTCGTGATTTTTGTCTTCATTAAGCCCTTCATTATGTGCATTTTCTTTAGAAAGACCTATTAATTTATCATGTATGAAATAAAACGTCATTATGAACGTTACAATGACACCGAAAATGGTTGAAAATATAATCCTTCCCTATTTTCTAATAAAGTATAATCTAATAAAGTATTTGGAAGTTATTTATGATTTAAATATACTGAAAAACCCATCTATCGAAAACTATTGCATGGGGTTACGAACGAGAGCTTTCGTTACCCGCATAGGTACCAACATAGGTACGCAAATCGGTGTTATTGCTTAGAATAAGAAAGGCAAAAATTATAAATTTTGTAAAACTAAATTAAAATTCGTGTCTGTGAATTTGGCGCATTTATTTGCATAACTGGTACTTAGTTAAAGCCCACTCATCCTTAGTAGTCTTACTTATTAAGGAAATAACGTGTAAAAACTTAACCTGTTTGCCTGTACCGAAATACCCGAGTCCGTATACTAGACTTTTTTTTATGAGATTGCATTATTTGTATCAAGTAAATTTGCAGTTTAAGTCAGAATACATACACTCTTATGTTAGTAAGTTGACCAGATAAGACAACTAAGGATGAATAAGCTGTTACTACATTACATATTTAAACAAAAATAGTTCGCTTCTGACGATTAAATAAATTATAAAAGCAAGTTCTAAGCAGAAGGAGTCGGTTAATTACGGTAATGACCTTGAAGTTCATAATGAATATGTTGAAATGAGTTTATTTGCAATCACGTAAAATACCGCATTTAATTAACGTCTAACCTAACGAAACCTGTTAGAATATTTGCTTAAGTAAGTTGCTCACTACAGTCACTACTTCGTTCAAAATTTATGCCAGTAATATTTCTTTCCGGAGAAAATGGAGCATAGTGCACATGTTGAAAACGGTCCTGATAAAGTTGTACGCGTGATTCGTGAAAACATTGCAAAAGTTCGGAACCATTTTGCCTAATTTCAGACCGATCTTATAATACACATCAATCGCTTCTCCTTAATATGTAGGTATAATAATAATTAAATATTAATTATTATAAAAGAGCCTCTAAACTTCATATAGCAACCACACCTACAATTACTGAACGATGGAAAACTGTTGAACGATGTTTGATTGATATGAATTTATTGAAAACTGGTATCACTCTGATTACGCATACCTATTGAATATCACATTTTATTTTTAGCCCGCTTATTGATAGAAAGATACTATTTTCGCGGAAAAAGCTCTGATTTTGTTATAGAGGGTTAGTGTTACGTTACCGAACCCATTGTAAACATCATTCGTTCGCATAATGTAGTTAGTTTGGGTTGGATACATATATTTTACTTAACTCCTTTATTATTGTAGGTTATGACTTATGAATACGATCTAAGTTTCCTCGGTTTTTCCATAAAGTAATAAGTCCCATAAAGTGAAAATTGTTCATCCGTTTCTTCCGTGTACGAAAGCCTATATTTTGATTTGAATACTTACTGATTAATCTGTATTTTTTTTACAATAATTAAACTTTTACAGTTTTTAAATATTGTGTTTAAATGTTAAATCCTTTCAATTCCTTCCTTATATTTGCTCACTCTGTATAACACTACTAAACTTCACCTGTGTACTCGAAAACATGCGTTTTCTCAGAGACAAAATCAAGCTATATAACCTAACGTGGCAATGTACATTTGTACAAGTTGCAGAACATTCTTCAAATTTCGGGAATATACTCGGAAATTTCCGAGAATTTTCATGAGAATTTAATGGTATGTTCTCATTGAGAATGTTTCCATGAGAACTTATGAAATGGTGTTACGAAGAAAATTATATTTCACTATTGAGGAAACAAGGTATAAAATATATCTTAAAAGAAATGTATATACACAGGTTTTAGCATAAATAATTAGATTGCTTGTAAATTTAAATTACCGAGAACATTGTATAGTATATATTGTATAGAAGTTTCGCAACTTATAAAACTTCTCCTCGGTACATTGCTAGCCTAACGTCACCAACATTCTTCTACAATTTTACCTACAACACGATTACATTTGTTAAACATAGAGTTGCAAGTGAAATTCTATATAAGTGGGCGTCTATTCTCCTACTTGTGTGTATATAATAGTATATCATATTAGTTATGCCGTAATCGAGTAATTATATTAGGTTCTACAACTCGAGGTTATCTTCTTATTCATTGATTAACTAAATGTACATCATGTATTTAATTTAATGTAGTGCATGTTGATTAGTACCTACCGGCTCCGGTGATTATTAAGCAAATCATAATCGTAAGATCATAACTTGACTCATCTTGTATACATACTCAAAAATATTATTGATGTGCATGTAGCTAGTTTGTTTCATAAGACAAATATCAATATTGATTGGTTTAAGCCAGGAGCATAATAGCATAAAATAAAAACACGTGTTTTTGCAACTTTTTTAAATCATATATTTTAATTCCGTAATATCCGCTTAGACTAATTCAATGTAAGCATACCTACGTGTGTAATTTCACACATTCACAAAGTCGTGTAGATGTAGAAAAATGTCTAACACACGTGCGCCGCATTGATACCAGCAGCGCGGAACGAGTTCAGAGCGACCTGCTGCGCAAGAAAGAACTCAGCCAAGGACGCCGGCGTAACGGTCCGCGCGGGCGCAGCCCCCCTGCCTCCAGGCCCCCGCCCCGCGCCGCCGCCCGCGCCGCGTGCTGGGCCCACTCGCCATCCCGCTATCCCGCCCGCGTAGCGCCGTAGCGATGCTGCCACATCTACATAATCTTACTAAACTGAATTTCACTTACGCTACGTCCAAGTTTTTACATACTGAATTCTCAACGAACAAAATTGACACTTTGATTCTTTTACATCATCCTTGTTGAATTCACATTTTTCTTTGTCTTGTACTTAAACGTATGACATGTTAAGTATATACTCAGGTACTGTTTTAGTGTATTAGTCAATACAGCTTATGTTAAAAACCTAGCTACAAATAAATAAAGATCTATCGAAACATCTCAATGCACGTGGTGCGACCGTGATTGACGTGTCCTAAATTGAAGATAATTCTTCTGAAAATCCAATTGTACCTTTCGTCGTCCGGACATCGACCCTAAGCCTTAAATTCGATGTCTCTGTCTCTCACTCGCGGTAGCCCACTGCGTCTCATCGTCACGAATACCGCTGTTGTATCTTTATTTTGTTCCATCGCGGCCATGAACAATGACTATTCGTCGATAGGTAGGAGTATTCCTATACCCCTCCTTGTCTCGTGAGCGCAGGCGCTGCCGGACAGAGCGAGACGTTTTTTTTTAGAATTGCTCCGAGTTTAAATGTTTCGAATTCTTATTGGACCGAACGGAACTTACGATGGCTATTCGAAGTCTGTTCAGAAGTTACGATAACCTATATTTTAATCGCATTAGTTCTGCTTCAATTGAAATAAGTTTAAATATCAGAAGGTAATATATAAAAATATGAGTAAAAAAAGAGCAAGCGACCTCGCAGCGTGTTTTCGCACGCTGCCGCCTTCTCCGCCCCCTCCCCGCTGTCGTGGGGCGGAGGGGCGGCGGCGGCAGTAGTTCAACGGTGTTTCGTTCGGAAATGTCGAAGGTTTGCCGGACGTCGGCTACACGGAACTACCTTCGGCTCATGCGTGGTTCCAGGTATTATTTTATTATAGCTATGCTTGAATGTAGAGCCGAGAAAAGTAGAACACGGTTACAGTTAATTATTTTCGATTATCATTTTTTTCCTTTTAGTTTCTCTTTGTGTTATCGATTCACATAAATCTGATCCAGTTAGGTAGTGTATGACGTAGGTATGATAAAAAAAATCTCACTTTATAGCAGTGATAATGTCTACTTATAGATAAAGATTAATTTCCTTGCCAACAACGAGTAAAACGACAAGCCCAGCCCAATCAATATTCTAATAAACACGCGGAGCGGCGTATAAAAGACTTCAACGCTCTGCCTGCATTGCGCGATCACACATTTCAGTTCGATTATTTAATAAGTAGTAACACTACATCCAATAAACCATAGATAAATAGTATTTCAAATAAATTATTTTTGAATAATATACAGTGAGACCAATTACAACAAAATGACAAAAGTATACATGCTAACAAAAATAAAACAAATATATAAATTCTAGACACATTTGTAGATATGATGAAAATGAAGTCTATTAATACTGTATAATACGGTTATCAATTACATAGGACACTTTTAAAGAAACGTTTTAAATTGGCCTAGTAGTAGTATTTGTAGTAGTTGGATGGCGTGATAGGGGAACCCGGCGCCGAGCCTCGGTTGTTTTTACGCACTTGACATTGAGACCATGTCTCCTATTGTCATTGGAATTTTTCCACTGCAATCACGAGGCGGATTTGCGATAAATCCTGTTTAGGTTTTTATTGCGCTTATGTTGTGTATTATTACTATTAATCGTAGCAATTTCTGTTGCGACCTTTACTTTTTATTATTAATTTATGTTTATTTATCGCGACTGTTTATTTTCTTGTTAACCACTTATTACTAAACAACTGTTATCTATTATTTCCATCTGTCACCATAAGAGGTAGATGGTAGACATTTTATTACAGTATATTATTCCCATGCGAACCTCGTACTAAATTTCTCAAGGAGTCAAGGGCTGAATTTAGTATCAGCATTCACAAGACTACAGTAAAAATTAAACAATATTCTATATATGAATTCAAGCTTATTTTGTCCTCCATAACGATTAAATATACATCTTCTTCTTCTTTCTTCTTTCTCCTGGCTTTTGTCCCATTTCATCTGGGTTCAGCCCTCCTAGTAATCCTGCGCCACATCACACGGTTGTGGGTTGTCTCGTCTGTTGTGTTCATTAGCTAACGATTGAATATACATAATTAGATATAATGCTCGTACATACCTATGTACATACTCGTAGATCGACAACGCGCGCTCCGCGATTTTGAGAAATCGTATTACAAGAAACGTCATAAAACACATTTATAACTTGTCATATAAATATAATAAAGCTTATAATATCGATATAACGAGATACGAGTCAATATTTTATCTCGAGCCAACATGTCCGACTTAGTAGTTAACGCTTGGAATTACGAGATTTTGCAAGCGTTTCCCTTCGCGTACCGCCGTACATATCTAATTTATCTCGGTTGCATCGGCTTTAGGATCCAATATAATATAATGACTACAGGTTAAATGCATTTTATGGTAATAGCGAGATGTAGGTAATAGGTATCTGGTGTGGCACAAGCAGCTTGCATGAATTAAAACTATATATACGAAGGATCACAACGGACGAGTACAAGGGTTAGAGTTGGACGTTTTTGTTGTCATAGCAATAAGTATAACAATAATTATATCATTAATAACCAGCGAGCCAATCAATATATTTAATTTTAATAACGGCGTTTGCTCCCATTTACTGCCAATAAAATAAATAAATGTCTTAAGACATCTTACACAAATCGGCCTAGTAGTCCCACGGTAAGCTCAATTAAAGCAATTAAAAGATATATAATTATTTTGTTTCTAACTTTGCCCCATTAATATTGTAATGTGACAGGAAAGGAAAGGAAATAATGTATTATCCTCATAAGACAAAATGAACATTACAATATACAAATGTAGTTGTTGTCATCCAATTTGTTTTTCTTTCATGAACTAATTAAAGTGAAATATATTAAGTTTCGTTGCTTTTTAAAACAAACGAAATTTATATACAAAAACAAAAATCAAATTAAAAATAGAAAAAGTAACTGTCGTGGGTCTTACGAGGTTACATTGTTTTTTTAAAGATTGGATTATGTCGAAGCATATCATAGATATAAGTACCTACATATACCAATCAGGGTAGGTACAATTTTCTAATCGTTGTAGATACACTCTAGCTAAGATTGCTGAAAGCACGTGCGCGCAGTGACCCGGCACGCAGGCGCACCACTCGCGAGTTCCCGCGCATCCCCGGTTCTCGTCATCAGTCACGTCGGCTAACGAGCCAGCCCTCGCATAAATATTCACAACGGACCACACGAACAGAAACTACTTAAATACTACACCACTAGCAATTTACAACTCTCGCGTGCTTATATCATGTTTGCTTGATACGAAGAAATTTTCCATAGGAATGGGGAATGGATAAAAACATATACATATATGTAAATCTATAATACCTACACATTAAGATTAGATTACGTAAAAACATAAGAAACGAAAATATTGAGTAAAAATAGTTATTTATTATACAAGGGGGCAAAGTTGTTGTTTAACTGTCGTGCCAATATTGAGACCTGAGCTAGCGAAAGATTCCAAAATTGAGCCACGAGCGTAGCGAGTGGTTCAAAAACTGGAATCTTGAGCATTGCGAAGGTCTCAAGGCACGAGAGTTGAACAAACTTTGCCGCCAAGTGTAATACAACTTTTTTCCCCTCACTATCGCGAGGAAATATGATTAAAAATCTCATCCAAATGTAAATTAACTTAAAGAAACCATTTAAAACTCAATGTCGAAACGTATCGTAGAATAGAGTTACTTCTGGAAATTAAATATAGCCAATGGCTTACAAAGTCACCCATGAGACCGACCAATTTAACATGTGAGCTCCGATTGCGCATGTTTACTACGGTCATACAGATCCACTTATACTAGGCAGTAGGGGGTTATAGGAATTAGAGAAATGTCAAATTACTTTATTCACAAGTGTGTAAAAAGCGTTTTTACCCGCTCGTATTAAAGGATAAACGAGCGCTTTACGAGCTAGTGAGGGGAAAAAACATTTTATTGTAAGCCTTATTTTTTTTCAAAGACCTATTTATTCAACGAAACCCCACACAATAGGATTACAGCAAAATAAATAAATCATCCCCACATTACTACTAGGGGCGAACCCTAAAAAAATTGTGATTGATTATATATTTGATTGATTAATATATCTAGTATATAAATATATCTCTACCAAATTGCAAATTTCTAGTACTAACGGCCACTGAGCTATACTACGGACAGACAGGCGGACAAACGGACATTGTGAAACTATAAGGGTTCCTAGTTTACTGTGGAACCCTAGAACCCAACCGTTTTTAGGGTATCATTAATTATTTTCTAAATGTGCCCACTGCACAAGCATAACTTAATGTACTTTACTTCCACTTTAGAAATAGTAGCAATATTTAACTACAATCCCTACACACTTATTTATGGAGGCCTTGTTGGCTTTTAAAATGCTTTTAGTGCCTGGTCGACCGAGTTTTGCTCCCTAACTCAAAAATATACGTTTTCCTTGAGATAAAACCATGCTAGATTGATTGTTTACTTCGTCAAAATCGTTAGAGCCGTGATCGCCGATATCGCTTAAACAATGTGTAAATTCTTATATATAATTCCTCGCTTAAGAGTATTACAGATAAATAAGGTCTATTCTATAATATAACTATGTTATAGTGAAACACAATGAAAACTGTAATATATATATTTTTAATTGATCAAAATGAAAATAATGTATACCTGCATGTATTAAGAGTACCTATATCCTTAATCGTTACTGTCATTCTTGTTACTAAAACCTTACGTGTTTGGCATATAAAAAACGTATTAAAATTTAAAAACGCATAAGTAATAACAAACTTGTTTTACAAACATTTAGCGCAAGTAAAACTTTTAAAAATATCTTAAAACTTGACAGAAAGCCTCGACGAATCCCTTCAATTAATGTGCTGCGAATCCGGTTTCACAAATTACATTCATGCACGGTTTTTATTGCAAATTGTTATTTGGCTATATCCATTACAAAGGCAGTTTAGTGAAGTGTCGCACGTTAATAAAGATTCGCATTCCTGGTGTTTTGAGTTGGCAATGAAAAGAAATGGGAGAGTGAATTGCCAGCGCGAGTCCCTTTCGTCCGCTCCGCCGTCGCCCCCACACTCGTTTCGGTTTCATCTCGATAGAGATGAAACTTAAGCCTCCCAATTAAATACCATATCGATGAAAATAACGATCATGCTTATTGATTTAAATTGCAAAGGAGCACCTCACCTACCGGATTCGGCCAACTCGAGTCGTTATCGATGAAGGTTTAATTGGCAGACGTGTGTTATTCGCCTTTCGTCAAGCTGCAGGCCTTCCATCGGGTCTCAACGAGAATGAATATCGTTTTCCTATGGTAATAATTTACCGAGTTGTCAATGTTGACAACCGCGGTTCAAGTGGAACACAAAAGACGTGATCTTACATAGGTACTTGCCGCAGCTGTAAATTCTAAAATGTTAATGGATACGAGTACAAGTAAAGACGGACATATCTTTAAGTAGCGATCTAAATAGGTTTATTGATAGGACATTAACAAAGCTGCGTCGGTAATGGTCAGCGGCTGTCCGGGACGCAACCGTTCAAGGCTGCTCAGTGAAAGGATCCGATGAATCTGGATCATCCCGCTCGTCGCAGGGTCCGATGTACGCCGAAGCCGCTGAGAACCGCGGCCGGCTAGCTTCGACACCACGAAATATGCAAATGATTCTAGGCTGCAGTTACGAAACGCAGTCGTCCGGCTGTGCGCGAGACGTAAATAACGACAAACCATTATTTTAGGAATAAATTCATGTGAGTTACACCTAAACAGGCTTGTACAAAATGGAATAATTTAGGTACTGAGCCCTGAAAGCCAATTGTCACACTCTTATAACAATGAGATAAAAATAGCTAATTTTAGTAAACGTTATACATTTAGCCACTCCCTTGCTTCATGTAGCTTTTGTTACATGTCATCACTCTTATTTTACATAGACATAGAGTCTGACGCAAAAATCAAAGCAAGTGAGTGGCTAATATACTTAGTTATATTTTCTTACAAATATTTAATAGGATTCAGCATATTATACTTCGAAAACTTTGCTAATAACAACGGTCAAAATGATTCATTCAATTAAAATAATAAACTTGGTACCTACATGTTCTATTGAATAATGGAGTTACCATTGGTCATTGGTAATAATTTAGCTAACGTATTATAAATATTTGTACTATTACAATAAGGACCTCAAGGATATAAAGTCATTTTTCTTTGAAAATTTTAACGTACAATTAATTTTCCTACTTTTTATATGTACACTATACATATATGAATATATATATATGTCGGAGATATGAGTTACTAAATCTAGAAAACGATAAGCAATGTTTTGCTTGGAGTGGTCTTTGCTTGGTCCATGCAAGTTTGCAGGTAGATGATACCAACCTATGAACAGGTGGCTGGTGGCCTGACAGTATAAAAGGTCACTACTGCAGTGTTCATCAATTCATTCCCGTGTTAGACATAGAACGATTCACTCTTGTCTTGTTATGTGAAGGGTTTACATTCTTACGAAGAAAGTTATTTCTATGGTGTATGCATCTATGCATGGACGCAAGCTTAGAACTCTCCATTCGTTTTCTACTACTGCGTAGATGCGTAGATACAAGATTCTGTAACGAGTAACAAGTAGCTAGGCCTCTTAGCTCGGCTGTCATTAGGGTTCCCGATATCAGCAAGTGGGATGAAGACTCAAGGCTCACGTAACAGTGAGTACTGGTATTGTATCACATGTAAACGGTAAGGTTTAAAATCGACAACAGTTGGTAAGGTAATGATTGTTCACTACGTATGTTTGCAGTTAAGTTTGATTTGAGTCGTGATTTAGAAAACTGCTTTGTTCTTTTTTTGTGATTACTGTTGTAAGAAAACGTGTGGGTAGGTATCCTACCCTATTGAAAAAAAAAAGAAATAAAAACAGTAATTCTAGTGATTTCAAAGTATATCACGACCCATACTTATTACTTACTTAGTTGTGAAATACTAGCAGTACCAAAATATGGGCAGGTAGCCCTTTGTTTTGTTTTGTTTTCGAGTCTACCAAAAATTAATTTGTGATAGTGATAAACATTTTCAATCCATGCCTTGTGTTAAAAGTTTTCTATGCGTGTGAAATTACCGTTACAGATGTTCAACTTCAAGATCAACAAGCTCACTGTCATAGTAGTCTACAGTTTCATCCATGATGAATATGCTGTGACGATGAAACGAGCGCAATTTCTTGCGATACCTATGTCCAAGAAATTAAGAATTGAAGACGCCAACTCTATGGTTATTTTGGAGCAACGGAAATTAAAGGACAGGTTTCTTTCCAATTGTTTTAATGAAAAATTAGAAGCAGTAGTTTAAAGAACTAACGGTTGACATTTCTGTTTGTAACGTTAAGTTATTGTGTTCTTAATACGTTTTATTATTTGCGAGATTAATTTGATTATAGTAAAGTGAAGCACAATCTTATTTTGATGTCGAGTATAAGATGAGGTCAGTGTCTAACCTCAAACTTTAGGTACTTAGTGTTATGATTAGGTCTAGCATTCCAATTATCTCAACATCTGTTCAAAACTGCTTATTGCTAGTCTACTTAAAAAAAAAAGGAAATCAGTCGGCTTTGACTTTACTTTGTTTTTGTGATAAAAATGATATCGTACAATTTGATGATTACAGTTCAACAAGGTGAGTCAGAACGAGCTGCCGGTCTGCAAGTTGTAGATGTCATGCCCGGTGGCGTAGCAGGTGTCGCTACTGCCTACCGTGAACACCTGGTGCAGCACGTGGTGTGGACACGTTGTTAATCCGCTGAGCAGTTCACATTTTTGTTGGGCTATTTGAGGTCTGAGCTAATTGGTGAAACTAATGTTGTTGTAGCCATCGAGGGTTTATTCCCTTTCGATTCTATAGAGTTGAAAAAAAATTGAGGAAGAAATGCAAAATTGAAACTAAATTAGACATCAATGTTACAGTTACGCAAGTTTAAAATAAACAAGTTTTATTAAACGCATTGAGATCGGTTATAATAATTTCTGAAGGGTGATGATGATGGTCATGATGGTGGTCATGATGATTGTCATGATGATGGTCATGATGGTGGTCATGATGATGGTCATGGTGGTGGTCATGATGGTGATCATTGTGGTGATCGTGGTGATGATCATGATGGTAGTTATGGTGATGATCATGTTAGTGGTCATGATGATGATGGTGGTGATAGTCATTTCTCATTATTTGGGCTGTGCATAGTTTCAATTTGACTACTTTAGTTTAATTAAAGTTGTGGATTATAATTATTGGAATTAGTCATTTAGTTTGCAATCGTAGAATGAAACATTTTACATTCAGTTTGGTTACCTTTTCTCAGACTGCATACACCATTTTATCATTCGTAATCGTAGGTGTAAAATCGGATCTATTTTTCCGTCTCCGTGCGGCCACGATTGTGGGTGGCATGCGTTTGGTTTGATGGTGTAATCGGTCAATGTGTTTTTGGTTTGGTTACCGGATGGAGGTAGACCAATTTTGTTGTTGCTGGATGGAAGCAACTGTGGTTTTGGTTACCGGATGGAGGTAGACCAACTTTAGAGTACTGTAACCCATTTGTTGGTTTGTTGAAGTGTTTCATTTGACTATTGTAGAACTATGACTGTTACTGGCTAGTAAAGTAGTAAGTACATAGACTGACTAGTCTATTCGAATGTTAATGAAGTTGATTTTAATTCCCTGGGTTGATTAAACGAGTACCTAAATAATTTTTAAATTTAATGAATTCAAATCATCACTCATGTGAGCTTTCAATGGACCGAGAGCAAGTCCGAGGGATTGAGCGTGATCTAATAATCGCATCGGAAGTTCCGAAGCATGTAAAAGGTGCACGTGGACTGCTTTTTATGTGCAGTATACTCTTTGCGAGGAGTAGCACTTACGCGGCTGAGATGGTTAACTTCTGATAGGTTATTGGATCCTAACAATCCGATGGACTGAAATGAAATCGGATGGTTATGATGTAACCTGGTTGAGTAATTTACGTTTTTGTTTGAGTCGAGAGGTTGACTAATTTGAATCATTCATTAATTGAGATCATTTTGGTAATGCCACAAAAGAAGTTATTGTTGTTAAAGGGGATGAGGTGACTATGTCACAATGTGAGTTTCCGATAGACATAAACGTGACTTGTGTTTCCTTAATTTTGATTTTACTGGTAACTGAAACTGAGCTGGTGGCACTATCAAAATTGTCTAACAAATTGAAGTTCATAAATGATTGAATACAGATAACATTTTGTTGTTAATGAAAATGCTAGAAAGCCAAGTACCACGTGAAGTAGATGAAGATTGTTGTGGCATGAAGGATGAGGTTCTCAGTTCGGTTGGTCGACCGTACCAGAGGCTTGATCGTAGCCGTAGCCCGTTAGAAGTCGGTGTCTACCTTTGAGTAGTCCGTGGGTACGCGGTGCGCGATAAGCTCTGGCGGAGGTCGGGTCTTGTAGAGACCGTAGAGTCAGGGTTGACTCGGCGATCCCTTGGGGATGCGCGTAGTGTGTGGTTATGTGATAACCAATAGGCCACGAATGAGAGACCTGCTTCCGAACGTTTGCCGTCATGTGTTTTACGTAAAAGGTGGCTATGAAAGCCAGGTGGTACTTGTCTGGTCTTGCATTTAAATTGGTGGTAATGAATTGACTTTAAGTGATCCTAAATTCAGTTGCAAAGAATAAAATTATTTTCCTTGAGTTGAGTTGATTTTACGTAGACAGATAATTTGGTCAGGAGTAACCGAGTGGTGACAAAGATTACTGATGTACGTGTTTGTTTCAGATACAAGCGAGGACGCTTGTCTTGTCAGTATGGCCGTGTCGGAGATATGAGTTACTAAATCTAGAAAACGATAAGCAATGTTTTGCTTGGAGTGGTCTTTGCTTGGTCCATGCAAGTTTGCAGGTAGATGATACCAACCTATGAACAGGTGGCTGGTGGCCTGACAGTATAAAAGGTCACTACTGCAGTGTTCATCAATTCATTCCCGTGTTAGACATAGAACGATTCACTCTTGTCTTGTTATGTGAAGGGTTTACATTCTTACGAAGAAAGTTATTTCTATGGTGTATGCATCTATGCATGGACGCAAGCTTAGAACTCTCCATTCGTTTTCTACTACTGCGTAGATGCGTGGATACAAGATTCTGAGTGCTGTTGGTGGCGAGTAACGAGAAGCTAGGAGGCAGATAACTGGAGTCCTGCCCCTCTTAGCTCGGCTGTCATTAGGGTTCCCGATATATATATATACACTATACATATATGTATATATATATATATATATATATACATTTTTATTCGTTTATTTATTTCCACATAGGAATAATTATAATAAACAGTATTCGTTCGCATTTTGTTGGAACGTAAGTAACCAATTGCACATCTCTCTAGGTACTACCACGCTAATACCTTGCGCATCTTCAGACATATTTATGAATGAATAAAAATAATTTCTTATGCGCGCTCGACGACGTCTTTACCTATACTAGCTTCAAGAATAGTACCACGAGGAACAGAATACTCACAACACTCTTTTAAGCCACGTTCACATTAAATTTATGAAAATATTCATAACGTAATAAAAACATGTAACATGCTTCTAACATGTAAACTGCAATGTAAAAAAATAGTTAACATTAGAACAGAATGTGACAGTTTCACGATTAATAATAAGTATTATCTATGTATTACCTATTTGTATATAAATTCAATACAAAATCATAAACCTTTTTTGATAAAACATATAATTATGTAGGTACATAAATACTTTCGCACGATCATTTAAAGCGTCGCATTATCCAAGCACTGCGGTTTGCCGTATGTATATATAATACTAATTTTATTATTTAAGGCATTTTCTGAAATACTCAGTTTGAGTCAATTATTACTTTAATTATATTTATCAAACCTGTTTCAAACAAAACTCTTTAGGTATTTATTTAAATTCTATATACTTTAGTTATTCATTTGTCCCAGAGATTTACAATTACATTATCTAATGACGTGAATAATATAAAGATACTATTCTTATTACAACGGACAATGCCCAATACCTAGATAAACACGGCGACACAATAAATAAATGTAGTCGACGGTGGATTGATGTGCAACGCTATAGGTAAAGGATATTTAAATGTTTAGTCTCTATAAGTAATCATTTGGAAAAAGAAAAAAAAATACAAACCTCCTGTTACAGGAAACAATGGTTATCGGTTATAATGAAAAAATATGGAACTGAGATTAACCTCATTTTTCATCAGTTCTACGTGTTTTAAATAAAATCAATCAGGTTATCTAATTAGTCATATACCTACAACCCTGTAATAACCACAAAAGCGAAACCTTAAAATTTCTCAGTAAAAAACGTTTGAAAGGAGATCGCTTCGGATAACAGTGATTAAAACACCATAAGAAAGTTCAAGTAGGTGTAGTTGTTCACGTAAAACCAGAGCAAACCGGATCCAAATCGAAGGGAGACTTTAGTGTAACTGGACCACACCGTCTCGAATATCGCCCCTTAAGTCGAATAAGATTTTCTTTCGAACGCCGCAGCACCGTAGTTTCTCTTTTTTGTAAGTGCACCTGCGTGCGATGTAGGGCAATCTTGGCAATTTCGAAACCATATCGTAATTGACGCTCATCGGTTTTTTTGTGATTTGACGAATAAATACGCATTAATTTGCTTGTGTGTTACCAATTTAGTACCTACTTATCTTCGAATCATGACCATGACTAGGGTCGAATTCATTAACTACACATTATTTATTTATTAGTAATTAGTAGGTTCTACAGGATGCGACCTATATATCAAAAATGTAAATAAGGAAATATAAATTTCGAATGTCTAATACATTTTCATAGTTAGAATACTTAGGATTCAATTAAACAGTTTAATTATTATTAGGCCGTGACATACCGGCAAATGAGCTTTCCTTGAAATAACGTAATGTAATGTAGATTCATTACCAATTCCTGCCCGTACTTTTAATTTAAAACGTATAATTTATAAATTTATTAACTTTCCTAGAAACTTTGTGTACAAAGTAATATACCTACCTACTTTAAATTAAGTCTTTAAAATTATATGGTCGCAATGTTTAACAGCTTAGCATTGCATGTCTTACATTGTATTGTAATAAAATAATTTGACCCACTTGTAGTTATATATTTATTTAAGTAGGTACTTATTTGTTGACGCTGATAACTTTTATGATAATTCACATAGTTATGTATCTGTTGTCATTTAGGTCGTAGCAACCAAAATAGCCAAATAGTTCGGTACACCATATACATATATTGTAAGGTTAACTATCTTTACTAATGATACTTAGATAATACGAAGATAGTTATAGACACCACAGTTTGTTTTATGAAATAGGTAGAATGGTTTTGACTAAGTAAGTAAGGTAAAAATCTGTACTAATATGACTGTCGTCAATGCATTCTCGATTATGTAATTTGCAGTATTCGTTTCAGCAAGGTTGGTACATAAACATACCTAGTTTGATGTAGATACCGAATTGCAATACATAGTGAGTTTTCGCGCATGGCGATATATGCGAAAAGCGAGCGTCGCGCCGCCCGCGCTCCTGCGTGGGAACTCGACCGGCGCACCGCTCCACACTAGCTAAGCCATATTTTACATCAGGATTCGACGCAGTCTAGTTGCAGCGTTCGCGTAAGTAATCTGCGCTATTAATGTCACGACTAGATTGTGAATCCTTGCGAACACCACTACCTGGATCTGCAATCGACCTGCAGTGACATTTAACGGTCTCATATTCATTTACACGTTTATTGGTTACTTGGACATAAAACTAATATCGTTTATAATAAATATTCACGTTTATTAATGTTAACTTATTTCGTATTTTAAGTACATGTGATATAATGTACGAGTACGAGTAGTTAATAGTTCACTATTATGAAACATAAGATTAAATGACCTGAAAAAGAAATTACGTAGGGTATATTAATTATCTATACTCCATACTCCTATATTACTTACTAGCGGTTGCTCGAAAAATCGTCGGTGTAAACTATAATTTATCGTTTCCCGAGACAAACTATAAACATATACATTTTCTTAAAAACGTTCCGGTAGCTTAGGTGTGAAAGCGTACTCTTAACATAAAGTCAGTACAGTTTTTATATGTCTGTAATCTATATAAATTTCAAAACACATGTACTTACTTGTGCTGTACTTACTTATTACCTATTATGTACGATTCGAAAAATAAAAGTTCAGATAAAAGCATTTAAACTTACCTATGATATTTTATATTACATAACACATGTCATAGGAATGTTAATCTCGAAGCTTCAGGTCCTAATCGTGCACTTATAGGTACTTATTATCTAAGACGTCACGTGCTAAACGAAATCCCTACCAACTATAATTTTGCTTCCACAATCTGCTATCTAAGTTAAATATATACGTTTTACGCGCATAGCAATCTGGCATGAAATTGCAACAGAGAGATCAAAGGCTGGCCGATCAAGTGGTCATCTCGTCTTCACCGCAAAATGTCAAGGGTCGATGATGCGAACTTATGAGCACGAGTGTCGATGTCCCGGTACCGACGTGTCGACTCATCGTCGGCATTGTTGGCATACAATCGACACTGGACACATTTTTATATGTATACCCGTAGTAAATAAACAATTTTAAATATTAAATAAAATTACCATGATAATATCAATCTGCTCTGTAACAACCTTATTTATTTATTTACTGTAAGTATACGTATCCTAGGTATCCTACGTATCATAGGATAAGGCATAATGGGATCTTTTTAAAATATAATTTTATTGAAATTCTATGAAAAAAAACTCATCTGACTCGTTAATTGCTAGTTAACCTATACAATATTTGATCGCAATTTTGATTAATTAAATTAATACCTTTTTTCTACTGCTGAACTTTTTTTGCTAGTTACATAGCTATATATTGTAAAGATATACATAAAATTACAACTATTCTGTTAAAAGTTTATGGATCTGCTAGCATTATGGCCTGCTGAAAGTTTATACTGGACCACTAACGCCTGTCATCCAAGTACACCTGCAAGCGAATACGAAACGTCTTTTCAAATCAACGTAAGAACAGCTTCTCGATTCAATAGTCAAGTCTATGTAAGACCGCCAATTAAATCCGTCGCATTGTCGTTGGTCGGTTATCGCGGCGCGGATCGCAATCACCAGCGCGGCTGCGTGCGCCTCGCGTCCCCCGCCCCCCGGCCCCCGCGCCGCGGGCGCAGGGTCGGCCCCAGACACTATCGTCGCCATCGAGACTTTAGCGTTAATTGTTCGCTTATTTTTGCTGCAAATAAATACCTACAAGGCAATTTGTAGGCTCCGTTCGATGGCTCTCAAAGATAATGGCGGGCATTGTTGTGGCGATATCGAGGCCGTTTATTTCATGTTAATTAAAGATAACGAACAATATCTTTCTAATTTACTGATATTTGTACTGATACAGTAGTGTCACTATTTGAAACACTTCTGCTTCTCGTACTTACTGCGCATCGGAGCATACTTACTCCTTTTTAGGGTTCCGTAGCCAAAATGGCAAAAACGGAACCCTTATAGATTCGTCATGTCCGTCTGTCCGTCTGTCCGTCTGTCCGTCTGTCACAGCCAATTTACTCGGAAACTATAAATGCTACAGTAACGAAATTTGGTAAGGGTATGTGTTGTATGAACCGCTACAGGATTATGATACTAAATTGTAAAAAAAACCATTGGGGTGGGGGCCCTCCATACATGTAACTGGGGGATAAAAAAAATTTTTTTGTTGTATATAAGCGTGTGGGGTATTAATAGAAAGGTCTTTGAAAATGATATGAAGGTTCATACATTTTATTTTTATTTAAGCAAATCATTTTCGAGATATCAGCTCTCAAAGTATGAAAAATGTGTCCCCCCCCCTTTATTTTTTAAACTACGCGATATAAAATTGTAAAAAAAATATATGTTATGCACATTAATAAACTCTATCAACGATTTTTAGTTTAATTAAATTACCTCCTATAGTTTTTGAAGTAGGTTGATTTAACTGTATTTTTTTAATAATAAATTGATAATGGTACGGAACCCTTTGCGCGCGAGTCCGACTCGCATTTGGCCGGTTTTTTAATAAGTAGTAGTCGAATTAGCCTTTGGCAATATTGGGAGCTCGTTGAGTCGTATTGCCTTGCGTGTGGGAGTATCGGTGCAACGATACGATGCCGCTGTCGTGTCGGGCTCGGGCAGTGCGCGGAGCCGGTGCCGCGTCGTGATCCAATTGGTGGCTGTTCGCAGGCACTCGCGCCGCCGCTCTTTTGCAATGCCTCGTTAACCCACATACATCCCTACCTACCCGCTTAGAAGCACCATGCATTATTTTTTTATACACGGTGTTTTTATTGATTTCCGTTATATTAAAGGGAAGCTTATTTTTAGTCCGATAATAACCAATTTCTCTAAGAAATGAGTGTCTTAACTCTTACTGTTATTGAGTTATAAAAAAATAAGTTTAATGACTGAACAAGTGTATTGCAACTTATTTTGACATGTGCCGTCAGTCACCCGAGACCTTATTCTTACTCTTGTCATTTTTTAAATTATTATGTATGAAAACGAAAAAGCAATTACGAAATTAACAAAAGCCGATATACCAGGCAACTTCTATTAATGTCCCAAGTAACCTGTCCAATTTAACGGAAATATGAAAAAACACCCTCTATAAACACATTTATATAAAACATAAGGGTGGCAGGACAGCATTTATTTAGCATAAACCAAAATGACTTCATAGAACAAAGCCATTAAAATCACTCATTGCCTAAATGCGTCTCACGAAGTTACCGTTAACCGGCCGAGCGGAGAACCCCCATAAAACATTTAGCCGAATTGACATTAATTGGTACCTATTTCATTCCCACTCTTCATGAGCGTAGTGCTCAAAAATAACTTAACAGGCTCCGTGATCACACTGATCACTTAGGAAGAAAGATTTTTTAAAACACAGATTAATATTATTAATTTGTATAATAGTGTTTCGGCCTTTCATAATATTTAAAACGCATTAGACATAAATTACAATAATAGGGCAGCCATTCGGTTGTTACAACAAGAAAATACCAAATAAAAAAAATCCGGCCTAGTGCATATCGGGCTTTCTCAATAGTTATTCGATCTAAAAGAGATCGCTCATTAGCGATAAGACCGCCTGTTGTTTACTTCTATTTGTAATCATAATTATTTTACATTGTATTCTGCATTTATCCATATACATATGACAGCTCCCCTCCCAGAAATCCATTTATGACAGCTTGACAGCTCAAAAATGCTACCAGAATTCCGATGTCTGCACATTAGTTAGCTATATCATTTTAAAAAATACATCCGGGGAAGACCTTGCTGAAGTCTACAATAAATATATATATATATATATATATATAAATAGTGGACATCTCAGTGAGCATCAGGATTCATACGATGAAAAAGGTTTAGCTCGATTTATTAACGTCGACTGCACTGCACCGAGAAAATCGTGAGTGTTAATAATTTATTACCATTATATATAACAGAATACAAATTGCAACCGGCATTTATAACTTTAGTTGGTAGGTGTTATTACTATTCGGAATTCTTAGAAAAACCGCTTGGCCGACCTTGTTATGGGCGCAATGTAGGTATTTACTGGCATGGGTACCGGCTTACCGAGTAGCGATTGCAACCGCCGCTTGCTCCGCTTTCCGGACCTACTAAATGTTTTGTTTTAATTATTTTAAGATGTTATAACGTTTCTTATTGTCTAAATACTTTCGAATGAGAATATCCGTTAACAGTTTACGTGCGAGTACACTTTTTTGAAGTACGATAAGCATACACTTACTTTTCACTTTGAGCTTTATTATTTTAACAGAAATATCGCTTGTTATCCATAACTCAGTAATAAAATTAGACATCAACGCGCTGTTTTAAGCTTTTTATTAATACATTTATTCTAAAACAATCTATCTAGCTGGGCTGTCTGTGGATTCTTGTGGAAAAGTTCAATATTCATTGTGCATTCAACATCCCTAAATTAATAATAAATGTTATGTGTTAAATTGTTAATCTTAATTATATAACACAAATTGACCTAGTTCTACGGTATAAGATTAAAATACACGAATACGAGATATACGAGTATATACATTGTACGTATACATAGTACTTAAAAATACGACTCAAAAAATATTTAATAAAACAATTTGGGTTGTTCCTCAAAATATAATAGGTAGATACTTGAATCCAGAGATTCCAGAGTAGTAACCATGAATAAGGTACTTAGGTACAATTGTGGTAAACACATAAAGCGCTGATTTTACCCGGGTCTGAACCCGAGATCTCCAGCTTCGTGGGCAGCATTACTCCCGACCGGTTGCGAAAACTATCAAATTATCAATATTCTCGGATTGTTGTTTGTTCTCGAATTATGATATCTCAAATTAAGTCTAATTAATTATGATTATACGCAGCGTAGGACGTCCACCCACAAGATGGGCAGACGACCTTATGAAGGTCGCAGGGGCACGCTGGATGCAGGTCGCATCTAACCGGTACATGTGGAGGTCCAGAGGGGAGGCCTATGTTCAGCAGTGGACGTCTTATGGCTGAGATGATGATGATGATGATGATACGATATTTTATTATCGATGAAAACTTTATTTCATATTGACCGTATGATAGTCATGCTAGTTTCTTATTAAACCACGTTTTCATAGCATTATCATATCAATATTTCATAATGTGCGCTAAAAGCCAATAATACATATAATGAATAATTACAACTTGTAATTTGAAATGACTTCAATCTTAACAGAGTTTTATGGTATAGCTGCTACATAGGTAGGTATGTTAAATATTTATTAACGGCATCGAGATTAGGTAGGCACTCGTTTGCTTTGACCGGATGTATTCGTAAGATGGCGGCGCAGGTATTTATCATTACTGCCGCCAATTAAAAATTCGTTTCACGGCGTTCATTACTATCATTCGACGCGGCTGCATTAGCGAGTATGACTAACTATAATATTACAGCAATTATTAGGTTCTGGTCATGCCCTCAAAAACCTAATCCTATATCTTCCCAAGCTGCGGCAGCCCAAAATATGTCGAACGTTGTGAATAAAAATATGTGAATTTTGATGGTTTCATTATATCATAGTGCTGATCTATCCCGCAATAGCTCAAAATCGATTTCAGTATGTTACTCGTATGAACCTTCCTAATGTTACATAGTAGGTACAGATGAAGTGCAAAATCCTTTCTCTTCGGCTTTTCACGGAAATATCCGAATTCATATTGCTGTCACAATGAACTTCAGTATATATTGCACTGAAGCTAATTGAGACAGGGAGATTAATTCGGGCGTTTCCGTGAAAAGCCGAAGAGAAAGTATTTTGCACTACATCTGTACATCAATATCATGCATAAAATCTGTAGCAAGCCACATTAAGACTTGGCACCAACTACCACACTTACAATTTTTCTTACAATCTGGTCTGCTGATGACATGCAATTAATTAATTTCGTAGTCGATGAAAAGTGTAATGAAAATCACATGTCATTTCTGGTAACCGCTAAATGGGGCTTTAAGTATGTCTTATATACACTTGGTTTAACAATAACTTAAAATTACGTTTACTAAACTGATAAGTATACTACCTATGTGGAATCTTAAAGACCCAGCCAACATGTCAGCATCGGTCTCGAATAGTAGGTATTAGTGTGATGCTGATGGTCACGTCATGACCTACATTTCTGATTAATGTAATAAACTCTTCTGTACGATGATGTGCAATGTAGATGAATCGCCGTATTTACCTTTTGCATGGTGCACCACAGTTATTTAAAAACAATAGAAAACTTTAGTTTTGAAATAAAGTAGAACATAATATGATCGTGAATGTCTCAAGTGTCGGAATATATTCGTGGCGTTAATAATATTTGGTTAAATGGCAGCACGTCACGTATCAGCTGTCGCAAGCTGACACCGCGCTGTTTCGGTCCACGGCCCGGCTCCGGTTCGTGTCGTGTCGTTTGACAGCCTTTCTCACTTTACATCTCCTACTGATCAGTTTAACAGTAAAATCGTTGCAGTCCATCATTGCTTTCAATGTTACCAACTTATTGTATGACAGTTAACAATACTGAGTACTCTGAGTAGGTAACATATTTATTTGTTAACTTGATTTGTGGATAAATATGTGCGAAAGTGTAATAGGGTATCGTTTCCCAAAAGCTTGTAACCTATAATACAAGTAGGAGTCTCTCTTTATCACTATTACATAGATGAGACCTTCCACTTGTATAACAAATGATTTCTAGAAATGAGCCCCAGTATTTCTATTAGTCATAATACCTACCTACGAGAGTAATAGAGGAAACTTCTCCAAAAAATTAAGAGCTCTTCACGAGTTAAAATGATTTTAGTAATAAAATTGATCAAGCCAAGTTACCCCGGTATCTTTTGAACATGTTTTTAAACTTTTCATTGCCAATACATAATAAACGGCATAATAATGACGATATGGAACAAGAGTTTAGACTAATTTTTGTAATAGCAATCTGGCAGGATTGCACCTGGTATCCGAGCCAACGGAGTCAGTAATAGTGCATTAAAGCCGCTGCGGTGGCGGCGTGACTGGCTCGCCCCGGTTTGCAGCAGGATCTAGAAACGTGAACCGCGGGCTTAAAACCATTATACCTACTGACACTATCCTAGCGACGCGACGATTCAACCAATTGCACTGGCTTTGTTATTCAATGTTTACATTTATGTAACTATCTGGGATATAATGCTACTTGAATATTTAGGTATAATAAGTAATTTACTACCAATATGTATAACGCAATATGCATAGTTATTATTTTGCAAGCGATTGCTTAAATTTAAATTCTTTCTTTTCAGATTAAGCCCCGCCGTTGCACGAAGAACTGGAATCATGGCAAACACTACCGATCTCTTCATCGCCGCCACTGAGAGCCTTGTGAACTAAGTTGTTGCTAGGCAGGGCTTAGGCTGGAGTGAATAATGGGAAAAAGGAATGTACGGATCAAGTTCGCACACTCCATTGGTCCACCCGTTACGTTGAGCAAGTTGGACAAGCTCGAGTAGCCGCTCGCCGCTCCCGAACGCACACCGCACTTTCAGTTACCGACGCACTAGCGACTGCCAATAAAGTACAAGTCATACCTGGTTAGAATTCACATAAATATTTAAAAGTAGATTTATTTATTGTAGTACAAAGATAAACTGGAGCGAAAAAGGTGTTATACATGCAACAAACCTGTGAACGGACGACGGAGGAGTCGTCTCCTTCAGGTACAGTAATCGAATCGGTAGTCATGACGGCCACTGCCCCAGAATTGTCAAAGTCCGATTTTTTTGACTTCGTGACATCGAACGAAGTAACAGACGCCCAGTATAAGCAACAGATGCGTTCGGTGAACGTGTTTATGGAATCGCCCGACTCACGGTCGAACCCGTTGCTGTCGGAGGAGCCCAAGGAGCAGAACAACAACAGCCTTCTGGCGGTGTCGAGCTCGCCCTCGCCGGCGCCCGCGGCCGCTATGCCTGCCGCCTCCACCGCGCTGCAGAGCTTTGATTCCATCTGGAACGTGGATCGCGACCGGGATCGCCTCGAGACCGCGATGTTAGAGGATCTCAATAAGTACTACTGGAACCAGGATAGCGAAATAAACAGCGCACACCCATGTACCGACACTGCTATTTCTAATAAATTAATCAGTAATAATACGGATGGACAAATATACACTCTTACAGTTCTTAATCAAGATATACATGAATCGAGTACCAACCGGTATTGGACTAAAGAGGAAGACGTTTCTATGTCCAGCCCTACCGATATAGATAATAATTCTTCCTTAGATCTTGAATCAATACTAAATATGAACGGGTTCCCTAATGATTTCAATCAAGATTCCTTGAGCTCTAATGTCCTTCCAAAAGTTGAAAGCTATAGCTACGAAGAAAGTGAAACGGAAAGTCAGAACCCAGATTTAGGGTCAACTGATCTAGTTAAAGTGGAACCCTTTAGTTATGAAGACAATGATTTCCAGTCCAACGATAAAAGGGACGACTCTCGTAGTTCTATAATTGGTACACCTCTATTAGAAAGTTCTGTTGAATTTAACAATAATAACAATGATTGGAAGCTAACCGATCAAAATACCGACACAAACGAATCATTATTAAGAAGCGCATTACAGGGAAAAGCTTTCATTAGGTATAGTACGGTACAAAAGAAAATGGATGCAACAACAGAATTGAAAAGAGTTATAATTAACAACAATAATAAATCTGACGTGCCTTCTATGTACCACGACAGTAAAGACGGTGACACTGAGTTGTTAATTCATACACCAACAGGCAACGTCAACATTTCTATTTTACTAGAAGATCCTAACACGGCGGTGATTACGAATGGAGATAATCCAACTTCAACACAAAGCGTAGATGATATCATACTGTCGCAACTGGACGCTAATTACCCCGAAGACTACGAAAAGCTTAAGAGGATAGCGACGGAGCTGGGTGAGTCTGTGCAGCCGTTCTGCACCGTGGAGCCACTCGAACCGGCGCGCGGCGTGTACAACATCCACCACGTGAACGGAGACATCGTCACGATGATCCCCGCGGGCGAGGTGCAACTGCCGCACATGCAGCTGGTAACGGCCTCGCCTACCGTCACTAGCACCAAGACAGTGGGCAAGAAATACAAGCGGATAGCGAACAAGAGCTCACCGCCCGCGGCGCAGCCGCAGACTGGCACGGCTATCCAGCCTGCCACCTCCACTTCCAATGGCGTACGCAAGGAACGCTCACTACACTACTGCTCCATCTGCTCGAAAGGTTTCAAGGATAAGTACTCTGTGAACGTGCACGTGCGCACGCACACGGGTGAGAAACCCTTCTCATGTTCGTTGTGTGGCAAGAGCTTCCGGCAAAAGGCGCACCTCGCGAAGCATTACCAGACGCACATCGCGCAGAAAAGCGCCGCAGCCAACGGCCAGGCAAAGCCCGCCAAGCAGCGGTAACCGCCCTAATACTCGTATTATTGCTACATTACTCGTACATCGATCTTTTACATTTATAGTCAATAGAACTTTGTCACAGTGATAACAATAGTATTTTTAAGCAAATACCTAAAGGCTGAAACATCACAGATGAATTTGGTAAGGTGCTAAAGTAAAATAATTATTATGGCAAAGTATGGCAGTTATGAAATATCGAAGAAATGTGAAGGAATCTGCAGCCTTCATTTTTGTTAATTTGTATGTATTTCCGTCCGTTACCGAACACTTCTAGCTTTAGCTAAGGACAGGTACTATTAAGTTTAATTATGAGATTATCATAAAATCTAAGTACATTCCGTATTTATTAGTCATATAACTAAATACATTTAATGTAACGTTAAAGTCATACGTAGATATGTTTATAAATACTTGTTTGTTGTTTGGTTACTGTAGTGTTCGGGGTTAACAATACTCGTAATGATATTTTATATTTAAACCCCGACCACCCAATACATTATACGGGGCAAGAGGCAAAACTGTCTAAGATGATGGCGTTGAGATGACTGCACGGCGCCGAGCCGCGCGGTAATTTCTCTCTCATCGTGACAACTGAACTTTCTAAAAAAAAAACAGAGCAAAAGATTGAGCAAAATAGCCGAGTATACCATCTTTCACTGCTCGACTATCGCATCTCCATCTCATCGCCTTCCTTTCAGTTTGGTGGGCGGTGTTATTTTTGGAATAAGTACCTCCTAATAAAATAAAACGATACAAATCATTCCAATGTAACTATCGCTATGTGACTTATCTCTACTCTACTAGTCTTAGAAAAATTATAGAACGGAAATAGCCCGATGACTTAAAAATAGAATTTAGACGATTCAACTGACAAATCACTATGTACGTAATCGTAATGATTGTTAGAATACTTACTTGATTTGGTATGAAATACGAGTTAGTGTTAGCAATGAGGAACCTCATAACTTGTACCGTTGGGCATTAAGTCAAGACACCTATGAACTTCTACTGCTATTTGATATATATCCGTTACGATTAGCTATTTCAGATTGTTCCGAACAAAAACATAATAAGCACATTGTTATTTATTACATATGTTAGGGCGCTCTAATGGCGGACACTGCGACGGTCGGTTATTTGAGCGTCGCTCTCGGACGCCACTCGCTCGAACGGGCTCTCATTCCCAATTACATCTTTCTCCTTTTACTAGGAGAGGCCTGATTACTCCCAGATTGCTATAAATTTGAAACACAAGCGGTATTTCAAAGCTGTGTTTAAAATTGTGCTCCCTTTCTCGTCTGATAAATTGGCCTTCCATTCTTTGAAGTCTGCACTGATCCACTCTATTCTACTTAGTTACATAAAGAAGATACTATCTTTGGTTTGGAAAGAAACTTAAATTTTAATCAATCTGACCGACAATTCATAAACACAACATAGTGTACTTAAATTAACTATTCGAAATGATTCAGTAGATATAGGTAAAGTACCCCAACTTAGTTTCCCAACTTAGTTAAACAGTGGCTGGACTCCACATGAGTTTACATATAACTGTGCTTGAAATAACACAGAAAGAAATAAAACAAAAGACACTGCAAAGATGTGTCTGTTATTTAATATTAAATGTGCAGCGCAATTTTAGCTCATAATTAAACTTTCACTGTTTTACAAATTTAGATTTAGAGCTTTCTAAAGCTACCTTAACTAATTCGCTTTAATATTACATGTATACCTATCTGAAATTACAGACGGGTTTCGTATTCATTAATAGATTAGTCAGCGTTTTTGGGAAAGCGCAAATAGATTTTTTGCTCGGCAACCACAACAGGAAACGGATTTTTTAAATATAAAGTGATCAATGACGCAGCGTGTTGTTGGAGTGTGAAATCTGCTGAATATAGTCCGCGACCCTGCGAATTACGCTTACAATGTTTTCCGCTTTGTTTTACGAAATAGCATTTATAATCTTGTGTTCTTTAATTATTTAATATGTCCATTGTCCATGTTCAAGGTATTGGCACTTCAGGAACCAAACTGTACACAAGGACATTTTACTCAGTGTATCTTGCCAATAATGAGTAATAACGACGTACACATTACGTATGACGTAACGTTTTGAGTATTATTAAATGATCAAACACTGCCTGAAAATGCTCCTGTATAAACGAAAGAGTCTGTCTACGATAAAAGACCTAGTTAATTTATGCTTCTTTTAGATGGTTCTCTACTTTATAATATTGTTTGTTCGTAGTTTTATGAAGCCTGATGGAATGCCTTTAAGAATACTCATTTTGTGTATATATTTAAAGAAAATAATGAAAGAAAATCCTTTATTGCGTCATAAAAATTACTCTACCTACCACTTTGTATCTCATTAGATGGTATTTTGAAAGTTAGCGAATTTATAGATGATTAGGTAAGTGGTTAGACACATTGAGAGATTTACCAATATATTTTAAGAAGCTATGGCTACCTTATTAAATTATGCGAGTGCATAAATGGTTGTTAATATATTCCTGTAATATATTAAACTATGTTCGTTTTGAGACTTATTTCGAAAAGAAGATTTTGATGATATGATTTATTTTATTGCATTTGTTCCTGAGTTGAGTTTTAGATTTTATTAAGTAATAATTAATTAAGTCATTACTATTTATAAGATGTATATGTTTAAGTAAATCGTGCATGAGTATTTTAAAGTTTATGTAGTAGATATGAGCGTAGTTTTAGGGGCGATGCGGATGATTATAGTAATAGATATGATAAGCATACGGATAATGGTACCGACCGGCGTACTGTAAATATAATGTTAAAAATGATAATTTATTTGGAAACCTACTGCCTAGCCAACCGCGACACGCCGCACGCACCCGCGACGGTATCCTTGTCCACTTCATCCTTAAGCAAAAACCGTCCTCGAAACTACTCTATAGATCTTGATTATTTATTTAGAATTATTATTAAGATGACACATGGAACACAAAATCGTATTTGTATTTTGATTAACCCCGAGCTGTGATTTTTGCTTATTTTGTATAATCTTTAGAATCAGTGATAAAATGGCAGAGGGGTTGAATGACTCTGATCATTGAGGTCTTCCAAGCTCCAAGCTGCCGGCTAGCGGCTGCCGGCCTGCGTTACTACTCTTATACCTAAAACACAGGTCATGTAATTGTACCTACTTACCATATTTTTTACAAGATTTACAGATTCATATTGGATTTCATAAGTTTTTACTTTCCTACGTTAGTTTTCTAATAAAATGTTTTTAAAATAATTGTATATTGTTTTCATTCCGCAAACTCCGTTAGCAAAATCCTAACGTAGGTATTTTTCCATCTCAGTCGAAAATACTAAGAGTAAAATTTACTCGTAGACCCAAATAAGTAATAAAAGTAATCTAACTGTGACTACGATGAATGTTCATTGACTGCCGCTCAAACGCGGTCAAACTTTATATTAAACTCGCAAAGCGTGTAGTATCTACCTAGGTATAGCTGCATTTATGGTATGTTTTTTAGACACCATAGGGCAGCATAAAACCACATTGTGCAAGAAAAAAAAATGTGCTAGCTGCGTAGTACGTGAAAAACTGCGAAATATACGGTCATTTATTAGTTTCTATTTAAAAAAAAACCTTATAATTTTTGACGTTATATGTTTAAGAAACATTCAAAGATTAATAAATTTGCAACAAGTAGAGCTAAGATGCATTACCGTAGGTCTTATAGTTTCAGAGATTCGAGACTTCAAAAATTGTGAGTCTTCCTAACATTTTCGTCTTAATATCGCTTCATCTAATTATGCTACGAAAAACATGCTATAATAACTTAATAACCTTATAGTGCACTTAATATTCTTTCATTTAAGGTTAATTCAGCTCAGTAAACTTTGTAATTGAAACTAAAAACGCGAAATTCCAAAGGCAGGAGGCCCCTTATCTTAAGTTTTTTAGACAAATCGCAAGTAGTATTATATAGGCCGTATACGGATGTACAAAATGAATATTACGAGAAAATAAAATAAGTAAAAAAAGTTTTAATTTAAACGGTTTTTATTGTACCAAAAACTAAAAAATAAAAATTAGTTGTAACTAACCATAGATGCTACTTTCTGTAGATTAGTCACGTGAAACTATTATCACTGTAGTCTTCCCAAGTTGGATGCTGAAAGCCACGTTTAGCCTCTATGTCAGTGGATTAAGCGTTAATCGGAAACTTTTACCAAACTGAAATAAAAACGTGGGGCGTACGCAATTGTGACTAAGTTACTATAGTTATTAAAGAACATAGAAATCAAGACAGCAATAGTGTAATAAGTTTTGTTTTGGCTTTGATAAAAGTTATTTACCTCTGTAGAAGTGTTGGAACAGAAGGATGATTAATTGCAAAATTAAAGCTACAATTTCATATTTTGAACTTGTATGTTTCTTTATAATAACGCCCCACGTTTTTATTTTAGTTTGGTAAAAGTTTCCGATTAAGTAACGCTTAATCCACTGACATAGAGGCGAAACGTGGCTTTCAGCATCCAACTTGGGAAGACTACAGTGATAATAGTTTCACGTGACTAATCTACAGAAAGTAGCATCTATGGTTAGTTACAACTAATTTTTATTTTTTAGTTTTTGGTACAATAAAAACCGTTTAAATTAAAACTTTTTTTACTTATTTTATTTTCAAGTTTTTAGTGCAATTGTAAAGTTGATTTCCGATACTATATCTACTTATTCTAGATCAAAGATGTTGTTTGTAATATGCAAAACAATTATGCAGCTAGCATTTAACTCTCGCGCTTGAATCACGACACATATGTAAACGTAATGGACATTATTTTATGTGTAACGAGAGGGGAATCCCTGCTGAATAGATATTTTTAGAAATCCGACACTAAAAAATGTCAGCTTGAATGCCCGAAGTGTCTCAAATGGACGTGTGAAATGGACAATACCTCAGATAACATTTATTGAGAAAATAAAGGTTAAATTTTTATATTGAACACATTATACAAGTCGCATTTCGAGACTATAAAATATAAACTCATACTGTCAGTCGACCAACCGGGGGACCGCAGGTCTGACGGAAAGTCCGACGCGAACTGAGGGCCCAAAGGGTCAATCCATGCAGTCTAACAACCGGAGAGCCATAGGCTCGACGGCACTATGGCACGCACTGCGTGAACCGGAGAGACTCGCACTCTCTGTCTATCAACCGGACGGCCGCAAGCCTGACGGCACGCCCTACGCGAACCCGAGGGACATACTCATACTCTCAGTCTTATCAACCTGATAACTGCAGGTCCAACGGCACGTCCTACGCGAGTCATTCACGCGGTGAGTCTATCAGCTGGAGGGCCGCAGGCACAACGGCTCGCCCTACGCTACGCGATCCACTCACGCTGTCACTATATCAGCTGGAGGGCCGCAGGCCCGACGGCTCGCTCTACGCGAACCATTCACGCGGTCACTCTATCAGCTGGAGGGCCGCAGGCACAACGGCTCGCCCTACGCTACGCGATCCACTCACGCTGTCACTCTATCAGCTGGAGGGCCGCAGGCCCGACAGCCCGCCCTACGCGAACCACTCACGCTGTCACTCTATCAGATGGAGGGCCGCAGGCCCGACGGCTCGCCCTATGCGAACCACTCACGCTGTGAGTCTATCAGCTGGAGGGCCGCAGGCCTGACGGCTCGCCCTACGCGAACCACTCACGCTGTCACTCTATCAGCTGGAGGGCCGCAGGCGCAACGGCTCGCCCTACGCTACGCGATCCACTCACGCTGTCACTCTATCAGCTGGAGGGCCGCAGGCCCGACAGCCCGCCCTACGCGAACCACTCACGCTGTCACTCTATCAGATGGAGGGCCGCAGGCCCGACGGCTCGCCCTACGCGAACCACTCACGCTGTGAGTCTATCAGCCGGAGTGCCGCAGGCCCGACGGCTCACCCTACGCGATCCACTGACGCTGTCACTATATCAGCTGGAGGGCCGCAGGCCCGACGGCTCACCCTACGCAATCCACTCACGCTGTCGCCCCCACAAGGTCGCTGGATGCAATTGGCGCAGGGCCGATCCTTGTGGCAATCTTTGGGGGAGGCCTATATTCACCAGTGAACATCTTTCGGCTGATATGATGATGATGATGATGATAATGAAATACGTATGTTTCTACCAAATATCTAAAGCAGTACTTCAAAATCTGCATAACGCTAAACCTAGCGGTTGTGGCAGGCAGTAACACTGGAGTATCAGATTTGAAGAGTTGGACGTTAGTATTAAATTCGCATGTTTCTACTTTCTACTTAAGTAATATCTAAAGAACTTCTTTAAAATCAAGATATTGATAAAAGATAAACCTTGCGGTTATTGTAGGCAGTACTGCAGCATCAGGAGTGAGGAGTTGGAAGTCAAGATCAGGCTTATAGTATTTGATTATGCCAAACATGCTATACATTCATTTTCACGTGTCTAACACACTCGGTTAAGGCAAGCAGTACGTCTGCAGCATCAGGCTTTGAGGATACAAGGATACAAATATTATAATATTGCATTGTCATGGGAACTTGATAAGAGTTCCAAATTTCATTGATTTTGGGGCAGTAGAAGTTGTCGAAAAATCGATCACAAGATTTGAAGCATCGACGACAGTTGATACGCGGTGAAGTTAATAAAAACCGTTTAAATAAAAAGATTCTCGGCATAGGACGCAACATATAATGTCAAAAACGTAAGATTTTTATAATACAATCAGAAACTATAAAATGACCATAAATTTGGTAGTTTTTCACGTGCTACGCAGCTAGCACAACTTTTTTTTGCTTGCAAAATGTGGTTTTATACTTCTATGGTTCTTATGGTGTCTAAACAACACACCAAAAATGTAGCGATACTACTTGCTTTGCGAGTTAAGGGTAAAATGATGTAAAGTGTGACCGTAGTACTTTACCAAAAATAATATCTGTGCATTGATGATATAGGTATCTACATTAATTCTTCTTTTTTAACAAAACTCAGACTCATTCATGCTAATAGTACATTACAATACGAAAAAATTAAGATCGAAACGAGTGGCAATTAATTAAAATACGAAAGGGAGTAGGTATTTCAAATCGACACGAGTTACGAATTTCTCGCACGTGTATCGCAAGACGTTTTTGCAGATTACAAATCGACACGTTACGAGTTACGAATTTCTTGCACGTGTATCGTACGACGTTTTTGCAGTAATAAAATATGAACCACTTCTCGCACTAATAGTGCGTAAAAAAGCATCATCTGCACTGAAAATAATATTACACGCGGGTTACTCATGCCATTTTCACATAGCAGTCTTCGTTGCGCAACCATAGCGATTGGCTATAAAAGAAGTTCTTCGTATACCTACGGAGCTAAACATAACGAGCAGTTTTCTACTTAAGTAAATAACACGAGTAACCCAAGTGAAATACAATTTTGGTAGAAGTAAATGATGGTCAGTAATTTCGATCATATACTAAACCGAGTTATATTTCAATTTTAGTATCAGTTAGTTATTTAACGGAGTCACACTGACCAGTATTTGACGATTGACCCTACCTAAGTAGGGTACTTGATATCGATTTAACATAGGTAATACGCTAATTGGGTACACAATACCTTAAAGCTTAGCTTTTCAAGTTACTTTCCCTTAACAAGACTTCCATTGTATGGAATGTCCTAATAAATCCCGTTGACGAGACACAAATCAGCGACTGATAAGAGAAAAAACATATTGTGTCTTGCTAACGTTTTCTGTTAGGTATAATCACGCCACTACAATAGATACTTATTCCGTAGTGCGAGTCGGACTTGCGGTCCGATGGATCCGTCTGTGCCATCACACATTTTTCAAGTCGACGTAAGTTGATCGGATTTTGTAATCAAATTAAAAGGGAAAATAAAAAAATGCCAAAATATACTATTTAAGGAGGATCCGTATGTCCTATTTCGTAGCCAGATTTAGTAGCTGGCTTCGAAATGGAAAATATGTATTTTCCTCTTCTAGGAGACGGAAACGAATATCTCATCTCGTAGCCAGATTGGTAGCAGGCGTAGAAATGGGAATGAAAATGTACATTATAAATTTAGTATACATAAGTAATAAAATTTTTATTACTAATGACATATATAAGGCTAAAAAAATATAGTAACTGAATATATGCATAGCTTTTGCTTACGTTTTAGCTACGCGACTAAATAGCTACAGGTAGTTCTGTAACGCTTACGTAAATAAAAATGATCCCATATTAATATCCATTAATAAACAGAATTCTTCTATTTTCCGCCCAGTCTGGTTACGAGATGGGTCTTCTGTATTCCCATTCCGTATTACGACGTATTTCGTTGTCGACAACTCTCTGCGGGTGGCGGTTGCTCTCCGCCTGGGCTGCGATGTTTGCGAACCACATTTATGTATCTGCGGAGCCATGGTTGAGTATTTGCCTTCATGCTCTGAGTTGTTGTCGGTGTGCTGGGAGATTAACTCGCCACCACGCCCTTAATTACATCATCCGGAGAGTATTGATGTCAGCTAATGTTCAGTGTTTGCTGGAGCCCCCTGGTCACAACCGGGCGGGCGGCAAAAGAACTGATGGTGTGACTTTGGTGCTTTGGCAAAGAGGTAAGACTGGGACGCGATTTGCGTCAGCACTTTTGCAGCCTCACACTTGGCTCTCACTAGAGATACTGCAGTAGCTGCAGAGGCGGTAGACGCCAGAAAGAGAGACAAGTAATCGGTGCTGGAAAATTATGTATTTGTCCCGTTCGGGGTGGAGAGGTCTAGTTGTAGCGGGTCAGCAGCTAAGGCTTTTGTCGCGGAGATTGGGCGTCGTTTGCGACAGAGAGGTCTTGACCTCCGCTCCGTAACATTCCTAGTGCAAAAAATGTCAAGCGCGATTCAGCGTAGTAAAGCCGCAAGCGTGATGGGCACTTTTGCGCCGGAGACGACACGGGCGGCTTATTAGACTAGTACTTTTGGTACTGTTTGCGTATATCCATTAATGAAAGCTGTAACCTACAAGAAATAAATATTTCGTATTTAGCTCCGGATCTAGGTAAATTATTATTTCTACCTCAAAAGTAAGTACTCAACCTTTACTTACGTTTCAGAGCCAGGTTCAAAGTGGTGTTATTTTCTAACTTATTTGCCAGCTACCAAACCTACTGGTTACAAGATGGGACTAAAGGGAAATTGGGCGAAATATAAGATACAGGGTGGCCCATTCAAATCGGTCAGTATGGGAAAGTCTGAAACTATAAGACATACGAAGATTTATTCTTAGGAACCATGTCACCGATTTTGATAAAAAGAAAAACTGCATTCATACATTTGAAAAATAAACTGTACCCAGCCAGGGAATCGAACACGGTTGTTTTGAAAAAAATAAACATACACTATTTCTATTCAGATATCGTTTATGTAGGTCTTAAGCAGTAAGTGTCTCTAAGAAACATGATGTATAAAATGAATGGAATTCATTGTTTTCACGTACTTAAATTTATTTTACTAGGTGTTTATATATTATGTAAATCTTAAGAAAAAAAAACTTTTTTCTCACATATTTATCAACGCAGTTTTTCTTATTATCAAAATCAATGACATGGTTCCTAAGAATAAATCTTCGTATGTCTTATAGTTTCAGACTTTCCCATACTGACCGATTTGAATGGGCCACCCGGTATATTACAGAGAGGGTGACCGCCTTTGTTGCTGATTTGCTGATTCATTACAAGCCCTGTGCAACCGAATGGATTATTTTGAGCTTTACGAATTTGTTTGCTAAGTAAATAGGTAAGATATTTAAGGGTTATTTAAGAACAACGAGTGAGTAAATCGTAAATCCATCGAAACTTTTGCCATGCGATAGGATCACCCTATCCACAATAGAGCTAATTACCACCTATAGCCTGCAGGCGGAACCGAAAACAATGCTTTACGGATGACCCGCATACTAAGAGTAGTATTCGCTACCTGTACAATGCACCTACTTACGTATACATACATCATGAATTAGGTACTTATCTAAGAAACGAGTACGAGTACAGATAAATAGTAGAGCAAAGTGACAAAATCGACAAAACTATGGGATGGCTTAAAAATCTTACATATGAATCTTATATGATCTCCCTTGTCAGGCTTTCGAACTTATGTAAGAACGTGACGGCAACGGCGACAAACGATAAACACGGGATCATACACGTTAGCCATAATGCAGTATATCACGTTCGCGATTGAAGTATTGAATACAGCGGGATGACTTTACATATCGAGTAAACGCAAACGTGAACATTACTTGCCAACTTGTGATACGTACACTGTTCTACATGAGGGCCAGCTTGATAAACATTTCATTAATTGTCTAGTTAATTAACGAAAATGAAAAAAACCTTACTCTGTGTCTTACCGTGTTATTTTGAGATATAGGGATTGTAGGGGAGAGTGGAGGAATTGAGAACGTGCATGGGTAATTAGGAACACCTAGAAAAGTAATATTACTCGACGCAGGACCCGGTCCCGCAATCCGCAAATACCTATTCTAGGGATACTCCCTGCACCACTCAGAGTACGAGTGAAAGTGGGAGGGGATATCTGCGCGTGCGACTTTATGGTGAATCAAACAATTTTTTTAGCAATATTGTTGTAATTTGTAGCAATAACGTGTGTATCATATTTTCGAGGTTGATAACATTTAATTTCAACATTTATATGTACCTATTGTTTGCTTTGAAACTCCACGTTATTTTATTCTTCACAAAAAATGAGCTTTAAAGCGACAGGCTTGTTTATTTATTGATACTACTGCGGGTAATTGGGAACGGCGTGGAGCGGGTAATTGGGAACCAGTATTATTACTTCTTGCATTATTAGTTATGTCCATGCTACTGAGTAATAGTGCAAATTGCTTAAAAATGAGCAAATTATTTTAGATTCCAACTGGCTCCTAAACTAGGCCAAATATGCCATAATATATAAATTCTATTATTCCCTTTTTTATCTACTACGAATACCTAAATAACAAACTCCAAACTGCTGGGTATTGTTGTGGATGTTTTAATAGTTCCGCCGTGGGGGTTCAGTTAAATATGAACAGCAAGGTATTTGTTTTTCCCGTAAGTTAGCAGCAAGCAAGCAAGCAGTTTTCCAGCAAGTTTTTCAACAAAAGAGTTGTCTTTTTACTGCTTTAGCGTTGCTCTTTATTATAAATCAATAAATAGATAAGTAAACTCTACGTTTAAATAAAAATTACTATGATTACGACTTTATCTGAAGGTTTTTTCTTTTTTTCTGTGAAAGATAAGTGTTCCCCCACTTTCCCCTATATAGACATACTGCATTTATTAATTACGTATTTCTTTAGAGCTTGACAGCTGTATTCACAACCCTAGATTAAATTTGTGAGAGTCCCGTTATCTGAAATTCCAAAATTATATGTCTAATATAAAAATACATACATATTAAATTACGAGCACTTGCATAAAAATTTTAAAAATACAAGCAGTAAGACGTCAAATTATTTTTTACTTGTTGGAAAGAGACTTAATATTGTGAGTACAGAAACTTTCTCCCGGCGAATGGCCGTCAATCATCATACGTTTTAGTTAAATTACTTCTACCTTACCTTCCTCTTATCATTATTTACAGTATTTATTCGAGCAGCGCCATAATTTACATAGGTACTTACAAGTAATATTTTCTTGAATAGGTGAGCTACGATTTTAATATTGTACAGCCATGCGAATATAACATTTAACTTGAATTAAGTAAATATGCATAGGATCACGCATTCATGGATATGTAGGTAAAGGAAATAATAAATGACTTTAGTACAAATATTAAGTAAAGTGCGCGTACCAATGTTCGACGCCTTTGTGACTAATAGAAAGCACCATACTATGTAAATGGCGCCAAGTCATTTATTATTTAGCACTATTTCAACTAAGCCTAATGCTTACACCTATTGGTTTTATTTTATATACATAGATACACATTAGTTTATTCACACATCTTTCAAGAAAATATACCTAATTAATCAGAAAGAAGCATTTTGCCACGTGTATGTAAGTCTGTACAATCGCTCGAATCGCTTCTCGTTCTTACCCATTGGGTAATTAAGTATTATCACTTACTTCTTCACTTTCTAGTACGGTAAGCGCAATAATGCTCAATACTTTGGTGCCCAATAGACGACACTCCGCTTATCACTTCTATTATAGTGGCATAAGGTTGAATGTGCCATGTATGTAATTGGTCAGCGACGAGCATTCGTACGTTTAGGTACCTCACTAATAGCTATACTAAGCGGATACGCAGATAGATTATTCGACAAGCAATTGTAAACCTTATTGCACAAAACGAAATCAATAAAATGGCCCCTGAAACGCCAGAATGATATTAAAAGGGAGGTACTCAATTAAGTACCAACCCCCTTATTCATAAACATTTGTTAACTTAACAGGCCACTAATAATCGTTTGTCCCTTTTGCTCTTATGGACACATTGTTAAGACCAAAAGGGACAAACAACTATTAGCGACTTGTTAAGTTAACAAACGTTTATGAATAAGGGGGCAAGTGTTTTAATATATGACTGAAAATCTTGAAAGTTTACATCAATATACTTAGAGTGCCCCTGCAAAGTTGAGCATTTTGATTGCCAGCATTAGATAACAACACTTCCAGCAACGCAAAAATGCATAGGTATATTTTAAAACTGGATAGGTTCGCGTTGTACTAAATAAAATGCTTAATTTAATCTATAGAACATTTACTATCCAGACAGTGACTAGATTTTAAATCTAGCTACATCTAGACAAGTAGTTGCTGTTGTTGTTGTATTCGCAAATTGGCTATTTTGCGTATTCCCAACGCTGGTCCAGTACTTGTTGGGGACTTTACGTATGCCCATGAATTTATATATGAACTTAAGGTTTAAGAATTTAAAATGGCGATTAAACCAAAATTGTGTTCTAAAAGTGCGTGATTATAAAATAATGCAAGTTTTCAGTTTTATTAACTTTTTTTTGTTTTCTACTGACCTACTTCTACTAAATTTCTACTAAATTACCTAACAAAGATTTGAGATTTTTATTTATTTATAAGAATTTGCTTCTTATAGGTAGGTATGCACCAATATCGTTTTAAAATGCGATCTCAGTAGGTATGTTAAGTTCACTGCTATTTATCACGGATTGTATCTTCCGCGTTCTCGGTGAGCGATGATAATGATTCTAGCGATGATTGAGTAGAGATTTGAAAACAAAGTCTAATTAGAGTTCATTTAGAATAAGCAAGAGAAACACGGCAACGCGGTAGATCATAACGAATATTAATGAACGACCGGTTATTCGTGCTTTAAGTATACTTCGATAGCTTGAGGTTTATGCAAATCCTAGTCAATCTAAAATCATTATCTGCCAACAAATGTTGGCGCAATGTGTTAATTAAAGTTGTCTCGATCCCTGCATCTCGGTTTAGCTGCAACTGAAGACATAAATATCTTGAGCACCTATTGCGTTTCGTACCTAAGTTTCGAAAGTCCTAATTTTATTGCATTGCCAATTAGATTAATTTCAAACATTGCCTTCCATTTTAAACATGCATTTAAATAGCTTACAGTGGACAAAACCATCTTGACCTATTAGGCAAAGTGGTATCGGGATTCACCAAGCTCCCACCGCCTCAGCTTCCTTTCAAAAGTTTACAGTAGTCAGCCGTACAATAAGCTGCCGGCGCGTTATTAACGCGGAATTACTTTCTATCCGGCTCGCTCGCAAGTACGACAAAAACGCGAGTACGAGCGGGATAGAAAGAAATTAAATTTGCGTTAATAACGCCACGGCAGCTCATGGTACGCACACAGTAGTCAGAATCTCGTTACTTACCAAAAAACAGAACACTACCTCATTCATACACATATACTCCATTTCAAATACCATGGCCCGATGCTACATAAAACTTTGAAGTGGCATCGGGCCATGGTATTTGAAATGGAGTATACTTAATCTCGGTTGACCGGTCCGTGACGTGTCCTTGAAAAAGGCACGGCACATTTAAAGAGTTTAACCTTTTGGACGCCAACGACTGATATATTGGCAACGCAGGTTCAACGCCAAAAACCGATATATAAGTCATGGTCCACTGAGCAATATAAACTGCCACGCATGTGCGTAAAGTTCAAATTCAGTTTTGATATTTTGTTGACGTGGCGTCTCAGTGACAGCTTTTGTAAATTTGTATTTGACGTGGCTTCGAAAAGGTTAAAGTGCATGCTCTAACAAATACTTGCCCACGATGCAATGTAGGTACAGTAGCTAATGGTATGAACGGCTTTGCGTGTGTACTGGGAAGAAGAACTGAGAATCTGTACAAAACAGCCACCAGTCAACGAAACAGTCACCTTGCTGGGACGAAGCGAATATTTAGAGCATGGCTGCATGCACCTCGGCATATCATCAGCCTATCTCAGTCCACTGATGTACCTTCACGTACGGAGACATCAGGGGCCTATTTCTCGTAACTATTAGTTTACAAGTATATGCGCCCTCCGCCCGCGCGACACAGATACTCAACCAACTCGTGTTGGAGCAGGATGCTGATGTGTTCGCTGATAACTGGCACACTCTAATTTGTAAAATCAGTTATTTTTGTAACAAATTTAACTAATGACTGTTTGTTGTTATAGCATTGTAGACGCTTTGGTATATTACTGTAAGTCTATTATGTAATTTATTGAATAAATAAATAAATAAATAAATTAGTTATTAGTTACTAGTGAAAATTTTACAAGTCCTAATATTTTCTGTTTCTCGAAAATAATTATTGGACTGGTAACTAATATTGGTACACTAATAATAGTACATTGTGCATCAAGGGAGGTAAGTACGGAATTACTAACGAGAGTGTTAGAAGCCCGACGCCGTTAGGCGGAGGGCTTTTATGACTCGAGTTAGTATTCCGCTTACCGACCGTGACACATACAATGTTTTTCATCACACTTGCCGACAAAAAAAAAAGTTTTAAGACATAATATTATTAAATGACGTACTGACATTTCTATTACTCCCTAGGGAATTTCACTTTTCTATTACTCCCGCTACGCGCGCAAGCAATGGCGCGCTTAGATAGCAAGTGTGATGAAAAAAATATTAGTCCAGCTTGGCTGATTGGGGTATTACCCATGCCTTATTACATATTAAAAAAAAAATTAAACATTGGCGGTAAAAAGCTAATTGTTTGTTTAGTTAAAATAATAGTACATTACTATAGAGGACGGGAAACGAAGGGTTACAGGCCAAGTAGATATATCTGGCCGAAGGAACTGAGGCCAGATAGGAATACGCGGCCTGTAACCCTGTTTCTCGCCGAGATTTGTATAGTGCTTTTCTCAAACTTGCCATGAAATAAAACGAACTGATTTCGCCGAACCATACTATTTGATTTGTAAATAAACCAATAGTACAGTATCGTACAACATTAAAAAAAAACATTCGCGCCAAAAATTTTTTTTAATCTGCTTGAGGTATTCTTTTACCTGGTGGTATAGACATTAGTTCTTAGGTTATTTTTTTTTTCTGTGGCTGAATGTCAAGACATAGTGTCACAATTTGACGTTTCAAAACAAAAGACAGTTTGTTTGCAGTCCTAGGTGTGAAATAAATACATGAAATCTCTTTACATATCATCTTAGCATATGCCACCGGATACATAGTACTTCCGGGTTTAATTTAAAGTAAGTAACATTAACATTCCGTAGCAAGTTTGAGAAAAATATTTAATATTTTCTTCGGTTACCGCGAGGATTACTCATGAAATAAAACTATGAAAACGGATAAACTCGCGTATATTAACTAATTTTAACTTCATTCCGACGTTTCGAACACTTTACAGGGTCATCCGCAGACCACGAACCTAGTATAGTTTTATTTCATAAAATATTTAAATTTATTAAAAATGGATATGAAGTTGATGGTTTTGAGGAATATATTGGAAGCCAGAGATATTTTATTTGGAAGGTTTTCGGACACGTTAACCTAAATAGGTAAACGTAAAAAGGGGGGGAATTAACAATTTTAATTATTTCTCATTCTAATATGGCCAAATTTTATAATTTTCTTCAGTTAACTGTGATAAGTAACACGCTAATAGTTTATACTAATATTTTTTACCAAGCTTCGGCGACTAATAGCTTTATGAGTGTATTTTACAAGTGTAGTTATTTTTCTTTGTATTCGAGAAACCAAAACCAAATTAGGTCTAATAATATTAGCTAATATTTATTAGTTGGTAACTAATAACTAATATTTTATTAGAGTGGCTTCGAGAAACGCAAATTTGTAAACTTGTAAAAAATATTAGCCCGTGGACTAATATTACTAGTCTAATAAGGTACGAGAAATAGGCCCCAGGAGGTAAATGCCCGTAATCCTCACCTCACAGCACCTTGGCACACTCCTATTCAATATAATATTCCCCTCACTAGCTCGGAAACTCGTCCTTTATCCTTTAAAACGAGCGGGTATAAATGCATTTTATTCTACCATTTTGTCGGTGTGATTAATATGAGCCACTGAGCTAGATGCTGCGGACAGACAGATGGACAGACGGACATGGCGAAACTGTAAGGGTGGGTGCATAGTTTACTACGCTACCCTAAAAACCGCATAAATGTATGGAAAATGGGGCTTTTTAATCATGACTTGCTATTTTTATATCCACGGACGATTAAGAACTACACGTTTTTTGGATTTTTGAATATTTAAAAAATCTATTAGATATCAGTGTGTTTACAGTATTTTTTTACGTAGCCTCTATTGTGTCCCACAGCTGGGCAAAGGCCTCTTCCTTACATTTCTATTTAGGGGCTACAGTATTTTTATTTATTTTTTATTTGTACATCAGGCAGGTAGTTGATACAACTGATAGTTGCCTGCATCCAAATTATCTCGATTTAGTTCATCTTTTTTCCAGTTAGGTATTGTATTTCCTAAGAAAAATGATACCGGACCCGTATTTTTTGACCGAGAGTGTAATTTGACAGATAACTCAACGAGAAATGGTAAGCAATGAGTCGTCCCATTTTACGAGTATTTAGCATTAAATAGTTTCAACATGAAAAATACTAATTATCGTTTAATTTACTGATTTTAATGCATAAACCCTAAAATTGCATCAGCAACCTTTGTTTTAGAGAATCATAATATTATTATTATTCTGCAAGTTGAGTTGATGCAATTAAAAAACCGGCTAAGAGCATGTCGGGCCATGCTCAGCATAGAGTTCCGTAGATATTCGAAAATGGCTGTAGGCTGGGCCGATTATGTACGAAATAGTTTTATTTTAAAGTATTCGATAAACCCACTGTTCGTTATGTTTTCACATTTTTAGGACCCACGGATCAAAAGTTGGAGGGTTTTTTATTAATCTGGAGCGGTCATCTCCGAAAAATATATTGACTGAAGAAAAAAACTTTCTTTTAAGACCCTTATTATTTTAAAGATACCTATTTAATGATATTGATATCCCACACTGTAGGAATACAGCAAATAAAAAAAATCATTCCCACTTCTCCAGTTGGGTAGATACCCGAAAAAAAATGTTGTTCTAGTTTTTATTCTACCACTTTGTCGCCATGATTAACATGTATACCTGTACATACTAAATTGCAGATTTCTAGTACTAACGGCCACTGAGCCATGCTACGGACAGACGGCCAGACGGACATGTGTAATGATCCGTATAAAAATACTTAATATATTTTCATTCGATATAACAACAAAAAATATATTTTCGAAGTATATAATCGTTCATTGTATATAATAAACTTTTGGTATAATATTAAAATATCTATTATTGTTTAGTATAATGAATAGTTAATATAGCACTTATTTTGTATAATCTTGATACGGTATAATTCTCATTTGATATAAAATAATAAACTTTTCTGGGTTGCAAAAAAAAAAATAACCTCGAAGACTAAGGCGGGAGCAAAGCTCCCGCCTTAGTCTTCTAACCTAACCTATCCGAGTCGGATCTGCCCCGGAAGGTTTTGTTCGCTCGCTTCGCTCGCTCACTGCAGATTTAGTCCCCATTCGTTAGTAATTATGATCAAAACCAAATTTTATTTAGGAGCCAATATCTTGGTAATTATCAAGTTTAAAGAAAAGTAGCGTTATACTATAAGATCATTATACGAAATATGAATTAAACTAAAAGTATGTTATATGAAATATCATTATTTCAAATGATTATTATATAAAATAATAATTATATCATTTGTAAATATATTATTTGTTCTTATATGATTCAATAATTATATCAAATGAGCGTTATTGCGACTAATATTATATCAAAAGTTGTTATAGCCTTCGTGACGCACCCCTTCTAGTTGGTCCCATTGTCACCGAATCCAGATCTGATGATGGGATCCTGGAGAAATCGAGGGAACTCTTCAAATGTTGTAGGCACACATGACCTTTTTCATTTATTTTCGAAGACTAATGAAGTATTTGCGTCTAGTCATGAACGTCTTAAGTTGGTGATCTGATGATGGAAGGTACAACTCCTTAGTAATTAGGAGTTGGGGGATAATTCTTTAAATATAACATATTTCGTGTATTTTGGGAGCTATTCGAGTATTTGCCTTTAGGTGGTCATCCTTTCATGTTGGTGAACTGATGATGGAAGGTACAACTCCTTAGAGATTAGGAGTTGGGGGATAATTCTTAAATATATCATATTACACGTATTTTGGAAGCTATTCGAGTATTTGCCTTTAGGTGGTCATAGTCTCCTGTTGGTGAGCTGACGATGAAAGGTATAACTCCTTAACGATTAGGAGTTAGAGGATAATTCTTTGAATATAACAACTGTCATACATTTTCGAGATCTATTCAAGTGCTTGCTTAGTAGTTATGACATGTTGGTTAGCGGTTAGTGATTCTTTAAATAGGCATGCTAAGGCTGTTACCTATAATCTTTGAATGATTCATACCTTTACCTGCTGATGATACATTGTATAACTCCTTGATAATGGGATAATTCTTTGAATATCGCACAGACGGTTTGTTGTATATTCATATAAGTTAGCCAGTTCAGGTTTTCTGGCCTACTACAGTGCAGTACATTCTAATTTCAAGTATTTAGAGCATACTAAATAACGATTTTATATAAATTACACTACTAAAAAGCAAAAAATAACATATTTTAAAATAAAAATAAAACCGCCTTCAAAAATTCGCCAGAACTAAAAAGTTAAAAATAATTTTATTTCCTACTTCTTAGGATTTCCTACCCAAACCTTTTACCCTATTCATTGAAATAAAATATTATGGCTAGGTATCCTACAGATTTCTTAGAAGTCGGTGCCAAGCCAAAACTGTTCACTTCGCGAGTATTATGTATTTGGTAGAGCTTGGTAACTTACTGTCACTCCGGTTATGCTTTCATGAAAATAACTGAGGCAGACCATTCTGTTGATAAAAGCATAATCGGAGTGACAGTAAGTTACAAAGCTCTATCTAATATACCTATGAACGTATTTGGCTTGGCACCGACTTCTAAGAAATCTGTAGGATACCTAGCCATAATATTTTATTTCAATGAATAGGGTAAAAGGTTTGGGTAGGAAATCCTAAGAAGTAGGAAATAAAATTATTTTTAACTTTTTAGTTCTGGCGAATTTTTGAAGGCGGTTTTATTTTTATTTTAAAATATTTTTTACTACGGAACCCTAATGAGTTTAATCGTTTGTTCTTTTTTCGTAGGTTAGTGAGTCAGAGGGTATTCATAAATTATAGAACATTAAATAACGCCATTATCTTCCATAAATTTTAGTCATGGTTTTTAAGGGTAGGTACCTAGGTTTTTTAAAACCACGTTTATTTGGTTTGGTCCCTCCGTAAATAATGGTATTTTTGTTTGCGGTACACATACATACCTATACGTGTGGGATAATCTTTAAAATTATATAAAGGCTTCCAGTAGACAATTTTCTTTAAGTGATTCGTTTTCGTATCAGCTCTCAAAGTCGTAAAAAGTGTGTCCCCATTCCCTTTATTTCTAAACTAAAGGATACTAAATTAAAAAAAAATAGAGGAGGTGCATATTACTTAATAAATTAATTCAATGATTTTTGGTTCGATTCGAGTATTTATTATACCTAGTTTTTGAGATTAGGTTAATTGATCTGCAATTCTCATATTTGCTCTCTGTGCGCGAGTTCGACTCGCACTTGGCCGGTTTTATATTTTTAGTTAACGTACGACTACATTTATTACTTTTGATATAATACCCCATTTAACGTGTATTACCCCATCTCGGGATAATACGAGTACACGTTCGATTACAAAAAAAAATAAATCGGTTCAAGATTCTCGGAGACATCGAGTAACATACATAAAACAAAAAAAACAGTCGAATAAAAATACATATCAGACAGAATATAATATTTTTGTAAAATATGTATTGTTTTGAATTTTTATCTCTTCAACTAGGCGATATCAAAAAATCTTTTTATATGATATTTCAGTCTTTAAATATAACCGGGAATACACTATTAAAATTATGCGGAATCTTCGAGATAACGTTGCAATTCATAAGGAATATGAATAGGTATTATTGGCACCTTCAAACATTGAACCAACGTTAATTTAGGGTTGTAAATTTAATGTAGGTAGATATATTAAGACCAAATTATTCAAATTTATTTTAAATAAATTATTCCTAGAAATTACATTACTGATCTTTAAACCTAATATTTTACTATTACTAAGCTAGAGGTATAATAATATATGTATAAACATAATTAATATTATAATTACATTCTTAGTTTTTATGTGCCTTGTTTTAGGTATGTAGGAAGTAGTAAAATTCGACAATGTGGAGTTTGTTATAATTCGCACACCTAGATCAAAACAGTATTAACTCATTTGTTTATTTTGTGCTAAGAGTATATTCGAGATCTAAGAACTTTGTAGATAACGTATTTTGATTAGGTTTGCGAATACAGAGAAACAATGTAAATTACTAGTCATCCTAGCTATTAAAAACCATATTTTTCCTGTTTAAATAATTGTTGGTACTTGATGCACCGCTACAATTTTAAGTTGCATAATTTGAATTTTGTATAGGTATCTACATAGCAACGTCCTGCGTACAATTTATTCGTAAATTTAACTTTAAATAGCAGGTTGAATTATAATGACAATAAGAAATCTATACAAAATTACAAATATAGGGGTGTTATTTCAAATATGAGATAGCACCCCTATCCATTTTCTTGAGAGGTAGTAAGTATTAAGTTCTTTGAAAAAGCTGAGGTCATCAGTCTTAATGAGAGAATTTCATCGTCCAAAAGGTAGAACGTTTTACGAGGTTGAGAGGTTTACGTGGAGTATGATCTCACTGCAGAAAATATTTTGAATAAAAAACAGTTAGTGGTACCTACCGTGATAGATTATTAATCTTAAAGTATACTGTGATTGACAGTGATCCAACGTTTTATCGGGGACATCAACAAGTTACAAGTACCAAATGAGCGTTTAGTAGCAAGTTCATGGCAACATAATTAAAATAATCTTTTGGAAGGTATTTTCTTTTTATAGGTAGATTGTTTAGGTATATTTAAATTTGAGTATAAGTTTTATCTTTATATTTTAATTTTAGTTTAATTTGTAATTAATTAAAAAGATTCTGTAGATTTGTCAATTTCAAAATTATTTATGTCAATTCTCAAAACGATTCATACATTGTTAGGTTCGACATCAATAATAAAATTAATAAATATACTTAAAATTAATATAATAAGAAAATTAGATATATTCATAAAAATGTACAACTATAATAACTAATGACCTCTGCTCTGATAGCTATACCAGTTTCATAAACTCAACTACGATACCATGAAATGGCTAGGTAGTAGCCATGGCTAGGTATTGGTAATTGGTACTACATTCGTTACACAAGCAGTAAGTACCAGAAGTGTACCGAATGTCGTCAACAATATTCAACATCGTTCGTGTTGTCTTTTTTTATAAAGTACCTTTAATTCGTGATAATAGTACAGACAGTCGCTAACAACTTTGTTACATATCTAGAGATCAAAACATCTAGATACCCTCTTTGATTGAGTATAAAAATTAAGTAACTACTTTATCATAGATATGTTTAGTCTAAATAATGCAAACATTAACACTATCTTATTATTAAATGTGCCGTTTACTTCTTAGGGTCCCTGTAGACACCCATGAAGAGGATCGAGTTGGTGGGGCGTTCGTAGACAAGGTACACGAAGGGGAAGTTGGCGACGAAGCGGGTCGGCTCCGCGGGCCGCGACGAGCGGAAACCGAAGATGGCCGTCGCGGCGGCAGCCACAGTACCTGAAGCAACCAAGCGAGCTTATTAGCTACTTATGTATTCATCATCTCACCTTTTCACACCTCCTATTTGAATACGGGTCTCTTCTTGCCTGCTATGGCTACGAGGAACAAAATGGCACTTTTCTGTTCTAGGACAGTCCAATGCTAGCCTAAACATTAACAATGAAATATGTCAAAGTCAAAGTCAAAATATTCTTTATTCAATTAGGCCCAGCAACGAGCGCTTTTGAATCGTTAAACTAAATAGTGAATGAGAGAAAAAAAAACTACCTCCGGTTCTAACCCTACACCACTGCCTGAGAAGAATCCGGCAAGAAACTCAGCGGGACTTTCTTTTTTCAAATAATAGTTTTATAACATCTTACGGCTAACATGCATTAATTAAAAGCGAAACATAAATTTGATTTAATATAAATACAGATGTAGTACATTAAATAGAGATGAAGTCTCTAATAGTCATCAGAACAATTATATAAATTTAATGAATTTTGAGAAATGTATAGATGTAAAGATATATGTAAAAGGGCATACAATTGTTTTTAGTTAAACGTTAAAATTAGCATTATTATGCTGCTAGAGATGTAAAGGTCTCTAGTTGTCAGAGTAAAAAGAAAACAAACGGATACATTTCACTAAATGTTTCAAAGATGTATAAGGTCATGCGTCAAAAAGTAGTACATCCATAATCGATAACGATGACTTCAGAATCGATTATGTGCATAAATATTAAATATATAAGGTCCTAATTTATTAGTTGCAGATATTTTAACACATGATACTTTACATTAAAATAATTAACTTTAAATATAAATTAAGAAATATTTTCATGTAACTTTTTTGATTACAATTTCCTAACAAAAAAATTAATTATAATTTCGTCTAAAAAAATCATCATGTGTATTATCACATGTCACAATAACACTGTCTGTCATGTCATGTCATCAAACGACACAATCCATCGGAAAATAACATGACATTGACAATCAAGCATTTAATTTATCGAAGTGAAGTGGCCAGTTCCAGTTACGTAGTACGTAAAAGAAGTACGAGAATCTGTTCAAAGAGTTTTCATTTAATAATCACATAAACAGGGTGTCTTTACGTAGCAAATTTGTTTTTCCGTTTTCTCCAAAAAAACATGCTAAAAGCTATAATGTTTCACGGTTTAATATACTCCGGAGACCGAGTACTATCAGCTGTAAAAATATCTGCATCTAATAAATTAGGACCTTATATAATATATCTTTTATTTTTCTCATACCTGATGTGAAAAGCAGTATGTGGCACGCGGTATTAAAATTATATTAGTTTTGGGCCTTACCGCTTGAATCCGTATTACGCTTAGTATTCCACTTTAGAATACCTTATTGCTCTATTCGGGCTTCAATGAACGCCCTCGCTAGAAACATATCATATTGATCCCTTGTGACACAATCTACTACTTTTAATTGCTCACAACGATGAACAATGAGATCAACTTTTACCACGCCCATGCCGGTAAGTTTTGCTTTTTATATTATTTTTGTATAAACTATAGTTCTTTTTTTTAGCATTAGAGAGAACATAAAAGCTGGAAGCTCGAGGTCTTTTATTTTCGACATTGTATGTCTCAACTGCAAAACTATCTTAAATAGCCATTAAAAATACTAAGAGACATATAGGGTGGGTCCAAACCTTGACGACAAAATATTTTTTTAGATTTCTCACGTCATGAGCTATCAGAATATACCCCATGTATGTTAGCCGATTTTTTGTAGTTTTCGAGTTATGAATTTTTGAAAAAAAAACATTTTTGAGAAATTCTGGAATGAAGAAATTTATTAATAAAAAAAAACTGTTAGGTTTTTCAACTAGTTTCTTTTTGTAAAAGTATTACTACAAATAAAGCATTTACTGACAAAAAAAATAGCATCCTCACTTTGATACAAGTAGGATAAAAAAATACCAAATTCAAAATTTAACGCTAAAAACGCATCAAAATAGCATTAATGTACGTAAATAAAAAAAAATAAAACATATCCCAAGGATTTTTGGTAATTTAAAGACTGCCCTAGACGTTAAACCTTCGTAAAAGCAAAAAAAAAGTGATACTTAATAATGAGGATTTTTCGGAGTAGTCGGGCAAATAAACTTAAAAAAAAACTTCTAAATTTTTAATTTAAAAATAAAGTGAAATCTCGTCTCTTTTGTTGTTCTTATCAATAAACAAAGACAGAAAATACCACGAAAACTCAATTTGTGTAGTTATTCAAGTAATTTTTTACTACTTTAAAATTTTAAGCTTTTTTAAGTTTATTTGACCGACTACTCCGAAAAATCCTCATTATTAAGTATCACTTTTTTTTGCTTTTACGAAGGTTTAAGGTCTAGGGCAGTTTTTACATTACCAAAAATCCTTGGGATATGTTTAATTTTTTTTATTTACGTACATTAATGCTATTTTGATGCATTTTAACGTAAAATTTTGAATTTGGTATTTTTTATCCTACTTGTATCAAAGTGAAGACGCTATTTTTTGTCAGTAAATGCTTTATTTGTACTAATACTTTTACAAAAAGAAAAAATTAAAAATAAACCAATTGTTTCTTTTATCAATAAATTTCTTCATTGCAGAATTACTCAAAAAATAATTTTTAAAAATTCATAACTCTACAACTACAAAAAATAGGCTAACATACATGGGGTATATTCTGATAGCCCATGACGTAGGGAACCTAAAAAAAATTTTTTGACGTCAAGGTTTGGACCACCCTGTATATCAGCATGCGTACGGATTTCGTTTCAATGAAATTGGCCGTTTAGTGTGAAACGTAGAAGCATGCGTACGCGCTACGCGTGCGGAAAGCTGGGCGCGGTCCCATACTAAACTAACATTATCTAAAGACAATATGCGTACGCATGCTGATAAAAGTGATAAATGTGTCTTCACCCTAACATTAACTTTCGTTACAAATTGTAAAAGTGTTTCAATATTTACTTTTAAATAATACTTACAGTAATATATTTATTTTAATCTGTTTTATTTTGAACATATAATACAGTTCCAGTAATGTTGCATACCTACCTATGTAATTAAAAACCTAAACAAGAAAACATTCGGAACTATGACCCCAGCTGTCAACATTGTTAATCGTATTAGGTACCGATTCGAATCGTATTAAGTAAATCAATAATGACGCTAATCACCCGAGACAATGTCATGTCACTGAAATTGTATCATCATTGTAAACATCAGATACAGAATGCTCTAAATTATTGTTGATTTATTTAGATTAACTTACCATAAAAATATATTTTTTAATGTCATCTAACATCTCGGCCAAAGCAGAGAAACGCTGTATAAAATTTGCCATAGGGATAAGTAAATAAAAATATTAATATGTATAATGATAAATGACACTGTATCTATGCATCTATGAGAATGAGAATATCATGGTTTTTTTTAGTGGGACAGTATGGAGAAATCGGAAACTATAGAAGATACAAGGAAGCTGTCTTAGGAGACATTAGGTATTTATTTGAGATAACAATATTGGCATTTTCAAAATTTTGGTCAAGTGCAAGTTGTACCGAAAAATTAATAACATTGATAAAAAAAAAATTGACGCAGGTCGACGTGATTTCATGCGTAGACAATTTTTCGTTTTCATTCTTTTTCTCTTTATGAGCTCGCGACATGTAACTTACTAAAATCTTTTTGAACTTAAATTCAGAATCAATCAAAATTTATGGCTTGATTAGAAATAAATTATAATGTTTAATAATTCAAATGTCGTGTTCGAAAAGTGTAAGTAATACTTTTTTAAATATTGACCTTGCAGTAGTAGACACTTCACAGTGGATGTAATATGAGAAATGGTTTTCTTAAATTTGACTTACTTCTGCTGTTCAGGTTTTTTTATCCAATACGAATTGTCTACGCATGAAATCACGTCGATCTCCGTCAAAAATTTTTTATCAATATTATTAATTTTTAGGTACAACTCGCACTTGACCAAACTTTCGAAAATGCCAAAATAATTATCTTAAAAAATACCTAATGCCTCCTAAGGCAGCTTCCTTGTATCTTCTATGGTTTCCGATTTCCCCATACTGTCCCACTTAAAAAAAACACTATAGGTAATAGAAAAAGCTGCGCCATAAGTGATATTAATTCTAGAAATAAACATAAACTCGCAGGGCTCGCCTCTCTGATCCATAAAATTAAATAATAATTCAAGGGCGCCAAAGCACGGTGTTCAAAACATTAAGAGAACTCTCGCAAGCGAAAAAGAAATTATGGTGGTGTTAACACTATTGGATATTTATAGCTGGACACACGCCAGTGATGGAAAATAATAACTTTAAGATATAAGTTATACCCAATATAACCAAAAATTAGACTGATATAGGTGTCAAAAATGTACAGACTTAACCAGTTAGCCCCTTGTTAGTTCGTTTAATCCTTGAGCGCTCGAATGGGCCTAACTCTTATTAGACGCATTCCACGAAAAGTCTACCAATGTTCACAAATAACCGGTTTTTCTCAGAAATTGTGGGTTTATCGAAAGTCTCTTTCGTGACCAGAGGAGTCAAAAATTACCCAAAAAATAAATAAGTTACTAACTTATAACTCGGAAGAACACTCAAAATATAGGAATATAGTACACGCATTTGTACGGGGCAGCCCATGGAAAGCTTCTATAGTTCTTAACAATAAGAATGAATGTACATCAGTCGTTGTGCATTACTACCACGAACTTCGAAATGCGCAAATTCCGAGCATCCGTCCCTGTCACTCTAATAATGCCTTTGTAGGAGTGACGGAAACAAACGCTCGAAATTTAATTTACTACTTAATTTCGAAGTACGTACGCGGAAAGAAATCTTTGCCGTCACCCGATTCTAAAAGATATTGTATGTACCTTCTTCGTCAATCTGGATCTTAGCCTTGTGCACGGCATCGTCGAAGCTGACGTGGTCGTCCGTCAACGTGGAGAAGTCCGACGTGCTGTTGAACAAATCACCCACACCCAGTTTTTGCAGGATCTGAAACCAAATTACGCATGTCATATTTAGCTTATTTTTAGATGGAACAACATTTTGAAGGGTGCACGGAGTAGTACATTACTATAGAGGACGGGAAACGAAGGGTTACAGGCCAAGTATATATCTGGCCGAAGGAACTGATGCCAGATAGAGATAAGCGGCCTGTACTGTAACCTTGTTTCTCGCCGAGATTTGTATAGTGCTTTTCTCAAACTTGCAATGAAATAAAAACTCGAAAGTGATTTTCACCGTACACAAACAAATAAGTTAAAGAACGAAACGAATCTACAAAATAATAACAAATAAACCACTTACACGTCATTTATTTTTTTACTATTTGAGATTATCTTTTACCCGTTGACATTGACATTAGTTCTTTTTTTTACGGTGAAATACCAAGATGTTCTGTCACTTTAAGAAAAAGATATTTTGTGCAAGTTTGAGAAGAGGATATTTAACCGAAAACATGCTAATGTAAGATAATATCAAAATGAGACCATATATGACTCGCACTTACAAAATGGTTATCAGACCTGATGTAGAGCCAAGCTTCTGAATTGACATGCCCTAGCTCTACAAGATCTAATACTAATGGGCCACCTACAAACATGGACTACATGCATGGCTACATAATAATTTTGCACAAAACCAGCGTGACTCAGAAGACCGAAACCATGGCAATAGCAGACAAGAATAAGTTGATTCACCCATATGAAGATTGTTACCATAATAACGAAGAATACGAAAAAGTTGACCGTTCCAGGGTACATAGCCGAGATGCCAATCCCTAACGCTCAATCATGAATGAAACGTCATTGCCATACTAATAAGAAATAGTGACAAAGAGAAAAAACTACGATACGCGACACGCGACTGAGCGTTAGCAATTGAAATCTTGGCTACGCATACAAGCATCATGATCTCAAAAATGCGATTCAGTTTAGGTTCTGCTTGTCAGTTTTTGTCAGTTATTCTATGGAACTGACACAGAGAGTCAGATTAGGTCCTAAACTAAATCGCAATAGTAAATCGTAGTTCCCCTGGGGGGTTACCATAAAGTACTAATGCGATTCAGTTTAGGTCAGGGAAAGGGACAGTGATATACGGCTCGTATAGCCTTGTCCCTTTCTCTTCACCTAAAATAAACCGCATTAGTACGTCATGGTAGTAGGTTAGTGTACTCACAGGCTTGAGAGGCAAGCTTTTCTCCACGGAGAACTTGGGTATCTCGACGATGACCTCGCGGCCCATGTAGCTCTCCTCCACCACGGCCGCCAGCCGCTCTGGTGTCAGGTTGGCTATGATGTTCTTCACACCTGCAAAGAGACACTTACTATGTTATTTTTAAAAGTTTTGGTATTATTAATACATATGCTAACGTTAAAAATTAAAAACACCTGTGAGTCACACAATTACTGATAAATACTTATGATTATTTGAGTTATTCGTGGAGCTACGTAGCTTTTTAATAATATTTTTTTCTTTTTGATATAATATTTGAGATCATTCCGGCTTCTTTATTATACTCGTACTCAGGGTTCGGATATCTCGTAGCATAGTAAGACGTTAGAGAACCATGGAGTCGTGTTTTAACATAAAAGTCAACTTATAACGTCTTACCGTGCTACGAGATATCCGAACCCTGATTGTACTGTTTTACCAGTGAAATAATCTTTTTGAAGTCATGATATAGGTACCCTACCAGTATGAAAGGTGTTCTCGTTTAAAACAAAACGTGTAATGAAACCTATCATAATGAAGAGAGGCAAAAAATTTGGCTAATCGGATGGACTGATTAAAGCGCGTACATAACGCTAACGAGTAATTAGAGCCAATCAAAAGCCAATTTCTCGTCATAAGCAATAAATATAATTAATTTTCCCTGCACGAAATTCGACCCCGGTGGCGTATTTTTTAAATAGCGCTTAATTTTTCCATTTGCTTCACATACAGGTAACTTGCGTTAATGTTGCCTATCCTTGTGCAGGATGGGCTGTATGATTCCCGAATGACGAGTTACACTACCCAAAGACATCCCTGCCTACTACATTTTTGGCAGGTAGGTAGGTATACAAAAAGCTAATACCACTGCAAATTAAGAATAACTTTAATATTTGCCACACCCATCAGGGTTTGTGTTTCACATTGGTATAAGTACTATATTATTCATGAGTGCATTTTAATAAATAAATAATAAATGACAAACTCGACTTAGTTACCTATTGACATTGATAAATTAACACATTGGTATCTTTTTTTAAATGAGTTCACAACCGATTATTCATGATTATCGTTGAAAATGTAGGAAAAAAGACAATTTACTATTATTATTAGGTATATGTATTAATGTTCTTTCGGAAAGTTATGAAACTTTCGATTTTGTTCTTTTTCCATCTATTTCATTAGACTTTTCCTCGATGACGTCGCGTTCCCGTTTTGTAAGTGAAACTTAGACCTAATTGACATTGGTTTAGAGTTGAACATTAAATTGGATACTTTAATTGTTTTTTCCCGAACAAAACGAACAGTAGGAATGAATATTTTCCGGAAATGTTCAACACTATTCATGATCAGCACTCTAAGTATTACAATTCTCTCATTATATTATATTCCACCGACAGGCGAAGGTATCCAACACGAAAACACAATACTCCATATATAAAAAAAAAATACTGTTGATATTTAAAGTATGAACCAACAAAAATTCGATGTTTCAATAATATAACGATTCCTTTGGTTATAAATATTGGATGTCTAATACCAAAGAAAAAACGACCAAGATCACCAACGTCCGAGGTGGGGATCGAACCCACGTGCTCAGCTTTCGCGGCTGATGTATGTGATTAAGTAGTGTGACTAATGGGGAAAAAATAAAAGCACAAATCAAAATATTTAGTTAATAAATAATTTGATTTGTGTTTTCACAATACGTTCTATTCCTTTGATCTTAGATACTAACCTTCCTTCATGGAGTAGGGCGGCAGCAGGATGTACATGCTGATATCATTGCCTTTGTATGGCAGCTCCAGAATCTGCGCACCCAGGTCTTCGCTTACCACTATAAAAAAAAAGAAAATTTAACTCAAAAATCACATAAAAATATTAAACAAGAAAAAAGCCAGGCTCTATTTCAGTATAAGTACATTTTGTTTACTATATACTGAATTCGAGAGCTACAAAATAAAATACGCCTCCAGGGCATTCGTGTTCACTTCACATTTTAAGTTGTGCGTAGTTAACTCTATGCAATAGAAATTGAAAGAAACGTTGACTGTACAATACTAACTGAAATGGAAAGTTCCTTTCTGTTTCATGAACGGTACGAGCGTTTGACGAGTTTCGGAAACAAAGAAAGCCTCTTTCTTTGTCCTCTCCGCGGGGAATTTCGAAGCCCAGACTCCTTTAAAGTAAGCGGCGTTCGCGAGCACGAGTTTTGTGGTGTGCTGGATGCCGTCTTCGGGGATCAGCGTCTGGATGTGGTTCTTCGTCACTGCCGCCACCCACTTGTTAATATGCTCTCGCGATTCCGAGGGCTTCTCGAGGAAATTCTGGAAATTACGCCCATTACGTACAATCATTTACGATTATTTATACGTAGTATGTACAGTATACTTAGATTGTAAACGTATTGCTAAAACCATGAATAATTTCGTTCCACATATGGGAGAATGTTTATAGCTGTAACAATTTCGATTACGTATGCTTTGATTACCTTGCTAATGAAAACATAAAACGTTAACACCGGACTTTGGAAAGTCCTAATTAATCAATATAGACTTCATATATCTAACACAGGTAACTAACATAGGTATACTTTGCCCAACAATCTCTGTCAGTAGAGAATGTCCGCAAATGTAAAAAAAATACGTGCGAAGAGATGGCTATCCATACAAATTTTAGATTTGCTGCATTTATTTATCGACGAAGATTGTTGGACGGTGTTTAATTAAAAATAGGTACCTATGTTTAATATTAGGTATGTAGAAATTGTAGAAATGGTAAATTCCTTACAAGTCTCTCAAGTTCATCCTCAAAGATGTCGAGCAAGCACTGCCTGACGTCGAGCGTTTCGTCGACGAACATTTTGTTGGCGCTCTTAAATTCGTAGCTCGCACTGTTGTTGTTGGTTGCACGGGAACGCCGATCCGCCTTGTATGCTGATATCAAATTGATTTTGTCCTAGAACAACCAAAAAATGTTTATGTTCTTTCATTGCATGATATTTTATTCTATGAACAGCAAAGTCGGCAAGACGAAATAGATATTTATATATATATAATATATATACATATATTATAGATTTGTATATACACCGTGTTTTTATTGATTTCCGATAAATTAAAAGGAAGCTTATTTAGGTCAAAAATAATCAATTTGTCTAAGAAACTAGCTTAGCTTAATTATTTTTTAATTATAGTAGCTTTTAATTATTTTTTATCTTAACTCTTACTGTTATTGAGTTATTCAAAAAATAAGTTTAATGACTGAACAAGTGTATTGCAACCTTTATTACATCCTAATGAAACTTATTTTGACATGTGCCGTCAGTCACCTGAGATCTTATTCTTAAGGTTATCTCACACTTACCATTTCATTTATTATGTATGAAAACGAAAAAAAATATTTTTTTTCGAATTCGGCTAAAAGCAATATACCAAGTAGCTCTAATTAACGTACCAAGTAGCCTGTTAAATTTAACGGAATTAAAAAAAAAACGGTGTACAATACATATAGTTTATCAGAACCTCCCTTGGAAGCTAATAATGACAAATATTATGCTGTAAATAAACGTATTTATTTTGAATATAGCCGAAAACTATAGCTGTTCTTACCAGAGATTTCGCTATCTGCAGTGATTCCTTAAGAGACGCCTCCGTCTGGCCAGCAGCAGAAAAATAAGCTAATAGTAGAGAATGATACACTGAGAACGGCGAAAAGAATATATTATCGGTGGGAAACTCGTCATTGATAGAGTTGAATAAGTTCAAAGTGAAATCTAATTGGCCTCTATATAGAGACGTGCTAGCTTCAGGGTCCTGTTTCTTTGATGAATCGTCTTTGTAGAAACATTGAGCAGTCGCCGTTGAAATGACAAGCAACCCAAGGGCTACTATTTTTAACATCTTGGATCTGAAACAATGGAAGTGAGATTTATATATAACTTTCTGTAAAGAGACATATGTATGTACCTAATATTGTGTACCTACATAGGATTAATACCTAACGTTTGGCGCATCAACGTATCACAGATATGATAGGCAGCTTAGCTACTTATCTACGAAATATTGGAAAACAGAAAGGTAGCCTATTAGAGTACCAACACTCGGAATCTCATCGCCGGGGCAATACATATACCTAATTGATAGTTAAGTATATTTTTAAGCTTCTTTTGAATATTTTTTCTGGCATCGAGTTTTTTTTAGAGAAATATGAGCCTTTTCTAATGTATAATACAATACGTAGGTAAGGCATGATAAGTATGTTATGTTATGACTAAGGCTGCGTTTCCACCAGTGATGTGCGAGGATGTGTTTCCATAGAAATGACACCTCGCTCGAGTCATTAATAGGTGTCATTTGTATGGAAACACATCCTCGCACATCTCTGGTGGAAACGCGGCCTAACACTAAAAAAAATATGCTGATCTAACACCATTTTAGAAATTGATATGGTATCATTATTTTAAAGGGACGGAACAATCGAATACCTATAAATAAGTTTGCTTCAATCATTCGTATGTCAATTCGAGTACGGCATTGCACTCGTGGTCCCGGAGAATATGTGAAAATCGTGAAAGTTTACATAAACAATAAGATGGTAAGTAGATACATGTACGGTAGGCTCTACTAATATGTATACAATTTTAATCCTTTTGCCTTTGACATACGTTCCGAAATGTATAGGTACATATTCTTAGACGTGACTGTACCTATCATTTTCTTTTATTCGTCACTCAATAATTATGTTTGTTGCATGGAAAAGTGTCTCATAATAATGATTGAAATAATCTCCACTTGTGGATTGAACAACGTGATCATTTAAGATCGCATCTCTAGCAACTCATAACCTTGTTCTGACAGCTGAACAATGATAATCGAGAGCCAGAGGTTTGTGTCTCGGGTGAATGGTTTTCACCACGCTTTCTCTACGAGACCAGACCCGGCGCCTGCGCCGCGTCTCAGGCGCAGTTGGGGGGCGCACACCGCCACGCCTTCATCAGACGGTCATCAATGTCATCTTGTAAATGACCGCCTACTACAACTGGCACGACTTCAATAGCCAAAAGTGTAAGCAACTCATCATTGTAAAATACAAGAAAGTAGGTTTCTTGGACAGATCGTTTTTAGCGATAGGAGATATAACTAAAATTGATTATGACATCATTTACGTTGTAGCTAGAAATTATTTAATGAATAATCCGACTAGGGATCTAAATCCGTACCTACATATAACTAACTATCTGCGATTGCAAAAGAGCCAATTAATAAACACAGTCAAGTACAATATCCGCTCTTTGTTAATTTTATCTACATTGCTTGATTAACTGTGAAGTCCAACATTGAAGCAAGACGCCATCAGCTGGAATTGATGATCTTTTAAAATTATCTGCAGCATAAAGCTCTTTTTCCGATATTAAACAATTTTTGTTATATCTCCACCGATATAAGTTACCTAATATAGTGTGTTACCATGACCCGGGCTTTTACGAAAATGGGTAATAATACGCATTAAGAGTTGACAAATATTTAAATTACTGTACAATTAATTTTATTTCCTTCGAACGATCGTATCGCGTGTCCTGCTTAGTTGTCAAACGCTGCGAGTGGCTGCATCGTCTAGTGCTAATTAACGATCTATTTTGAAGTACATTGCTTCTCATTGAACTTTTCTTAGAAAATTAATTACGTTTAATAAAAGCCTATATGATGTTAACACACTGTATACGCCGTGTAGTAAGAATATATTTGGCACCACCCCGACTCTACCCATGGGTGTCTTAAGGGATTGAAGTCTCACTGACCATTAATTTATAGAAGATTGATGATGGGCAGCAGCGTCGTCACAATGGACATATACAACTGCGACCGCCAATCCACTTGCCCAGCGTGGCGATTTTTTTTTTTTTTTATACCACGTCGGTGGCAAACAAGCATACGGCCCGCCTGATGGAAAGCAGTCACCGTAGCCTATGGGCGCTTGCAACCCCAGGGGTGTCACATGCGCGTTGCCGACCCAATAAGAACTTGTTATTGATGAACTTGCGATTATGATAATTTACCTCCTAATGCGTCCATAGTTCCATATGCATAGTAACGGGAGAGGCCTACGTCCAGCAGTGAACTGAGATGAGCTAATGATGTGAGTTATATCTCGCGCTTAGCGACTAATTCTGCTGTCGACTGAATAACAAAAACGAATATTACTCTCACCAACTGTAGTTGTGTCATTTACATTAATATCGTTTCATTAGGTGGGTGTTAGAAGTTAATCGAAGCGCTCTGAATTCCTATCCATGCGAGACTGACGCAGTTTTAATCAGATTTTCTTACAGCATGAATACAGTACAGTGTCACCTGTCACTTCCTTTACAGTGTACTCGTACAGTGTCATTTACCGGTGTAAATAGTATGAGGTCATAAAACCTAAGATATTATAAATAGTAGGTATTTAAATTATAGGTGTCATTATACTTTCGGAGGGACAGTAGTAGAACCTATATCTAGTAATTAGGTAATCTAGGATAATCATGGTGATGATGATAGATGATCCTCGATTACAAACAAACCGAGTTAATAGGCGTTAATGTGTGTGTGTGTGTAAAATCATCAAAATGAATCTTATAATTTCGTGCGAAAATTAAAGTAGCCACCATCCAGTGCACATCGTTGTTTGGAAAGTGACAATGGGACGTTTTACAATGATTTCCGACACGAATAGCCAAACATCAATATTTTTTTAATATGTCAATAAGGATTAATTCATAATCAATAGATATGTAATAAAATACTTATCGTCAAATAGGTACTGTACGTGTACCTATGTAAAATTCTAAATGGAAGGAAATTGAGTTGACCTACAATTCTTTAGGTACAAAAAGTACCACTTGTTTATGACTCGTCTATATAATTCATTATTAACCACATGCATTCCAAACAAGCTATTTATTTAACTCTATGACAACATAGTATCTAGTACATACATATGGATGTTCTAGACAACGCAATTCAAGATCGATCGACTGGTTTCCTCAGATAAGGTCAGTCGTCGGTAGGTACGTCAGAGGAAATACCGCTCTCGAGCCGATATGCAACTGAACAATACTCATCATGAGCCTCGGATTTCCCTCGACTGTGAGTTGAGCCGACTGGCGCAGAGAAAGTCCGCCGCGTCACCTCGCCGGCACATATATTACACAATACCGGACCGTAAACAGTGTCACTGTTATTCTAAGAAACTGTTTTTAAAAGAATCTCAGTGGTTGTCCTTAGCTACCTAGTACCCGTAGTGTATACCGCATGTACGCTAGCATACGATGTAATTAGTCTCTTAAATAAATTCGTTGTCCTCTGCTGACATCTGTTTAGCCAGAATTCTACCTACCTAAGTCCCTACACTATCAAGGAAATTTCCTAAGGTCACAGGATTTTCCAATACTGGAATAAATAGGTAACATTAAATTGCTGTACCTAATCGTTTCAAATATTTAGCCGCTTTTATGTTAATGTTTATTATTCCTCTACCAGGGTGTCGAATTTTCTCAAGGCGGATGGTTTTTCAGAAACAATTTAATGAGGCCACTCACACGTAAGGTTTGCATAAGATCCTCCACGGGCGGTGCCGACGGTGCGTTAACGGAATATCAAATACATCACTTGAGAGTGGACTGTGTAGTGTAATTAGGTTGCCATTTTAAACGTCGTTATTGGAGTGAACGACAACAAATGATTGAATTTACTAAGCTATTAAATGGTTCGTATAATCCTTGTGGCAAATTATGTATGTACGAATATTTTGCTAGTCTGATGGAGGTCGTTGGTAATTTTACTATACCGTTTGATGAAAGACTTTTAATTGATTCGGTAATGCGACATTTTCCGAAACAGATTCAACAGTTATGGTTTTGTTTAGGTAGTAAAGCAGAAAGAAACATTTCATCAGCAATCGATTTTCTTTTTGGTCTAGATCAGATTGACAAAGGTACGAGTCAAAACGGTTCCATTAGCCGTGACAGTAATAGTATAGCTACTGAAAATAATACACGACAACATTCACAGAGCAGGAGTAATAATTATGCGCTAGATAGAGGTTCATTTAAGGTAGCCCCTGTTGATAAACAACGGAGGAAGTATAGACCCAGGTGGATGAGGAGACTGGGTATTAATGTAGATACAGATAATTTTACTCAGGGGAACGCTAATGATCTACATAATAAATATTGATTTTGGCTACATAAGATCCAGATTCGAATCCTGTGTAAGAAATTCAAGTATAATCTAGCATATAATATTTATTCTATATTGTATAGATACCTAACGATACTATATATACATTTCAGTGTACAAAGAGAAGGTTTCAAGTTAAATATACGTCTAAAAACCGGCTAACAAGCTGTGCGTTACAGACGACTAGACAACGTTGAAATTCCAAATCACTTTAGCATGCGTCTAAAAACCGGCTGAAAAGCTGTGCGTTACAGACGATAAGACAAGGTTGAAATCTTAAAATCACTTTAACATTCGTCCAAAAACCGGCTGAAAAGCTGTGCGTTACAGACGACAAGACAAGGTTGAAATCTTAAAATCACTTTTACATTCGTCCAAAAACCGGCTGAAAAGCTGTGCGTTACAGACGACAAGACAAGGTTGAAATCTTAAAATCACTTTTACATTCGTCCAAAAACCGGCTGAAAAGCTGTGCGTTACAGACGACAAGACAAGGTTGAAATCTTAAAATCACTTTATAATCCGTCTAAGACCGGCTAAATTAGCTGTGCGTTAAACAAGACAAGACAACGTTGAAATTTAAAAATCATTTTGTAATTCGTCTAAGACCGGCTTAATTAGCTGTGCGTTAATAAAGACGACAAGACACCGTTGAAATTTAATAGTCGTTTTAAAATTCGTCAAAAACCAGCTAAATTAGCTGTGCGTTAAACAAGACGACAAGATAATGTTGAAATTCAGAAATACCTATTTTAATATTTGTCCTGACCAGCTTTTCAGCTGTGTATCAAAGAATCAAAATATATATTGAAAGTACTAAGCGATTGCCTAAGACCGGCTTTTCAGCTGTGTCAAAGAATTTACCAAAGGGATCATAAAAAAAAAATAAACATCCTGTATACGAACGATGGTTATAGCAGCTCATATCTTCTCTATGAGGAAATGACTCTGCGACATGAGATCAAGTCTTTGTTCGAATTTGTGTAGATTGATTTTCAGTTTAATTGTCATGATTTGACAGATATTATAATTACATGACCATATCAGAAAATAAAGAAATAATAAATATACCTAAGTTTTTTCAGTAATTTACTGCGATGTAGGTAACAAAATATTTGACAAAAATAATACAGTGCAATGACTGCATATTATTTATTTTATACACATATAATGTTCAGTTATGAATTTTAATTTGAATTCAATAAAATAACTTATTTTACAATAATAGCAATAATGGACCTTTTATTACACATTTATTAATCGCTATACAAATGACATAAATGACCATAAACACGGTTTCATAGAAAATTGGCGATTTGAGTCCTTGATATATTATATCGGTACTGGTGCAAATGTGAATCAACTTTTGCCGTGAAATATTAAATTAATAATAATAATAACAGTTTGAAATCTTATATCTGCCACAATTATTGCATTTATCTAAAGATTTATACAACAGAAAACAAGACCTCTTGACTATGTTATGAAAGTCGATAATGAATGTATATATTTACCATCATCGGTAAAATTTGAAATTAAGTATGGATGAGGAATAAAAAAACAAACCAATTATACATTTCATGTAATTAACAATTACTATTATGTCAAAATGATGTGTGAAATCTCTGGCCAGAGTAGAGGTGATTTTGAATGAAGATGAATGTGTGTATATCAAAAGTGATGACTGCTGCGATATAATTATAAAAACCTATTTGAATGAATGTGTCTTGAGGTTTAGTTTTCATATTATCCAATTAATTGACAGAATATTATATGAGATTAATATTGCATAAAGACTTGTAACTGTAATGATTACAAAGTGAATGTTTAAGATACGGTTTATATATATTTTTATTACACTACAAATACAGCATATTTTCAATTCGTATTGAACACGACGATCATACTTATTGGGTTTATTCATAAATATATTTACTACTATGATTATGCTAAGATTAATAAGTAAAGATTTATTTAGCATGGTAACAGAAACATACGAGTATAATGCATTCTAGTTTGGCGTTGCTATTTATCGATCTTATAAAAATTAATTTGAATCTTAGTATTTATCTTGTCTAGTGAAATAAGTATTCTAAAACTAACACATGACTTCCATAGGTTGAAGTATTTCTGACGCAGAAAAGACCCAAGTGCTTAAATGTTATTTGGATGTTACCCACTTCAAGCAGACTCGAGTAGTACCATAAAGTCTGATTTTAAAATGAATGAGCGTTATTTAAGAAGAAAACGGGGTTGGTTGTTTATGTTGTTTAGTTCAAAGAACAGCACTTAATTTTTTAATAGCCCTAGTTGGTGTAGAAAGTGAAAATGTACATTTTAACTGTCTACAGAGAGGGGGGTGTAATGGCAACCTAATTACATCTATTAAATATGTACATACGTATGAAAGTTAAATAAAGATATACTTGTCTTATCTTACAAAAAATTAACTGAAGTGTTGGAATCAATATATTTCCACTAATGGCACGCAATAAATTTTAAGAACGGACTTTTAAAATTAGAGATAATGAAAGTGCACAAGTAATAAATAACCTAAAACAACACTCTTGTACAAAATGCTTTGGACATATTTATGGCCAATACTTATTGCTAAGTGTGTGAAAATACAAACAAAGACATTTCGAGGAATGCACCAAGAGGAAGAACTATAAAAATACACCAATAATTGTTCAATAACCTTGGCATAGGGTCTATTATGCAATGTAGATCCTACTCTGTTGTTTTTACTTTTACAGCCCCGCAAAACATCTGTAAGCAACTCCGGAGTTGAGGGCGGCACCAACTGACGAGAGAGATGACGATAACTTACGGTCTAAGTGAGAGCAAGACGAAACACCCCGCGGTTTGGGAATAGAAAAATCCTAGAGGAGTGACAAGTGAAGATAATCCTTGTGGTGTTGTGTTAGAGTCTAAGATTATATTTTGTAAAAAGTGCCATAGTAATTAAGTTTACCTAATTTTGTTAAAAATTAAGAGAGGACACTTCGATTGCAGACGGGAAGAATGCGGGTCGCGCAGTTCTGTAACAGTTTCGATATTTTTGGAATATTATTAGATTAATTATCTAAATCGTACATTAGAATCAGTGGTTGCCGATCCAGTATTCACAGCTAAGTGTTTTATTACCAATTGTGTCGTGTGCATTCTAAATAATATATGTAAATCATATCTCATTAATTAAATTGGTTCAAATAATATAGATACTATAACGTACTTTGTAAATAATTGGTTACATTAATATTGACCACTTTTATGATAATAACTGAGTACACACGACATACCTTTTATGATTGTTTTGATTGTCCTTGTGTGATATTTGTGTATAGAATTATAATATTGTGTTGGGTTCGATTCCCGATGTTTAAATACCTAAGACTTGAGTAAGTGATTATGACATTGTTGTACTTTTAAGTCATGATCGAAGATTGTACGTCACAGTGTAGATCAGTAATGTCTTACTGATCCATTTATGTGTTGTTCTATAACCACTGTGTATAATTTAACATTGTAATTATCAGATTATGACTGATCTTAATCATGATAATATTTAAACGAGTTCGATCCTCGTTCAATTAATATTAGCCAAAGAACCTTATATTGGATTGTTTTACAAACAGAGGGTTCGAATCCCTATTTACTGATATTTCTGAGAACAGGCTAACATATTGTGGACACTTAATGTTGATGTCAATTTAATATATAACAGACTTATTTCTGTGTGTATGGAGTCCTTAAATATAATTGAATTTTCTGAGTGTTATACTATACATTATTGTCTTGGAATTTTCATTCAAGAGGTTGTATTTGTAATTAATGTTACGGTGTAATGTAATCATTATTATTATTTACTTAGCATAAATAATACTTGCTTTTGCCGGGTTTTTCTGGGTTTCCCTGGTTTTAGCAAAATATATTGAATTATGTTCCCAGAAAAGGAAGGTGTTTAGGTGCTTTTGCTTTGTGTAAATTTAAAGAAGTAATTTTATTTGGTATGATAGTAATTGTTAATTTTCGTAATAGTCTAGTAATCTTTAATAAGGTTAAAGATTTTGTTATGTATTTAAAACTTAATAGATCGAATAGGAACACACCTTTCCTTACTAATTTGCGATAATATATTTAAATTTTATAAATCGCCATGTGACTTATCAATCAATACCCCTACTTACCTCAGACCTTACTTATTGCCTAAGAAATTATTTTCACAACTATTTCGTTCCCTTAAGAAATAAAGTCGAGCCAGAATTAAATACACGCCAGATACCATTACAGTAGGCAAGTAGTAAAAGACTGTTCCAATCAATGCTGATTGTCCAGTGCAAAAATAAGTATCCTAATAATAATCGGCTCATATTTTATTATATATTTATGGTGATTAAGTACAACAATCATACACCGGAATAAGGTGCGCTGAGGCATAGTTTCGAGTAATTGAATCAGCTGAAATTATTTCGACCAGGTGCGAAAGTGCAATGGCAAAAATAGAGCAGTTTTCAATATGAAAGTCTTCTAAACTGCACAGTCTAGATAAGGCGTAAGATTGTAAGATTATCTATGGCATAAAAAATGTTAGTACTTATAATAAACTTGGTATTAAATACGTAGTTACACACTAAAAGTTTCGGGAGTGACCCACTTAGAGATCACTCAGCATATAGAAACAGTTATTTTCTAAACGTATAACTCTTTAGTATTTTTTTGAGGTATAATTTATTCGGTTGTCACCTGTATTTTAGGATTTCTTGCCATTTGAAAATTGTGTGTCGGGCGATTTTACGATTTTCACCCAAAATTTTTATTCTGTAGTGTACTTTCAATATGACCTTATAGCCCACCTAACGAAGACCAAAAGCCTATCGGGGGAAAAAACTCGTGTATAAGCGAATTTTGGCAAAGTTGAAGGGAATGGTGTTTTAAACCACGTACTAAGAGTACTTACTGGTAGTTAGGGGTGGAGCTAACGGGGGGAGAGGGGTGTAAAGGTCCTTATTTTAAATTTTTCGTAAGTAACTCGTAAACCGTGGCTTATAGCAAAAAACGTTCTAGTCACGTCCTAGTACATAAGTAATCTACATAAAATTCTCTACAAAAAAGATACATACATGTTTCCTCTGGGATCAATGTGTGATGAGATAAGAAAGCAAGAAGATGGACAATAAAGAAATAAATGGCACATACTTACAGGATGCTCGCGAGCATTCCAAAAGATTTTAATGCTGAATTCCTGAATATTTAGGGTCTTTTATGTGTTATAAAATTTCCTGAATTCGGTTTGGTTTCAGATATAATCAACCTTTTTCAAAATAAGTTTTTCGATGTAACTCGTCACAAAACTTCTTTTTGATTACAATGCTATAGTTCGGGAAATATTATTTGACCGACTCTTATCTCACTCACGACCTTTTGTTTTGCGTCATTAAATAGAAAAGTGCTAGACTGCATATTGTCTAGTAAGTGTTAACGCAAAACAAAAGGTCGTAAGTAAGATAACAGTCGGTCAAATAATATTTCTCGAACTATACCACAGTGTGTTTTAATATTACCATATATATAGTCAGCCTCCGTAGCCTAGTTGGTAGTGACCCTGCCTACGAAGCTGGAGGTTCCGGGTTCGATTCCCGGCGAGGGCATTCTTTGTGTATTTATTTATCACAAATGTTTGTTCCTTGGTCTTGGCTGTCTATGTATTTAAGTATCTATATGTATCTATCTATTATGTATATCGTCGCCTGGTACCCACATCACAAGCCTTAATTGAGCTTACCGTGGGACTAGGTCGATTTGTGTAAGATGTCCCAAGATAACTATTAACTAACTATTATTACCACACCTTTTGCCTGGCAATCTCAAAAAGCTTTGAGAGTTGGTTCAATTGTATTAAAAATTTGTACACATTATCAAAAAGAGTTAAGAAAGATAATAATTTAAACAATAGAGGCATAATTAATACAGTTTCCTAGATTCCCGAAACTTTCAGTGTGGCTACGTAGTAGGTATATTACGATACAAATGCGCAAAAAAACTAGTTTGAAATGTTTGGCGATAAATTAAGATACAACAGAAGGGAATGTTTAAAAATCGAAACTAATTAATTACTAGTTTTCTTTACGCACATGTATCATGCGCTGTTTTTAATGCAGCTGTCCCTCCGAAGTTATGATCTGACATGAAATAAACCACTTATCGAACTAGTGCGTAAAAAAACTGTACTGATAAATATACGTTTCTACGGATTTCGTCTTTCTTTCGTCGACGGGTACGAAGCATAATAATTATTCTGATAAGAAGGATCTCAATATTAAGGTACTTAGGTACTACTGCGGTTCAATCAATTTACCAACAAATTTAGATTAAATTATCGTTTCTGGGAGAAGTTAGCTTATGTTTTTAGCCTGCGTTTTAGCCAATTTTACTCATACCATAAGGAAAATACCTGTGAAATGCTGGTAATAATACATTACCAGGGCATGCAGGGCAGGTAATAAATAATTAATAATGCATTGCTTGTCAGTGATTTCTAGAACTACAATGTTTGCGACTTTTTAGGGAGTAGGTAGTTGATAGAGAGAGAACAACATTGTCTCAAAAAATCATGAATAGTGCGTTTATAGAACACTTTAAAATAAAACTATTTCGAATATAATCGGCCCAACCGTTTCTTAATAACTACGAAACCCTACACTGAGCATGACCCGACATGCTCTTGGCCGGTTTTTTTTTATTTGGCTTTTATGTTTGTTATAACTTCTGGAGGAACCGATTTTGATGTTTTTTTTTTAAAACGGATGCTCACTGAGTGGTCCCGTTTTGATTTGGTTTCGTTTTGTTTTTTTATTTATTATTTGAAGTATTGTCAAAACTTGCAATCTGTAAAAACGGTCTATTATCGCATAATCGAGAATCTGAGAATATACGAAACATTAACTGCAAATAAACAATCAATAAAATACTTATTACTGTTTTAAAATTCACGCACTCACGCATTTTGCACTGCTTATTGCTTCCAGTACGTAGGTAGGTAAATATGCACAAAAGTTACTTAAGCCAATCCTTTATCAAACAAGCTTCATTAAATACAATTCAGATAAAGCGGATCTAAAAAGTTACCCTATCTTCATATTTCCATTTCAACTTTCAGGATTTTCAATAGTTAAAAATATATCTTTTTTAAATGTTCTATACCTACGATTTCTCATTAATTTTAAGGTAAATAATCGAATTATTGAACTAAATAACATCCTACAGCGCCTTATAATTTCAAGGTAACGAGAAAGTACCCAGTGTACCTATTTTAATAATTGCATTGGTATCCTATACCTACACGTGTCTAATAATCAAAGTTTGATAATAGAGGTAAGCAGGAATCCAGTGTTTGTAAACCTACTTAGGTTTTGAAGACTTAGCAGCAAAGTCGTCAACCATGTAATACTTACCTGCTTACCCAATTGAAAACGCTTAAAACAATAATTTAATAATATTATGAAGAACGTATATTATTTTGTTTTAGGAAAATGTTCGTAAGAGTAAATTAGAAAGCGTGTATGATGCTGATGATCGCTGGCAGCGAACGGTAACGCACAGCCATATACTTTTGTATTACACAATTTGACCTAACAGACAGTTAATTCATGTGCAGGTAAGCTAGGTTGAAACAATAGCAAGTGTGAAATGTACGCGAAAACAGCGTCCAGTAAAACCAAACTAGCACTACTTAGCAGTAAACATTAGTTACTAAGCGAAATGTTTACTATGGCATTATGTCATATTGATGGTACCGGTTCATTAGACACAGGTGCGCTCTACATATATGATTATAAAATCAAGAAATGTAAAAGTTACTAACAACAAAGCGTGCAGTCGCTGGCAAACGGTAAATATAATTAAGATGGTTAAATAAAATAACTAAACTCACCGTCCGTGAAATCCTTATGACAAACACAACAGAGATATTTGAAAAGTCTTGCGTCGTCTGGTTGCCTCACAGCCGTTTCTTTAAATACGAGTAGGTATATGGTCACCGAATTAAAATAGTAGTCGTTTTAAACAGAATTTCGAGTGGTGTGCAATGCCGCCAGCCGCGCGCAACGTCGGTACGTGGAGAGACTCGAAGCCTGACTGAATGAGGGCCAGTCGCTATCCTCTTTTATGTTAGTGTTGTTAAACTGGTAGGTATGCGTATGCAGAGCTACCTCTGACAATTCGACCAGGTAAAGTAAACCGGACAAAACGTTAATTTTTTGCACCGCCCACGCAGAACCTCTAAATTAATCTCTATTGTGCGATATAATCTTAACAATTACTTTACTAGTTCGAACGGACAGCTGCATAACTGTACCTGCCACATAATTGATTACTTAGCGCAGAAGACCCAACTAGCAAAACAGTCATATAACATCGAGCTTACTCAGCTAATAAGTCGTATAAAAGTCATATAAACGCGAATTACACAGTACCTATCGTATAAAGCCAGCTTATACAGCAATATGTCGTATAAAAGTCATATAAACGCAAATTACACAGTACCTGTCGTATAAAGCCAACTTATACAGCAATAACATAATAGTCGTATAAGATGTCATATACACGTTTATACGACTTTCTTATATGACTTAAGAGTCATATAAGAAGTTGCTGAAAAAGACACATTTATAAAACGCTTATATGACTTTTTTGCCGAGTAGCAAAAACTTATATGGCTGACTTATGACTTGTGAGAAAAAGTCGAGTAAACGTAACGCAGTTGCTATTATATGACTATTGTGAATGAAGTCATATAACAGCTAATTATATATCTTGTTTTATAAAAGTGTTTTATTCAGCATCTCGACATCTTTTATGACTAAAGAGTCATATAAGATTAATACTGAGTAAGCTGCTTTTACATGACGCTTACTTGACTATTTGTCGAATAATTACATCTTATATGACCTATGCTCGAGTAAATGGAAAAATAATTGCTATTATAGAACTTTTTGGTTTCAGCGGTTACTTTTATATGATTAACGTATCTACTTGTAGGTGTCATGGCGCTTAAACCACTAAACTTGCTATATAAGAACTAATACGAAGCAGTTATAAGATATGTTAATCGTATACATGTCATATAGTAGTTTCCTTCGTAATGATTAAAAATATTTATTTAATTTATATTGTAATAACTAATAATTAAAGTGGCGCGTTCATTATTTACTACTAAATATAGTATACTTTATCAGTAAAGTGGTATTCGCAATACATTTTCACCATTAGGTAGAATTTATAATGCCAATTATAACATGGTCATATATTACTTAGATAGCTCTGTCAAAACATACTCAACGGCATTAAGTGATTTAATTTTGTTTACACCAGCTAGCACTAACAAAATTATATGCACGAGCAAGTTGTCAATCCGTCTTCTGTTTAGTTTCGCTGGACACTTTTATTCCACAAATTTGGCATATAAGTAACAATTATATGATCAATAAATAACTAACTCAACGGTTATATGGCTCTTATATGATTAAAAGTCATATAAAAGCTATATAAGTCGTTATTATACAGCTAGTTAGCTATAAAGTGGTCACGGCGATGATTATTATATGACTAATAAGTGGTGGCAGTTTCAGTTAAATGGCTTTTATATGGCTAAAAAGCTGAGTAATATGGGCCCAAATCGCGTTATATAAACGTAATTATTACGTTATTATGACCAATTTCATAAGCTAAAAGCCTGAATATGTTACGTTTCCGCGACGATTATATGACGAAATTTTGCTAGTTGGGGACCACCTAAAATAAACCTCCTGTTTTCACTTATTTTGAATACTCAGATAAGTTTTATAAATATAGGTCTTATGGACCATAAGACCTATATTTATAAGTTATGGTAAACTATACAGAGCCTGTAGCGAGTAGCGGGTAAATGCGTGTTGTCTATACAATAGGTAACGACATCTCAATTATTTTCAACCAAGCATAAACTTATTTAATGAATTACCAAAGAGCTAGTTGAAGCTTCTGGCACAGTCCAGGAAAAAAGCTCCTAAATTAAAATAAAAACTACAGCGTAGGTATTTAACCCCTTAATTTATAATTATAACTTATTATGTCACTGAAATGGGTCAAAGACAATAAAATTTAGGTGTGACTGATGCCCTTTTATGGGTTAACAAAACTAGTTGCAGAGTGACGCTGGTTTTATGCGAAATTATATTATGTACTTAAATTATGAAAACATACATGTTTGTAGGTAGCCCATTCCATTAAGGAAAGGACTTATTAACACCAGAATAATGCATGTTTGAATAATTTAAGTAACATAATTTTGCATAAAGCCAGTGTTACTCAGGAGACCGTAACCATGGTAATAACGGACAGAAAAAAGTTCATTCAACCCTAATAATTTTTTTTTCCGTACATAATACATATTCCGTACCTAGAGCGTAGTCTGATGAGAATGATGAGAAAAAGTGTAAAAAACGTTTATTTTTATGTTCGTCTGAATAGGTCTCGTAAAGCGCTCGTTTTCCTTTATTATGAGCGGGTAAAAACGCTTTTTATCCACTTGTGGGTAAAGTAATTTGACGTTGCTCTAATTCCTATGTCCCACTACTGCCTAGTATAAGTGGATCCGTATGACCGTAGTAAACATGAGCAACCGGAGCTCACATGTTAAATAGGTCAATTTTCATTGGGGACTTTGTAAGCCATTAGCTATTATTTAAATACAAAGAGTAATTCTGCTCTACGATACGTTTCGACATTGAGTTTTAAATGGTTTCTTTAAATTAATTTACATTTGGATGAGATTTGTAATCATATTTTCTCGCAATAGTGAGTGGAAAAAAGTTGTATTACACTTGGCGGCAAAATTTGTTCAACTCTCGTGCCTTGAGACCTTCGCAATGCTCAAGATTCCAGTCGGAATCTTTTGCTATCTTAGGTCTCAATATTGGCACGACAGTTAAAAAACAACTTTGCCCCCTTATTATAATGTAAGTACTACTTATTAAACGTAATAATTCTCAATTTCGATTGTTTTTTATATTTGTTGCCTGATAACTTCCGACTGGGTGAACCGATTATGACGATACATTTTTTATTTGAAAGTTGATGCTTACCGATTGGTCCCATTTTAATTCGGTCCAGTTCTGACAGTGGCATCCCTTAGAAAATCATATCAAGTCATAAATTTGCATTAAGCATGCGCACGACAAAATGAACAGATAAACTCAATATCACGCCAACCGATTTCGATATATTTTTTTAACCGACTTCAAAACAAACCGAGATGCTCCTATTGGCATCAAGTCAGGGTGTAATGATGGGATCAGGGAGAAATCGGTTGTAGACGGTCTTTTTTTATTTGTAGATTATGTTTAAAATAGTTTGACACCCCATGTTTGTTACCTCATAAGTCTCATAACTTTCGACTGGGTGAACCGATTTTGATAATTCTTTTTTTACTCTAAGCCGATGCTCAGCACCGATTGGTCCCATTTTAATTTGGTCTAGCTCTGACTATAGCATCATCATCAGCCTATGATAGTCCACTGCTGGACGTAGGCCTCTCCTATTAACTTTGCGTATAGACGCTTTAGGAGGTAAATGCCCATAATCGCCACGCTGGGCAAGTGGATCAGCGATCGCAGTAATGTGTCCACTATGATGACGCTGCTGCCCATCATCAATCTTTTATAAAATAATGGTCAGTGACACTTCAATCCCTTAGTGGACTCTTACGACACCCGCGGGAGGAGTTGGGGTGATGACAAATGTATTCTTACTGCCGTCACCACACAGAAAACAATAGCATCCATGATAAAGCCATATAAGCCTTAAATTTGCATTAACCATGAGGAGCAAACCGACTACAGAATAAACCGAGATTGTCCTTTTGGCACCAAGTCGGGTTCTGGTGATGGGATCATGGAGAAATTGGTTGAAGTCGGTTGTTTTTAAATTTTTAATTTAGTGATTATTATCGCGAAATTAGCCTGTGTGTGTGCAGACGAATCCGCGGGCACCGGCTCGTATATAATAAAATAACTCTAAATACAAACCTAACCTACTGCCTGAAGTTGTATATTATTTTTTTAAAGATATTTATATATGGCTAAGAATTTTATGATCTGCCAAAACGTCGCTAGGCAAATCGCTAAACTGTGAGTTTTAAACGATAGGTATGGACGATTTTGCATAGTCAAATCGGCGGCGTTTCACTGGCACTGGGCCCTGGCGGCATATGCATAGGAATTTTCTTTTAAATTTCTGTACGGGACATCTGCCAAATTACCAAAATTCACCATAAAGCGAACAGTTAGAAAATGTGACCACGAAAATGAGGCGGTTGAAATGAAACGCTCGAATAATGACTCATTAAGCTATAGCAAATTTAAGAAAAAATACATAAGTTTAGTAGATACAGTATATTTTATAAAAATACAAAAAAAACTTTAATTCTAATGAAAATATCATAAATTTAATTAGGTGGCATGAAAATTTATATTGAAAAATCTAGACACAGTATTTTATGAATCAAAGTCCTCTCAAAACAAGGCACTTAAACTTGCTATCGAAAAGGGTAAAATGTCACAGTATCTTCTAGTAAGTAGTTATTTAAATACTTACTTAATAAGTTAATACCTACTAAACTTTTGACAGACCAACCAACTTTTCCATATCATCAGAAATCAATTTTTCGTTCAGTGGTCAACTAAATTTATAATTTATATTTAAAATCTGTGAACAAATATAACTGACAGACTCTGAGATGAGGTAGGTAATAAAAAAACTGCCACCGTTCGGGCACGGCAAATTAATAAAAAAACTCAATTGTAGGTGACTTTTCATTTTGAGGGGCACAATAATGAGAATGACACAAACAAGCTTCATGATGGTAATAAAAGCATACAACTGGGTCGTTTTTGAAAGGTAGTCAGAACGATTGAAATTGAATACAAATTTCACCTCAGCGGGTCATCGATCGGATGGATCGATAATGCGTTATTACAAAGGATACTGCGGATTATGGTGCGCTCTCATTTGCCGCAGTCGCCGGACACACGAGCCAGACTGATATCAACGTGATAAACAACAGTTACAGGCCCCATTCATCACACTACTGCCACATGATGGATCTGACCAGCCACACAGTTTGTAGCTTGTACCTGTATGTGCCTAAAAGAAGTTAAATCTCGGCCGATTTATTGACGATTGATTATAAAGGTTCATAATACATAATGTTCATAAAATAACAGATTTGTTGTCCATTTCATAAACTAATCTGTATTAGAATATGAAAATAAGTATTAGGTAATCAATAATTATTTTAGTATTACTTTAGTATTGATTAATCATCTTGTCTAGACCTACTCATTATAACGAGTCTAATTAGCATTTGAGAGAGTTACGTTCATTTTACAATATCGTTCGGCTACCTTTAGACTCCATACGATATATCTACTTACTCGTACATTACTGTTATAAATACCAGACTACTGCGACCATATATAACATGAAACATGAACGTCTAACGCCAGCTCAAAAATGCCCCCAAAACTAAATTGTTCAATTGTGCCAAGATGGGCAGAACATATCACTATTCGTGACACCGCGCATATTTCGGCGCAACATCATTGATAAATGTTTATTAAACATCGCCAATCAAAACTTTGATGGACTAATCACAACTATTTTTAACCTTTTAACCGCCGTAGTCTGATATATCAGACAATCAATGTCAAGATCACCTCGCTGTTGTCTGATAAATAAGACAAAGCTCTGAGTACGAATTTACGATGTAGTTATAAATTAGTCCCTAGCTTAGCAGGCTAAGCTGAAGTGGGACTGGGCTGGTCACAGGGGTCACGTCTGTCGGATGTCGAGTGAGCTGTGGGCCAGGATAGCCACAGAGTGGCAGCCCGACAGCTCCAATCGGAGACGCGGCAGACCTCGTCGGCGATGGCGAGACGAGCTGGACTCCTTTTTGAAAGAGTGGCCGGAGGCAGGTCGACATAGATCAGATTGGAGAAAATGGGGGGAGGCCTTTGCCCAGCAGTGGGACACAATAGGCTCACAATAATAATAATAATAAAGGCCGCAGGGCAGCTTGTGGCGAGCTGTTGGGGAGTAACGACCCCACGGACCCGAGTGCTCCCGAGAGTCGGTCAGGGTCCCCTCCTCCGGCGTGTCTTCGTCGGTCGGAGTGGAACCCCAAGGGGACCCGTAGGACTCTCAGCTCTGGCTTGCCTTAACTGGCCGTCCAGAGAGGAGTCGTCAGAGCTATATGCTCCAGGGGTGGAAGTGTAAATTTGCGTAAGTCGCGAGTTGGTGCAGCGGCTGTCAAGCCACTGCGCAGAAAGCGGTATACACCTCTCTACACTCCTGAGCCGCCTACACCGGTGTTGCCCCTGGCTGTCTCTTGTGACGGCATTTACGGGGGCCCATCTAGTCGGCGGCAAGTCACCGCCTGCCTCGATAGCAAAGAGAAATCATTGTTATGGCTGGTGTCCGGACCTCTTTTCTATAGTTCAATTTCTGATCCATCCATCCTCCATCACCATAGCCCATTAGTCTTTTCCATTACTTCTCAATAGTCTATACGCCTGCTGGGACCGGTTTACGGATATCTATTGATGTGCCCGTGAATGGGTTGCAGCAGGTGTACAACACAGCAAATTTCTCCAAAGGGCCTCTACGTGTTGGATCTGAATCCCCGCGCAAGCCTATCAAAAAACCGGGATTTGTAAGCCCGTGATCCCCAAGGAGATACAAATAATAATAATAAATAAATTAGTCCCGTTCAAAAGCAAGCTCTGATCTGCGTGATATAGGTAATTCTGTATTGGTGGCGATACGTGCACGCTCCATGAAAAAATATCTGCGGTTAAAAGGTTAAATGGCGGTTTAAGTTTTTATAGGTTGACATTCAAATTCATTGCCGTGATGCATTGAACAGGGGATGACACTTGTCAACTAAAATTCAAGATCGTTTTTAGGGTTCCGTAGCCAAAGTGCCAAAAACGCAACCCTTATAGTTTCGCCAAGTCCGTCTGTCCGCAGCATAGCTCAGTGGCTGTTAATTCTAGAAATCTGCAATTTGGTACAGGTCAATTAATCATGCCAACAAAGTGGTGCAATAAAACCTAGAAAAAAAATCGGGTACCTCGGGAACTGGTGAAGTGGGGATGTTTTTTTTTATTTGCTGTAATCCTATAGCATTGAATAGGTCTCTTAAAAAGAATAAGGGTCTGAATAGAAAGTTTTTTCTTAAGGGTCGGATAATGGAGATAATCGGTCGTTTTTGGAGATAATCCCTCCAGAAAAAAAAATAAATTGTGTCCCGTCCTCTAACTTTTGATCCGTAGGTTTAAAGAATACTTTAAATTAAAACTGTTTCGAACATAATCGGCCCAGCCGTTTTTGTATAACTACGAAACCCTGCACTGAGCATGGCCCGAAATGCTCATGGCCGGTTTTTTGAAAGGCAATTTATTATCGCGTGCGGCTTCCATGTTGTCTTTGTTCGTAGTCAGATTAGGACTCCCGCTTTGATAGTAGATGGGAGTTCAAAAAAAATACCGAAACCCTGATTCTTCCTGATCGGACGTGTTTGGGCTCATTCGAATCAGAATCACGATCTGATTCGATCTAGATAAAAAAACTTCAGCGACTTTACCGTAAGAGAATCTCCTTCGATGTGTATTTATGTAGTATGTTTAGTCTACATTGATCCTTTTAGTACAGGGTGACGTTTGGGTCGGGAAGCAAGAGTGAACAGGGTACTAGGAACCCTGAATATAACACAGTAACACAAAAATTGCGACGTTAAATTTTGTTTTAATTAAAGTGTTTAACTGTGTATTTTTTTGCAAATGACCCATTAGACATCTCCATTTAATACGGTGAAAATTTTGAATAAAAACTAAAAAACCTAAAATCAACATTTTTAGTACAGATGGTGCCTTTTTTAGGCTCTAGTGCGAGAAGTATGTCATTTTACGTTGTTAGGTCCAAAACTTCGGAGGGCCATCTGCACTAAGAAACGTCGTACGAGACACGTGCAAATTGTGTCGTAATGTATAGTACATTACGACACAAGTGTGAAAAACATGAAATGAATACGAAAGTACAGTCACGGAAATTTTAATTAAAAAAAATGCATACTATAGGAAATTACATGCAGATACATGGGATAATCTTTTTTTATAAGCACCCTTGGTCTTATAAAAGAAATATTATAATTATGTACTTACAAGTAAATTTCAGGACGCGGATCCCTTTACACCCGGGTTGATACGATCGTGACAGTTAATTACAGTTAATTGTCAATTTTAAAAAAAGTCAATAGAGTTCATTATTAAGTTAGCAAATCGTGACTTTTCGGTTGCAAAGGGAAGCAAACTGTTGATTGTAGTCTTAGCCACCAACTGTCCTAAAAGGCTGGGTTTCGTCGTAAGAAATGCGCGTGACTTTAACAACCTCAAGGCAATCAAATTACGGCTCTTGTTCAGACTGTTCGGAGTAGGCTCGAAACTGCATCATCATCATCATCACGTATGCTTTGCCCCTAGGCCTTAAATTGGCCATTGTACACATAAGGCACATATGTTTCGACACTTTCGACCCAGTTTTTTGTTTTTTTTATTACATTTTTTTTTTACTAGACTACGGCGTGGAGGTTAGAACGCACATTTTTAAAAAAAAGCCCGTTAAGGCCTAGAAAAATAACACAATGTTAAGGTTCCTACAACGGAGTTTATATGGAATATTTTTCAAAATTTCAATTATATTTCAAAATAAATGTAAAAAGTATTGTATGCAAAATGTTTTAACTTTCAAGGAAGGGTATTTTGATATATGTTATAGAGTAGTCTAAAATAATGGACACGTATTTTTTTTAGCTACCCAAACTCAACCTGTTAGGAGAAAATGGCCAACAAAGTACTGAAAATTTACCAAACCTAATTTCTGAGAATAAATTTGTTAAAAAAAAATGATAATTAATTACTGGTTTCGTTATACTCGTTTCGTCTACTCAGGCCTTAGACTTAGGAAGTGTAGCGACGAAATTTATGAAACTTTGACATGTGTTTTTTTATATAAAAAATGAGTTTGTGGTGAAATGACAAAACACGTCCCCATTCTTTATTCATGTTCTCCAACCTATAACGAAACCAGTAATTTTTTTGAACAAATCTCTTCATAGAAATTAGAAGGTTTGGTCATTTTTCAGTACTTTGTAGGCCATTTTTTGAGTTTGGGCAGCTAAAAAAAATACGTGTCCGTTATTTTAGACTACTCTATAGATAACATATATCACAATGAATCAAATCGGAGTCGGACAGTTGGGTACCCTTCCTTTTGAGTCAAAAAATGCTCGTGGCGTCTTTGATAACAATTTTCGGCTTCGCGTCAAATTGTTACCCCACTCACCTTTTTTTAACCTTCATCATCATCATCATCATCAGCCAATTGACGTCCACTGCTGGACATAGGCCTCCCCCAGAGAGTTCCACAAAGATCGATCGTGAGCTGTCCGCATCCATTGGACACCCGCAACCTTTACCAGGTCGTCGCTCCATCTTGTGGGGGGCCTTCCCACGCTGCGCTGTCCAGTGCATTTTTTAACCTTAAAATACTATAAATTGTACAGTAGTTTAGTTTATACTGTCATACTATATAGTTATTGTTTAAATATAAAAAAAAAATGTGTTGAAACAAAACCAGGGGTTTTTAAAAATGTGCGCGTCAAATCATTCATTTAAAATATTGTCATCCAACAAACATGAGTATATGGCCAGATAAGTGTGGTGAATTCCCGGTACCTGTGAGTTTTTGGGACTCGGAATAGGCCCCTAGGGTAGGTAGTTGGTACCTACTTACTAGATACTACCAGTGAAACTTGAACTCGCTTGATTTGATTACAGACAGATGATCTTCGGAACTGGTGAAACATTAGTAAAACTATATCTCATAAATAAATAATTACATACCTATGCCATGACACATCCATCAGAAACTGATGACGATCTTATGTTTATTACCTTTCAGCTCGCGTTCATGTACACTACGAGTATTTTTGGCTTTGGTATTGTCTTATTAATAATATCTACGATCTGATCACTGTTGAGATGAAACCCTTGTAAGCCCTTTACCACTTTAACGCTTGTACGTACTTACCTTCCTTCCTATAATTTATATCTACTTTGTAAAACCGTATACCTACAGTCTGTATTTTTATTATTCTAATACTGCAGACATAGATTGTAGTTATGCAGAAAGATATATATATGCAATGCAATGCAATATGCAATTTATTACTAGTCTTATATGATCACTACATAGTATAAAATAAAGTCACTTTTTCTGTTCCTATATCCCTTTGTACGCTTAAATCTTTAAAACTACGCAACGGATTTTGATGAGATTTTTTTTTAATAGGTAGGTATTAAAGAGGAAGGTTTTTATGTAGGTATAGTACCCGTGCGAAGCCGGGGCGGGTCGCTAGTTACTAATAAAACGTAATCATTTTGAATAATGTTTGAGTAGCAATGTGTTAATACGAATACTAATTTGAAACATGCAAAATTCCTATAGCTATTCAGCAGGCTTAGCACAGGATTGGTGCGACAGTATGTCGCCGCGAGATAGATCTCCCGTCCTTCACTAGCTATATTAACAAAAGAGGGACGGATAGACTATCTCGCGGCGAGATACTATCTCGCCAATCATGTGCTAAGCATACAGTTGTGATCAGAGATCGGGCAAATGTGCGCCATTGTTCGCAATAATATGGATGGACATGACTACAAGATTGAATAAATGAATAACTAAACAAATAATTTTCTGAAATTTTATGTTGAAGCTTTAAGATGATTATTTAAAAGGTTTTCATAGCTACCCGTGTCAAATGAAAATTATTAAATGTTTAATGAAACACCGGCTTGTCCATCAATCACGTACTGTATAAAGGTGGGTCCACACTTGTGACATTTTGCCGAACATTATTCCGTGACCGTAACAGTAACACGTGTCAGTACCGTTAATGTGGACGTATTTTGTACGCGAACAATTTGTTACAAGTTGCAGTACGGCACAATCCATTCCGAACACTCAAAGAACTGTTTTGACACAGACCATGTATGACCAGTCTGCAGGACAATGTATGGAGTTACGATCTACAAACCGGGCCTAGTGTGGACGCTGATCTGTGTACTGTCACGCATCGAAGTCACGTGTTACGGGCCGATCCATCTCGAGTCGGTTTTCTTCAAAGCATGTTCGCTATTTTCCCCGACCTGTGACGTGACCACGACACGTCCACATTTGCATTTATGACACGCGTACAAGTACGCCAGATGACACAGACACAGCCATGGGCTAGGAATGGATCACGTCGTGACCTGTCCGGCGGTACATCCCCCGCCCGCACCTCGCCGCCGCCTCAGTAGTCCTACTCGGTAGTAGTAGTTTTTCTTTCTTTTTTTTAATCAATACTAATATAAAGGCTGCACTAGCACACGCCAAATAAAAATTCACTTCCGCGATTGCAGATGCTTTTGCAGACGACATGTTGAATAAGTTACTAGGTAGTCGGTAAATGACAACCAACGACCGACTCTTGTACCGATGTCATGCCACGCAGTCTGGTTCGCCAACGTGCGTCTACACTTGTGACATTTCATCGTACACGGTGTGTAACCGTGTCAGCACGATCACGGAGCGTCCACATTGAGCGTAACATGTTCTGTTGCAATGTCACGTAGTCCGGTCCGTCGTATTTTTACAAGTGTGGACCCACCTTAAGGCGAGGGGAGGGGGTCGAGAAAAAATCACCAATTATCACCATTGGGGAGGGGGGGTCCAAAATAGGCCAAAATCGTATGACGTGATTAATGGACAAGCCCTAATAAATAATCATGTGATGTGATATTAATAACTTGCACCCTGGGTTTGTTTGTATTTTAAAAATATGTTGGAAATATTCACTATGACTTATCAAGACTGATTGTTGTCCAACTATTATAGATCATATCAAAAATATGAAACTTGCCTAGGTTCATAATATATTATACATGAGTGTGTGTGTGTGTGTGTGTGTGTGTATGCATAGATACCTATCTACCAAATTTCAAGTAGGAGGATATAAATGCAAGGAATAAAATAACAATCATTTATATTCCGAAATAAATGTAATAAACATTTTACACAAAAAAACTAAACTACACATTATGTGAAAAAAAAGTTGACATAAAATGTGCCAGTCTGCTAAAAACAAAGTATATTGACTAATAAATGAATATAAAATAATAGCGTTTATTTATCATGCTAAGGCACCATTTGATTACATATTATATTTTATTATGCTATGTCTACGAATATAATATGTACTTTGTCTTATTATGCGAAACGAGATGCATTTTTGGTACTTGATTGACCAAGTGTCCTTTATTTAGGGAGTTTGCCAACCTCATACAGGTAAGCTGCAAACAACTTGATCTGAAAACAAAAAAAAAATAAGAATAAGAAGAAGATTTTTTATGATAAGATTGCAAACGCGAATGAGTTACTTGCTAAGACTACATAATTCGTAATGGCATGTACTTTCTAAGCAACACCTAAGGCTTGTTCACGAAATAAAATAGACATAGCCGTATAATTCAATATTTTTTAATGAGACCATACCTTCGCATGTGTTATTAGAAAGAAGGGCTCTTTGCCTTTCTTCTCGAAGCTGTGGTTGAAATTTATATGAATTTCTCCATAATTATGGACTATTATTTTTTTTGGGTCATTTAGTTTCCCAATGGGTCTTAACTAAATTACAATATCGATACTATAATAAATTGTGAATCTAGTGTCTACAATTATTAATAACTATTTCAAGTCTAATATTGTTGAAATCGTCTCGGAAGATCGCATTTTTTTGGGCATGAACTTTTGCATTAAGCATTATCTGATGTTATTTTGACTTTGACTGCTTTTAAGCGAATGCTTTTGGATATTGGATTGTCAAACATAAAACAGAAGAAACAACGATCGACGAGGAAGACCTTGATTCGTTCGAAACCTGGGCGGTACTACAGTCTCTCCAACGGTTCCAAGTAGACTACCGCTTTAAGAAGTGTATTTTTATCTAAATAGTAACCCCCTTATTCATAAAATTCTTGTAACTTAGCAAGCCGCCAAGTATTGTTTATTCGTTTCGGTCTTATGGGCATTTTGGTACGACCGAAAAGTACAGCCAATACTTAGCGGCTTGCTAAGTCATGAGACGTTTATGAATAAGGGGGTATTACCTTTAAAAAAAGCCTCCGACCCAAGGTGGGGATAAAACAAGCGTTTTTTTGACGACATGTCCTGCTCTATTGAACCGGGGGGCTATTGTGTACTCACGCCCTCGATGTAGTTCCTGCAGTTGATCTTCTCGTTCTGAGAGTGCGCCATGTCGTCGCCCGCGCCCATCGGCAGCAGCAGCACGTTACGACCGCTCGCTTCCTGCAGAGTGATCGTCACCGGTATCGATCCACCCTCGCGCGACATGTCTGGCTCCGTCTGTGGAAACAACAAGCATTATTATGTTTTTCTACTCCCGTACTTTTATTTGTCATTTACAGGGGCGTGTAGTGTACACACTTTTAAGCCTCTACCTTACAGATGTCAAGATAAGTCTATATTGTCTATTCTCTATAAACGCATCCAGGCATACACGCAGTGCGTTTTTGGATTTTAAGACACCTCGTGTATACATGGCTGCCAATCTAATTTTAAATGTCATTTCTGATGAATAGTAAACCATAGAAGAGCATTCTTTTTTAATTTTGACGTCTCCCGCCCGAACTTGATGATTAATAAAATTGAAGGGATGTTTATAAAAACAACATAACTACATAACTTTACAGGAGAGCGATAAAACTTAATTCCTTTTTAAATAATATTCATTAAAGCTTAATATTCAGAAGCAGTAAAGATATATAACCACTAAGTTAAGATTACCCGTTTATTCGTGTTTCGGCTTATTACTTTTTTTGGAAAAAATAAAATAAGCCTTGCCACTTACGTTGTTTTTGTAAAATCTTGAGTAGTTACGTTGTTTTTGTGCAAAACTTGATAAACATTTTTGGAAAAAGACTTCTTTTTATTGAAAAAAAAATCGTCGTACACGCTAATATTCCCCATTTTATAAGTCGATTTAGAATATGGTTTACTCTGAGTAATAATGCTGCAGTTTTATTCGACACTTTTTAGTGCAGTTTAGTATGGGAAATAAAATATTTTCCACTTTTTTGCCAAACAGGAAAGTTTTTAGACAATTTTTTTTTCACATTCTGTAGCTCCTTTGATGACGAACAGTATGACATCAAAAACTCAAATTTGGAAAAAATGCTAGTTATGTTGTTTTTGTAAACATTCCTTCAATTGTGTTTGACTAAGAATATTTCTCAAATTTACAATTTTATTTGAAGATAAGAGTGTGGTCGTAGAAAAAGTACTGTATGCAACATTCTTTAACAGAGTCAAAAAATGCTCGTGGCGTCTTTAATAACAATTTTCGGCTTCGCCTTAAATTCTTACCCACGCCACTCACCTTTTCTGACCTCTCTTAAACAAGGGTTGCATAAAATACTATTGTTACACAAAATATAACTTCGTAACACAAAATTTATGACGCAATTTTGTTTTCATTAAAAGCCTATAATTATGTTATTTTTTTACAATCGACCCATGTAATACATGGCATAGGGCATCACGACGTTATACTATGTCATAATTGTACCTGGTAGATGAGCCTGGTGGCGCGCGCGGCGGCCTGGTAGTGCGGGTGGTGAGGGTCCTCGGTCCACGCGCGCCCGCTCTGCGCCGATATCTTCATCTTGTTGGGCGACCCGCGCTCAGCCCACTGGAGGTATTCACAGGTCTTGTTGTACGTTTTTTTTTAAATAGTTCTGGTATAAATCTATCACGGCATGTACCTACACTATGGTAAAAATATGACAGCAATTTTGTTTAAATAACGTAGGTACTTAAATTAAAATTAGCATTATGAAAAATTAGGAATATTATATTATAAATCTGTACAATATTATTTATTCATACATTAAATCGAACTAATCTAACCTATATCTAATCTAAGATTGGCCCTTGTGTCATTGTACCGAGGATACTGATATACAGTGCGAGGAAGTGGCCAGTTCTTCGATCTTTAAATACGTCAAACAGATATTTCGCGATGTCGGCAAAATTAATAATTGTTAAAATCTAACATCGAATGTCTTTCTGAGATTACATTTTTTTCACTATGTTAGTAATTGTTTTTTATTTAATTGCGCCTTTATTCACGCTAAAAAAAGGCTTTTAGAAATACGAGGCCTAACAGTAGGCAATAAATGACGACCATGTTCTTAACGCATGAATTCCCCTAAATTATCTAATAATGCTTAGCGTGTAGTATTATTTTATTAAAATAGTACATTTCGATGCAAGTACAAAAAAAAATTTTCGACGAGGGTGAAAGTTGGGTGAAACGAGGGCGACAATCACTCGTGTTAAAAAGAAGTTTTTACCGTGTATCGAACGACTTGTTTCATAACAAGTGCCTTAAAAAGAGAAATTGACGCACGCAAAGCGTGCGCAAAGTTTACTTTTCTGTAGTAGTTAGGAAAAAAAAATTATGTCGATATACAATATTTTAACGATTGTAGAAGTAAGTAGTACAATCGAAATAAAATAAAGTAATGAACTCGCGAATAAGCAACCACGAAAACGATTTATAAATTAGCGAAGATGGTACAAGTGCCACAAACCTTCTTATTAACGTAATCAAACACGAGTTTCTCCACTTCTTCAGGCTCCTGATTGGGTACTATTCTCAAGGAGAACTTCCCAATTACCTTCCCCGGAATCACAGTTTTTGCACCAGGTTGGAAGGCAGCTCCTGTAATCATGTACAAAATCATATACAATTGGAAACACAAAACTACGGTTATATTCTAACCTGACTGGGCATTAAGTGGTAGTCGTTTTGTAGGTTTATCCATCCTGGTACACCCTTACGTATTTCAAACATTTGAACCAAAGAGTTATTTTCAACGATAATTTTTGATTATCAGTTTAAAAAGTCTGACATGTCATAACTAGCACCTTTTGTAAAAATGTTTTTAATGTATTGTATTAATACTGAATGTAAATATTTGAACGTTTAAAATTTTGCCAAATATGTTAAGGACAGGATTTGTAATTTTTAACATATTATGTAACTCGTATTTACTAGAAACAAATCAAAAAGATAAAATAAAAACCAATAATTAGTGTGTAAATAACTTTTGTTAAATAGTTCAGTTGAAAAATAAAATATATAGGAGTTACTATTGAGATAATTAAATTAAAAACCAAATGAAGTCTGTGAACAAAAATGCCAACTACCCAAACCCAACATTATGCGATATTCAATAATAAGCATTGAAAATAACTCTTGTGTCTCTATAATTATTATTCAATGGTTCATAATATTTTTGCGCTAAGCGCTAGTAACGTTTCCCAATAAGTCACTCATTTGTTTTTAACCGACTTCAAAAAGGAGGAGGTTTACAATTCGTCGAAATCTTTTTTTTTTTTTTTATGTATGTTCCCCGATTACTCGAAGACGCGTGGACCGATTTGAAATATTCTTTTTTTGTTTGAAAGGGTATACCTTCTAGTTGGTCCCATTGTCACCGAATCCAGATCTGATGATGGGATCCTGGAGAAATCGAGGGAACTCTTCAAATGTTGTAGGCACACATGACATTTTTCATTTATTTTCGAAGACTAATCAAGTATTTGCATCTAGTCATGAACATCTTAAGTTGGTGATCTGATGATGGAAGGTACAACTCTTTAGCAATTAGGAGTTGGGGGATAATTCTTTAAGTATAACATAGTTCGTGTATTTTGGAAGCTATTTGAGTATTTGCCTTTAGGTGGTCATAGTGTCATGTTGGTGAGCTGATGATAAAAGGAATAACTCCTTAACGATTAGGGGTTGGAGGATCATTCTTTGTATATAACAAATGTCATACATTTTCGAGATCTATTCAAGTGTTTTCTTAGTAGTTATGACATGTCGGTTAGCGGTTAGTGATTCTTTAAATAATATTGGCATGCTAAGTCTGTTACCTTTGAAATTGTTGTTGTATTCATATAAGTTCGCCAGTTCAGGTTTTATGGCCTACTACAGTGCAGTACATTCTAATTATAAGTATTTAGAGCATACTGAATAACGATTTTATATTTACACTACTAAAAAGCAAAAAATAAAATATTTTAAAAATAAAAATAAAACCGCCTTCAAAACTTCGCCCGAACTAAAAAGTTAAAAATAATTTTGGTTCCTACTACTTAGGATTTCCTACCCAAACCTTTAAACCTTTTACCCTATTCATTGAAATAAAACATTATGGCTAGGTACCCTACAGATTTCTTAGAAGTCGGTGCCAAGCCAAATATGTTCACTTCGCGAGTACTTATATGTATTTGATAGAGCTTTGTAACTTACTGTCACTCCGGTTATGCTTTCATGAAAATGACTGAGGCAGACCATTCTGTTGATAAAAGCGTAATCGGAGTGACAGTAAGTTACAAAGCTCTATCTAATATATACCTATGAACGTATTCGGCTTGGCACCGACTTCTAAGAAATCTGTAGGGTACCTAGCCATAATGTTTTATTTCAATGAATAGGGTAAAAGGTTTAAAGGTTTGGGTAGGAAATCCTAAGTAGTAGGAACCAAAATTATTTTTAACTTTTTAGTTCGGGCGAAGTTTTGAAGGCGGTTTTATTTTTATTTTTAAAATATTTTATAATAAGTATATTTGATACCTTCGATTCCATGCAGCGAGAGGCTCGGGTACCTCCATCTGTGCATCAGCAGTTGTTCTTTGACGCCATTCTGAGCCAGTCTTGGCGCTCCTATGGTTTTTCTGAAATTGATTATTGAAATTGGTATTTCTGAGTTAATGTTTGTAATATATTATCTGTTTTATATAGATTGAGACACATTAACCGTATGACTGATGTAAGATGTATGTTAATCAGTGACTCCTACGCCAACGTCGGCATTAGCGATGGCTAGCGAAAGGTACATTACACCTTATCTTCTGTCTTCCCGAAAGTTAAAACATGGATAAAACAAATGCCAACATCAAAGTGTAATTTATTTGAAGGGTACGAGTAAACGGAAAAAACATGTCCAGTGCTTAAAAAAAATCATGGCGAATTCACACCTTATTCTGTTAAAAGTAAGGTGGTTTTGCCTTCTGTAATTTAAATTGACTAGACATGTTATTTCCGTGGACCCTTCATTTATTTCCAAAATACAGGACAGGTATTAGAAAAGTAATTTTATTGTGTCGTCTTGGCCGTCACGATCAAGATCATAGATATATGAAAGAGAGAGATTTGTAACGAAGCGAAATTGTAATGAGTCTCAGTGTCTCCGAGGTCGGGCCTTTGCCACGCTGTGATTGGCTAAAGCGCTACCATATGATGCGGCACTAGAGAGGAGGCTACGTCGATAAATTATTATCCATAGATATTTGATAAGGCCGGAATATTAAGAAAAACATTAAAATCGATCTATCATTTAATAAGAAATAAATACAGATTAAAATATCGCATTGGACGATGTATCTAATCTTTATAAACATTATGTTATCCATCGCGCCCTTGTTAGCGCGAAAATACCGGCCGTCCTAGAGCCCAACGGTCTGGCCAGGGACGACGGCAAGAGGCCAGACGGAATGACGCTGATGCCCTGGAGCATGAGTCGGCCGCTAGTTTGGGACGCCACCTGCGTTGACACTCTGGCGCCGTCCCATGTTTCGGTCACCGGCGTTGCTGTTGGCGCCGCAGCATCATTAGCCGAAAGTCTCAAGCGCCGCAAATATGCTGCTTTAGGAACCAGCTACATATTTGCGGCGTTTGGTGTGGAGACCTTGGGGCCATGGGGGCCAAGTGCACATGGACTTTTTAAAGATCTAGCGGCTCGCCTAAGAGAGACCTCAGGCGACCAGAGGGCTGGCCAGTGGCCAGTACCTTGCACAGCGTTTAAGTATAGCTATACAACGGGGGAATGCGGCCAGCCTTCTGGGTACCTTGCCCACTGACGGCGATTTAGGCCAATTTTTTTATTTATAGGTAGTTAAGTCCTTATATTGTTTGTTTTCATTTTATGTCGTTTCATAATAAATTAGAAAACTTTTTTCTTACTTTCGTGTCGGATCTGGTTTGTAAATAATAAACTACAGAATGTCAATTATAAACATATATTTGAATATGAACAAAGCAATTTATTAACGACATTATCTTAATTGTGGCTGGGAATCACATGAACAAATAATTTTTTAGACGGTTGTACCCTTAATAAATATAATGTTATCAGCCGTTTCCGGAATGGTCACATATTTAAATAAAACAATTTCAACCTTTGACAACGGTTATTGTAAAAGGCTCAAAATAATATAATACGCGATATAATCTATACATATATATTGTTTTACCTTTATGAAGATAAGATATTGATACAAAGGTCAAAATATGAAAGAAAAATTGAATGTAATCAAATACATCAACTTTATCGACCCTATTTGTCATCGGCACGGTCAGTCGTACCTCTAGTTCGCGGCCTGCTTGCAGCGGCCGTACCAAGAAATGACAGGACGGTTGTGAATATCGCTAGCAATTGGATACATTGCACGGTCACTTACCAAATTGCAACTTGCTTGCTATTCTAAGCCGTCAATGTAAAACGCACATACAATTTGTCACTGAATAGTTCAACCAATTGGTACGCCCAAGTAAAATCATTATGACATTTATGTCAGCGGTTTGTTGTTATATATTATTTGTAAAAATACGTGGTTTTGTCAACTAATAACTAAAAAAATCAATACTTTCATGTGGTACGTGTCTCAATAGTCCTTGAAATGTTTATTTACACTCCTATTTTTACAAGAAATAACGGCACAATTCGGCATTTTGCGGATATGTCCGAGCTCATCCTGCAGTCGCGGGTAAGTTGCGACTGGCTCATAGGGCGCGCATCTGTCACACTATAAAGGCCTATCGGCCATAACGCTGCGACATGTTCCATGCCACCGTTAGCTATCTATACTGATCTGTGATCAAGATGTACCTAAGCGTGGGAGCGACGCACGACATAACACGATCGACAATAAAGCTACAAGTAGTTACTTTCTTTAGTTGTTCGTTTCGGGAAATTTATAATAAAATTATTTGTATTTATAATAAAATTCTTGGTATACTGTAACACATCATTATCGATGAATGTTCTTATCATTTGGGCAGCTTATTTAGATTTAAAAAAAAAATCTGATTTATAAGCGTAACATACCTAGCGATTAAAAGGCTTTAAGTTTAAGACGCGCCAGAGGCTGTGAATTCTACATTGCATTCTTTGATTCTAACATAATAGGCAATTAAACAGGGTGTGATTCAAGTAGTTATTAATTTTCTATTATTTACCTGTATGATTCCGGGTCAAAATCGATAGAAGTATAAAGTTTCTTTTCGGCTTCCGTCAGTGGTGCAACTGATTTGTAGATATCCGTTATGAGGATTTTACCGTCCTTATCGACTAACTGGTCCATCAAGTAAATAAGATCGGACATAGCTGAAATAGAATTGTGTTGGTGAGTGAAAATAAGTCAATACCTTCCAGCATAGCATCAATCATAGCCCTATATTCGACGAGTTTTTGCAGTAATCTAATTGAACAAAGGCAAAATTGAAAATTTGATACGACTTATATCAAATTAGTATGAAAACAGCTGACCCCCATGTAACGACTATTGCTTATCAGACACTGTACAGGGTGGCTGGTAAGTAGACCGACAAACTTGAAAGGTGTATTCCTGAACACATTTTGAGGCTATAATTTCATATGAACTTTTCTGGATTCGGCTTAGTTTAAGAGATAATGACATGTTATTCAAAAAAATATTTTCATCACAAGTCACTGAAAAATGCCTGCACGATTAAAATTCTTACACTAGTAGTTTTCATCTCGACATACACACTGATTAAAGTTAGAAAAAATGAGGAGAAAGTTTCAGAAAAATGTTCAACAAAAAAAATATCAAAAACCCTGAAAAAAAAATCTTTCCCTACAATTTATTACTGGTCATGTATAATAAAATATTTTAATAAATAAAAATAAAACCGCCTTCAAAAATTCGCTTGTACTAAAAAGTAAAAAATAATTTTGGTTCCTACTACTTAGGATTTCCTACCCAAACCTTTTACCCTATTAATTGAAATAAAATATTATGGCTAGATACCCTACAGATTTCTTAGAAGTCGGTGCCAAGCCAAATACGTTTATAGGTATATTATTATATTAGATAGAGCTTTGTAACTTACTGTCACTCCGATTACGCTTTTATCAACAGAATGATCTGTCTCAGTCATTTTAATGAAAGTATAACCGGAGTGACAGTAAGTTACAAAGCTCTATCAAATACATATACTCGCGAAGTGAACGTATTTGGCTTGGCACCGACTTCTAAGAAATCTGTAGGGTATCTAGCCATAATATTTTATTTCAATTAATAGGGTAAAAGGTTTGGGTAGGAAATCCTAAGTAGTAGGAACCAAAATTATTTTTTACTTTTTAGTACAAGCGAATTTTTGAAGGCGGTTTTATTTTTATTTATTAAAATATTTAATTTTTTGCTTTTTAGTAGTGTAAATATAAAATCGTTATTTAGTATGCTCTAAATAGTTATAAATAGAATGTACTGCACTGTAGTAGACCATAAAAACTGGTGAACTTATGTGAATACAACAACAATTTCAAAGGTAACAGCCTTAGCATGCCTATATTATTTAAAGAATCATTAACCGCTAACCAACATGTCATAACTACTAAGCAAACACTTGAATAGATCTCGAAAATGTATGACATTTGTTATATTCAAAGAATGATCCTCCAACCCCTAATCGTTAAGGAGTTATTCTTTTCATCACCAGCTCACCAACATGAGACTATGGCCACCTAAAGGCAAATACTCGAATATCTTTCAAAATACATGAAATATGTTATAGTTAAAGAATTATCCCCCAACTCCTAATCGCTAAGGAGTTGTACCTACCTTACATCATCAGCTCACCAACATGAAAGGATGACCACCTAAAGGCAAATACTCAAATAGCTTCCAAAATACACGAAATATGTTACATTTAAAGAATTATCCCCCAACTCCTAATTGCCAAGGAGTTGTACCTTCCATCATCAGATCACCAACTTAAAATGTTCATGACTAGATGCAAATACTTGATTAGTCTTCGAAAATAAATGAAAAATGTCATGTGTGCCTACAATATATGAAGAGTTCCCTCGATTTCTCCAGGATCCCATCATCAGATCTGGATTCGGTGACAATGGGACCAACTAGAAGGTATACCCTTTCAAACAAAAAAAGAATTTTTGAAATCGGTCCACGCGTCTTCGAGTAATCGGGGAACATACATAAAAAAAAAAAAAGATTTCGACGAATTGTAAACCTCCTCCTTTTTGAAGTCGGTTAAAAAAAAACAAAATTGCAAAAAACGGAATAACCAAAAAAAATTTTTTTTTGTTCGATAATGACATATGTCACATATTTTTTTTACTTCTTTTGTTATCAAAAATGCATTGGTAAAGTCTGTGGGTATACTCCTTCCCAGCCTGTATAATAAATGCATTACTCGAGAGATTTGTAGCTGTCCGCTGTGACCCGTTGTGTGAACGATTTCAGGCATCAGCTGCGAAAGCCGAGGACGTGGGTTCAAATACCGCCTCGGGCGTTGATGAGCTTGGTCTTTTTATTTTGTATATAACATCGTAAAGATTTCCATCAGTGATGGGCCAACTGGGGATTCGGCCGACTAATCGGCTTTCAAACGACCGACTAGTCGGCCATGCCGATCGTAGGTTTTTTTACACAATTGTTCTGCAATCTATTACAGTGATTAGAATAATTACTGTGATAACTCATGCAAATAATAAACAATAAGTACAGAGTTCCGTTTTTCCACCTACCTATTTTATAGTATTTCGGTAAAATTTCCCTTGATTCAAAATAATTTCCAAATAATATTGTATTGTGTCATAATCATAATAATATAAATGAATGGTAAATTTAAGTAAGTAGAAATTAACCCTTAATTAAACAGTCACATCAAAATTTCATTGGTTTTGGCCCTTTTCAGTGAGACACAAGTTTCAAAATAAGGTGGGAAACATATTCCCGTCCGATTAAGGGTTAACTTCATTGTTACCATAAATATAGTTTGTAAAAATGTTACCATTTTTACAAACTATATTTATATTTTTTATGTACCGATATGTTGGTATAAAACCATTCCTCTTATCTAATTTGAACTTTAAGAGATCATAATAATTCGATTTAGATACATAAATAAAGGACCATGTACTAACATGTAGTGGATAATATTGCAATATAAATGATGTAAGTAATAAAATCTCAGTAGGTACTGCTTAGAAACAATGGATGCAATACTGAGATACTTTATCGGATTAACTTCCACCGATAGGCACACGTTTACAATTACGATATGCTGTTGATGGAATGTTTGTCGACTTCGATAAATAAAGTAGGTAAGTAATTAGATAGCAATGTTTATTCTGACATTTGGTACTTACACTATATCAAATGTTGAAATAAACAGTTTTAAAATACCTTCTTAACCAAGAATACTTTTAGACTAATATAATAGTTGAGCCGTATTTTATGTTAAGCACGAGTTCAGGAGTTATTCATAATTCTCTTGGTTATTCTTGTTCTCAAGTCACAATAGGTAATGATCCACCATTTTATTGCTGCATGTGCATACCTAAACGAGTATTGTAGTAGTACACAATACATAAAATGAATAGTTTTTTATTAACATCTCAATCTGCATTTTATGATAATCAATAGTTCTGTATTTTTTGTTACAATTTCCTAGCCGGTTCTTGTCCACAATCCACAAGTCACAATAGGGACATTCAAGTAAATAATTATTAATTTACTTTGGCATTTACCTAAGCGAGAACTGTACAGTCGACGTCAAAGATGTCGTTACGATTTAGGTGCCAAAATTATATTTCCACGACTTTATTGCCTTGACATTAAAGTCGTGTAAATGTATATTAGTACCTAAACCATAATTATATCTTTGAAGTCGACTGTACATAATATCAAAGGTTTTCCATTAACGCTATATAGTCGAGAGACACAAATAAAACGGTTAAATGGGAGTCCCAATTACAATTCCCACTTCCCATATTACTCTGGATATACAGAACCCAGGTTCAGAAATGGTTTAAATGTTCATATTATGCTGGAATGTTAAAATATTTTCACAATCATTTTGTACCCAGCATACCTCATAAATGTGTTTTGACTTAATTAGTGATACTAGTTTACATTAGTAGATTAGAAGTAAAATATTGCTGGTTACTTAAACGTTTTTTAATTTCATTATGCCTGTATGTATGTGTATGTATAAATTTAACTAGACAAAACAATAAATTCACTACTTAGTAGGTATGTATAATTTCCGGGTTACAATTTGTATACCAGTGAAATATGATACTTTGTCAAAGTGATAACAATGTGGAATAAACACAAAAGTAATAGCTGTTGCCACTAATGTTGTATTTAGTTAGAAATTCAAAAGATACCTATAATTGGAAGAACAAAAACAGTGACCTACCTTCATGTACAGTACCACCAAAAACTCCACTGTGGAGATCCATTTTGGCACATTCAACTTCCAAGAAATAGTAGCTAATACCACGGAGGCCATAAGTGATGCAAGGTTTCGTTGTCCCCAACCAGTAGTTGTCAGATATGCACACATAGTCCACACTGTTGAAGAAGCCCTCAGGCTTCAGCTTCTCAATCAAGAGTGCATCCAGACCTTCTGAGCCAGACTCTTCCATACATTCAAATACAAACTTCAAGTTTACCGGTAGCTATAATGGGAAAACATGCAAGTTGTTACAAACCAGTCTGATAATGTCTATGAAATCTGCCTATGAATCTGGAGGGTCCGGGGTTGATCCCAGCAAGGACATTTATTTATTTGTGTGTTTAACACAAATATTTGTTTCTTGGTCACAGTTGTTTTCTATGTATTTAAGCATCTATATGTCGGCATCTATCTATCTATTATACATGTATATATTTTTGCTTATTACCCACAACACAAGCCTTAATCTTGTAAGGCCCATCTACCTATTTATAGGACAGCAAAATTTACTCACAGCTCATCATATCATATTATCATCAATATTCCTATAAAACATCAACTTTTTTCAAAGAAATTTGAATATTATTTTAAAGGCCACTAAATTAAAAAAAATTAAACATTCTGATTTAAATTTTTGACTACTCCTTTCATGAATCAGGATATTTTTTCCAATATCAAGGTGTAGGTAAGTTAGTAGTACAGTTGAATATGTGATAAATGGGGTGTTTAATGCTTTAAAGGGCAAGACTCAAAAAAATTGTGGGTTCAAGCCTCATCGCCATTATATAGTACAAAAAATTCTGTGCAAGCAAAAAATACAAAAAGATAGTGGTATAGGGTGGTTGTTTTAGATACCGTTGCCCTATAAAGGGTTAAAGGAATTGAAAACATATCAACATATTATATTGTGTACCAACTTCCAAATATATGGTTACTATCTTTTATTCCAAATTATAATTCAGCTTATTTCATTGAATTTAATAGACTTATAGCAACTGTAGTATTATAATAAGCAATGTCTTATCTAACAACAGTGCTCCGAGTTATGAATACTGGCAACTAAATTACAACTATTTTTATTGAAGTATCAATAACTTTGGTATCTTACCTCTTCCCCAACAGATTTGTAAGCATTAATGGCATGAAGCCAACCAAGCACTGGGCCTTTATCATCAGTAGAACCGCGGCCATACAGCTTGTCATTCCGTTCCACCAGCTCAAAGGGTTCAGTCTCCCAACCATCCGACTTTAGGGCTGGCTGAACATCTAAATGCCCATAAATGCATATTGTGTTCTTTTTTGGGTCCTGGGGAGAAATAAATAAACAATGGTTACAATATAATTATAAATGTATATCTGTATAAATCATAAAATAGGCATTCTAATAAGTACACTGCTGGAAGGGTAGGATGTAGCATTTATCAATCAATTTCTCTGTACAAAGCTAACCTAGACAAAACTAAAACTGGTAGCGAAAAGGATAGATTTCATTAATTCACAACGTTAACAATTCAATTTTCCGACTCTGTTAGAAATATAATTGAAACTTAATGCCTAAATATAATTTCTGTTTGTAATATAGAATGTTAGCTTACGTTTCCCAAGACTCCAACAAGCACAGGGGGCAGTTTAACTTCCTTTCCATCAATTGTCTGGAAGCCGACGTCTCTGAGCTCGGTACTAGCGCCCACTTCTTTCAACTTATCCTGCATCCAATGTACCATACGTACGCAGTCGCCACGATATTGTACATCACAAGATACCGAAGGAATTGCAACAGCCTCTTTCAAAAGGCTTTTATAAGTTGGAATATTAGCATCTACATGCTTAAATATTGCTGGGAGAGTCTTTTCTGTTGCCATTTTTAATGAAGACTTTGGCGTGACAGAATACTTTTGCCTCCGATGGCTTAACCGGCACTGATTAAATCTAGTAACAGTAATTGTGGACAATTTATTATCAATGCAAGCGCGTACGGCTTTTGTAATAAAGAAGGGAGAGGGAAACATGATCAGAACATTTCGAGTTCGAGATGACGTTGACGTTTACGTTCCGATATACGAGTGCTACATTTTATTTACTGTGAACTGTCAATAACGAGAAGACCAACATCAAAAAAACGGTCAAGACTATATCCATGGGCCAAGAGCACGTCGCGCCATGCTCAGTGTAGGGTTCCGTGGTTATTCAAAAACGGTTAGGCCGAGTATGTTCGAAATACCTAGTTCTATTTTAAAGTTTTCTATAAACCCATTATTTATGTTTTTTTTTTCTTTTGGATCGTTTACAGTTAGGTGCATAACTGAGCCAATATTAGTAGGTACAGTCAGGGGCATAAATATACATACAATTTTAAACCTTATGCTCCAGACTTAAGTAAAAAAGTGTATAGATAGTTTTGCCCTTGACTCTTGACTGTATGTCAGTAAAAATATAATAATTTGATGACAATCAAATATGCATACAAAAAGGTAAACGCAGCACATTACTTCTTAACATTTTAAATGTCCCTCGCTTTCTCTGACAAGTCCGCTTTTAGCGTCCGTGCATTACATATAATGCACGCATGTTCCGAGCTGATCATTTCTGACGTCACATAAACTTACTGAGGCAGTTTTATTGTGCATTATATGTAATGCACGGACAGTCAAAGTGTAAAGTGCTGCTACAAAACTGCCTTACAAATAAAATTATACTTCCGTGACTTCCGTCTTATACATTTTTCATAACGGACTTCACTGTGCTATAACTTGAAAAATGCGTTATCGGTACTAATATCATAAATCATATTTGAAACAGCATAGGTATAATGTTCTATTTCTACTAATTGCTTTACCTGCTTGTGTAAAGAAAAATATAAATTTAGAACAAAATCAAAAAAAAGGAAGCTAAACAACTTTTGGTGAACGTAAAGGATGCATGAAAAAAAAATATCGATAGACATTGGTTACATAACTGACACCGATACCAATACATACAGATATCACCTGAAACTTGATTGATTGATTAATATGTATATCAATACAAAATTGCAAATTTCTAGTACTAACGGCCACTGAGCTATGCTGCGGACAGACAGACGGACAGAGCGAAACTGTAAGGGTTCCTAGTTTACTTCAGAACCCTAAAAATACTACTGGGCCAGAGAGTTCGCGTAGTACCACCGCGAACCACGATTGATATTTCAAAATTTTATATTGCCGTTTAATTTTGCGGCATGCTGCATGGGAGTAAAAAAACACAATAGTTAAAAAAATACGTTTATAATTTCATGAAAGGCTAGTACGCAAAATTTACACACGTAAAAAGAAACAAAAAATAATAACATAGGTAAGTTAAAGTGGATTTAGACCAAACTAAACCACTAATTGGAGTTCGAGGCCAAAGAAACTACGACAGATGCGTTACTGTCAAATCTGTCAAAGTCTCTTATGTCATTGTCAAATAAAGTTTTCAGGTTTCGACAACCTTTTTGTCATTAAAGTTTTTTATTTAAAATAATTCGTAATGAAAACATTACATACCACTGTAATGTTTGTACACCTTTTTGTTTAATATGGCTGTCACAACTAGGATTATCTTAAAACACGTAAATACCTAAAAACTTTTCTTTTCTTTAAACTAACATTGATATGACAAAATTTTATCGTAAAGAACTTGAAATCGTAAAGAAAATGATAAGAGAAAGCCTATTTTAAAAAGAAGTTGAATTACCAGTGAACACAAACGACAGCGTGCCATATTTATTAAGACAGTATGGTTAAATTACTAAGTGAGCCCCTGTCTTATCACGGGTTAAAATGATGGGAAAGAACTTTGGAAAAGTTAAATGAGAGCATTTTTTGTATTTTATTTTTTATTTGTCTTCTTTATCACTTATCCTCCTGAGTCCTGGGTAAAAATCGAGTGACCTCCCATAAAAGCCAAGCAAGAGTCCTTTATAACCAGTCCATCAGTGTTGAGTCCTGAACTTACTGACGCTTATTTTAAGGTTTAAAATGAGTTTGTCAGATTTTTGTTGGAACAAAGTTGGTTATATACTCTAAGAGGTATATTTTAAGCATTTTCTTTTACTAAATATTTGGGCGTCATAAAGGCCTCTCGGCTAAGATTATATAGTACAATGTTTTTTTTTTATCTGGCGAATATGTGTCATTTTGTACGAAATCAAGTGTATCTTTGAAAAAAAAAATTTTACGAATACGAAATGTGAACATAAAGCACGCTACAAAGTAATATTTTGGAATTTCCTAAACGTATGCAGAAATAGGGTTTTAATTTATGTGTAGTTAAATTGCTGTACCAAATGTTATTAACACCTGAGGTGATACAAGCGCAATACCAACTTTGATACTAATAATTGCGGATAGTTAATTTTTATTTAAATATCTTATATTTACGTGAAAATAAGTAAATAATATTGTTTCTATAAATTAAAGAATTAAAATTACCAATAAATAAGATATCTCAACGCCTGTTCTTAGAAAATAAGGATTTACTAATGTAAGAACATTTTATTACTGTGGCAATATTTTCATACTTTCTTTGGCCTCGAACTCCAATTACTGGTATAACAAACACTTAGGAGTACAGCATTAATTCGTAATTTTTTATCGTAAACAAAAGTTAATATACAATGCATACGCACCTCAGTCAGAAAATGTGTTTTAGACAAACTTTTGCACAGAAAATTACTGTTCTGCAGAACTATTGCTGCTATTGTACGATATTCGTGTTGAAATGTAGCCTTCGTTTTTACTCACCTTGGTCGTATTTAAAATCACCAAGGCAATAGTACAGAAAAAGCCCACTTTCATCACTTGTATAATATATAAATATTTCTGTTTATAGATGCATTCCACGAGAATGTCAAGTACGTGACGTTCCTGACAAAGTAGATTTTTTTGCGGAATGCACTTGAATGGATGGAAAGTACTTATAGCGCACGAATATCAACGAGAAAAAATGGAGCCCAAGAACTAAAATTATAGAGCATAATATTATGCTCTAGAGGTATTTGCCTATTCTCAAATCAATCTTCCAGAACAGCAATCTTCTTAATCTTAAAATGACAACGAACAACGAAATAATGTTCCGTGTCTTTTTACACACAACCAGACAGGATGGAATGGGCATTGTTCGTTTGGTCTAAACCCACCTTTAAAGAAACAAACTGGTCTTGACAAACAAATGTTCCTGAATTTCGGGAATAGTAGAGGACCCTCTACCCCTACCGCTAACATCGAAATGCCACTTATTTCGTGATTCTGGCTCTGACACTTATATGAAAACTTAATTGAAGTGACAGAAATATCTCAAAAATTACATTTCTACATATATGTTCGCGATAGGCCTACAGTTACAGGTAATTTCACCAGCGTTGAGGTGAATCATTACACACATATCCAAAAGAAGTACTAATTGCAAAAAAGGTAGTGAATGAATGTATGACTGGCGTCAAAATATTGAAGCAGATCCCTTGAATAAACTTTTTGGTAAATCTTACAGTTGCAATTGGGTTTCCTGTCAGTACGAAAAAAGAACACTAATTTCAAATTCCGCGTGTGTTTACATGACATGTTGATGTGTGCGTGCCCTCAACTCTCGTGGAACCATCTATACCTAAGATAAATTATTGTAAACGAGTATATTTTTTCCCCACTCTACCTCGAGAGCATAATACTTTGTTCTTTAATAGAGTGTGCAAATCTGCTCTTTATTCACTAGAGTGGAAAGTAAATTAAATTACATAGCACTCCGTAAATTTGAAAATATATATTAAATGTTTTAATGGAGTATAAAATACTAAAATTGACGTAAATTTTATGTTTTATGCTTTTTATGTGAATGTAAAACCATAAAGAAATATTAGGTAGCATTCCTTCTGCATAACTATGTAGTGATCGTACTCGGGGAGAACTTACGAGTAATTACATGTATGTATGATCGTATTATCTCTACAATATCTGATAATAAAAAATAATACAAAAATTATCCTTAATCAAACAATAAATATTAGTTAAGTAAATTTAATCATAATAAGAATGTTACCAAAGGTAACTTGAAGAGAGACTATAATACTAATTTCGCATGGAATGCTTGTAAATCGCTAGAAGTCTATCTAGTCTACCGGGTGTGGTAGCACAGCCTTATTAACTACGCTTTGTCGCTGTTCCTCCGTCGATTAACAGTTCACTGTGCGTAGGATCCTGAAACCAAAAACATTGTATGTAAAACAGTAGTCATTGTAGTCAGTAACAGCGCCTAGCAAACAAATTTGTAGTACATAATGCTCAAAGCAATATGTTATTAAATTTGTTAATATTAGTTAAATTATGGTCGATATAATAGACTGAACTTAACGGACTGGAAAGATAAAACATACAGAAAAAGATCAAACATTCCAGCTGCATTTCAATTTACTCATGGACAATAAACAGCAATGTATCATTTAATACATAATAATTTAATAGGGATGGTGTATGAATACTCTCCCTTAGAATATTTAACTTTGCAATACACAAACATCCGGAACACTTTCTGGTAACTGTCATACTCATACATTCCATAAAAAATATCACGACAATATATTATTATAGTACTTGGCCACACTGGCCACGTCTAATAACGTCTTGGCCACGATTTTGATTTAAGGCGACTGGCAGGGCTACATAAGTGTGAGAGGGAGTTCGGATATCGATCTCTCGCTTCAAATCATTGAGTCGCTCACCGCAGTCGCGACCAGCGTCGCGCAATATCGTGCCTGTGGTCTATCTTACAAAACATTACAAGCAAGCGTACGATTCTACAAAATTGTATAAATTCCCATACAAAAATTAGAATTTTTGTCAAATTGTACGTGCCGCACTACTAAAAACAATTTGAGTCGTTCCATAAAAAGTAAAGATGTAGTATTTACACATTCCGTTTTAGAACGAGGCAAGGATCGCAAAGGCGGCCAACGACACGTTCCGGTGACTGACACTCGTTTCCAATCATAAGACATACCCGGGCACAGCATCGCCGCTGTGTATGGAGGGATGGGGCGCGTTGACGAACACGCGGCTCACATTCCGCTGCAGCCAGTAGGTGAGCAAGGATCGCAAAGGCGGCCAAAGACACGTTCCGGTGACTGACACTCGTTTCCAATCATAAGACATACCCGGGCACAGCATCGCCGCTGTGTATGGAGGGATGGGGCGCGTTGACGAACACGCGGCTCACATTCCGCTGCAGCCAGTAGGTGAGCAAGGATCGCAAAGGCGGCCAAAGACACGTTCCGGTGACTGACACTCGTTTCCAATTATAAGACATACCCGGGCACAGCATCGCCGCTGTGTATGGAGGGATGGGGCGCGTTGACGAACACGCGGCTCACATTCCGCTGCAGCCAGTAGGTGAGCAAGGATCGCAAAGGCGGCCAAAGACACGTTCCGGTGACTGACACTCGTTTCCAATTATAAGACATACCCGGGCACAGCATCGCCGCTGTGTATGGAGGGATGGGGCGCGTTGACGAACACGCGGCTCACATTCCGCTGCAGCCAGTAGATGAGCAAGGATCGCAAAGGCGGCCAACGACACGTTCCGGTGACTGACACTCGTTTCCAATCATAAGACATACCCGGGCACAGCATCGCCGCTGTGTATGGAGGGATGGGGCGCGTTGACGAACACGCGGCTCACATTCCGCTGCAGCCAGTAGGTGAGCAAGGATCGCAAAGGCGGCCAACGACACGTTCCGGTGACTGACACTCGTTTCCAATCATAAGACATACCCGGGCACAGCATCGCCGCTGTGTATGGAGGGATGGGGCGCGTTGACGAAGACGCGGCTCACATTCCGCTGCAGCCAGTAGGTGAGCAAGGATCGCAAAGGCGGACGACACGTTCCGGTGACTGACACTAGTTTCCAATCATAAGACATACCCGGGCACAGCATCGCCGCTGTGTATGGAGGGATGGGGCGCGTTGACGAACACGCGGCTCACATTCCGCTGCAGCCAGTAGGTGAGCAAGAATCGCAAAGGCGGCCAACGACAAGTTCCGGTGACTGACACTCGTTTCCAATCATAAGACATACCCGGGCACAGCATCGCCGCTGTGTATGGAGGGATGGGGCGCGTTGACGAACACGCGGCTCACATTCCGCTGCAGCCAGTAGGTGAGCAAGAATCGCAAAGGCGGCCAACGACAAGTTCCGGTGACTGACACTCGTTTCCAATCATAAGACATACCCGGGCACAGCATCGCCGCTGTGTATGGAGGGATGGGGCGCGTTGACGAAGACGCGGCTCACATTCCGCTGCAGCCAGTAGGTGAGCAAGGATCGCAAAGGCGGACGACACGTTCCGGTGACTGACACTAGTTTCCAATCATAAGACATACCCGGGCACAGCATCGCCGCTGTGTATGGAGGGATGGGGCGCGTTGACGAACACGCGGCTCACGTTCCGCTGCAGCCAGTAGGTGAGCAAGGATCGCAAAGGCGGACGACACGTTCCGGTGACTGACACTCGTTTCCAATCATAAGACATACCCGGGCACAGCATCGCCGCTGTGTATGGAGGGATGGGGCGCGTTGACGAACACGCGGCTCACATTCCGCTGCAGCCAGTAGGTGAGCAAGGATCGCAAAGGCGGACGACACGTTCCGGTGACTGACACTCGTTTCCAATCATAAGACATACCCGGGCACAGCATCGCCGCTGTGTATGGAGGGATGGGGCGCGTTGACGAAGACGCGGCTCACATTCCGCTGCAGCCAGTAGGTGAGCAAGGATCGCAAAGGCGGACGACACGTTCCGGTGACTGACACTAGTTTCCAATCATAAGACATACCCGGGCACAGCATCGCCGCTGTGTATGGAGGGATGGGGCGCGTTGACGAACACGCGGCTCACGTTCCGCTGCAGCCAGTAGGTGAGCAAGGATCGCAAAGGCGGACGACACGTTCCGGTGACTGACACTCGTTTCCAATCATAAGACATACCCGGGCACAGCATCGCCGCTGTGTATGGAGGGATGGGGCGCGTTGACGAACACGCGGCTCACATTCCGCTGCAGCCAGTAGGTGAGCAAGGATCGCAAAGGCGGACGACACGTTCCGGTGACTGACACTAGTTTCCAATCATAAGACATACCCGGGCACAGCATCGCCGCTGTGTATGGAGGGATGGGGCGCGTTGACGAACACGCGGCTCACGTTCCGCTGCAGCCAGTAGGTGAGCAAGGATCGCAAAGGCGGACGACACGTTCCGGTGACTGACACTCGTTTCCAATCATAAGACATACCCGGGCACAGCATCGCCGCTGTGTATGGAGGGATGGGGCGCGTTGACGAACACGCGGCTCACATTCCGCTGCAGCCAGTAGGTGAGCAAGGATCGCAAAGGCGGACGACACGTTCCGGTGACTGACACTCGTTTCCAATCATAAGACATACCCGGGCACAGCATCGCCGCTGTGTATGGAGGGATGGGGCGCGTTGACGAACACGCGGCTCACATTCCGCTGCAGCCAGTAGGTGAGCAAGGATCGCAAAGGCGGACGACACGTTCCGGTGACTGACACTCGTTTCCAATCATAAGACATACCCGGGCACAGCATCGCCGCTGTGTATGGAGGGATGGGGCGCGTTGACGAACACGCGGCTCACGTTCCGCTGCAGCCAGTAGGTGAGCAAGGATCGCAAAGGCGGACGACACGTTCCGGTGACTGACACTCGTTTCCAATCATAAGACATACCCGGGCACAGCATCGCCGCTGTGTATGGAGGGATGGGGCGCGTTGACGAACACGCGGCTCACATTCCGCTGCAGCCAGTAGGTGAGCAAGGATCGCAAAGGCGGACGACACGTTCCGGTGACTGACACTCGTTTCCAATCATAAGACATACCCGGGCACAGCATCGCCGCTGTGTATGGAGGGATGGGGCGCGTTGACGAACACGCGGCTCACGTTCCGCTGCAGCCAGTAGGTAAGCAAGGCGGTGAACGCGGTGAGCACGGCGCCCGCGGCCAGCGCCGCTGCGGCGCCGCCGCCGCCCGCCGACACGAACACGCGAGCCCACATTGTCTGCCAGACCGACTCGGTCCAGGTCGAGTACTCGCCAGATGTGAAGTCGTATTCTGGATATGAATAACGCAATTTGATACTGGTGTGCGAGAAGCTTTACAATCACAGTAGAGGCTGATTAAAGCAAGCTATCAAGAAGAATTTTCACAGATAAATTACTTCATTTTCACACTAAAATAAATCCTTAATTCGACGTCCAAAATACTGTACATGTGGTCCCAAATGTTGTATTTTTTTAACCAGAATGATTAAGACTATTGAGTACCAAAGAAATACAATAGGTACTTGAAATACAGGTAAATTCACAAAAGCTGGCACAAATGAAATGAATGACATCTATCATTTTGTATATGCGGCCCTGCTATACCAACTTGTAACTACTGTCATTTTGACATCCACACAGCTACTTTCTGTCACTTACTCGATCCATTCATTGCTAGCTTTGGTGAATTTACCTGTACACGACCAATGGTCGTCGACCATTCTTTATTTCTGTGTAATTAAGGGTAAACCATATTTTCAAAAAATAAGCTCAACATCAGCAACTACTCCTTTTTACCTGGAACAATGAAGGCGGGACTGATGGCTTCACTGAAATTCATATTTGTTTCTATGCAGACTCCGCTGTGGTTCCAGCCACCCAACCAATAGTATGAGTAATCCTGAAACAATTATTATATTAAATAAAATGTTTGTAGAGGATTCCATTCCGTATTTCTATTATTGTTAATGTCTATAAGTTATTTGTAATCTGATTTTGTAAAGCAATTTCGTAGTCACATATTAATAATATCTTCCGTATTTTAAAATTACTAGATCAATTTGCCCTAGAGTTATGAGTGTACGATCTGTAATATATTGTGTAAAAGGTTCAAAAGCCTTTAACGTACAAGTTTCGGGCGGTTCCTCGCCATCCAGACTCAGTCACTGATTGGTAGTTTGACGGGAACCCTACTAATATCACACTTACCGGACTAACAACCGCGTCGCACTCGGTCTTGTTCAGCGGCAGGTGCTGGCCGGCGAGCAACGCCATCAGGTGTCCGGCGAACACGGTCGCGCTGGAGACCAGTTGAAGTGACCTATATATAACACACTTACCGGACTAACAGCCGCGTCGCACTCGGTCTTGTTCAGCGGCAGGTGCTGGCCGGCGAGCAACGCCATCAGGTGTCCGGCGAACACGGTCGCGCTGGAGACCAGTTGAAGTGACCTATATATAACACACTTACCGGACTAACAGCCGCGTCGCACTCGGTCTTGTTCAGCGGCAGGTGCTGGCCGGCGAGCAACGCCATCAGGTGTCCAGCGAACACGGTCGCGCTGGAGACCAGTTGAAGTGACCTATGTATAACACACTTACCGGACTAACAGCCGCGTCGCACTCGGTCTTGTTCAGCGGCAGGTGCTGCCCGGCGAGCAACGCCATCAGGTGTCCGGCGAACACGGTCGCGCTGGAGACCAGTTGAAGTGACCTATATATAACACACTAACCGGACTAACAGCCGCGTCGCACTCGGTCTTGTTCAGCGGCAGGTGCTGGCCGGCGAGCAACGCCATCAGGTGTCCGGCGAACACGGTCGCGCTGGAGACCAGTTGAAGTGACCTATATATAACACACTTACCGGACTAACAGCCGCGTCGCACTCGGTCTTGTTCAGCGGCAGGTGCTGGCCGGCGAGCAACGCCATCAGGTGTCCGGCGAACACGGTCGCGCTGGAGACCAGTTGAAGTGACCTATATATAACACACTTACCGGACTAACAGCCGCGTCGCACTCGGTCTTGTTCAGCGGCAGGTGCTGGCCGGCGAGCAACGCATCAGGTGTCCGGCGAACACGGTCGCGCTGGAGACCAGTTGAAGGGACCTATATATAACACACTTACCGGACTAACAGCCGCGTCGCACTCGGTCTTGTTCAGCGGCAGGTGCTGGCCGGCGAGCAACGCCATCAGGTGTCCGGCGAACACGGTCGCGCTGGAGAGATACGTGGCCACGCCCACGTACAGCGGCGCCGGACGCGGCTCCTCGCCCGCGGGCGGCGGCGGCTGCCCGCCGTAGTCGGCTGCCGATAGAAGTTTGCAGAGCTTATCCTCGAGGAAGCAGTATAGGAGCTCGTCGACCTGTCAGAAAGCAAAAAAAACAATGCATGTGATGATGCGTTGTGTTTTACTCGTATGATTATACGTGAAGTGAGTAGTCCTAAACACCGTCTCTTGATCTTGCAAATCCAAAGAGCGAAGTTTTGTCTTATTGTCTGTGTCTGAGTAGCGTTTGTAGGTATAACGAGAGGATTCATAGAACAATATCTTAAAGGCTTAAAAAAGCTTGTGCTCAAATTCCCTCAAGTTTATTTTTAATCGTTCGTACCAACGTTCGTAGTGCGCACAATTAACTATTAAACCTTTATCGACCATTAAAAAGATGGTTCGTATAAAATAAAATGAAGCTTTAGTAGATGACGTGACATACAATGTCAAAAGGCCGCTGTACACATTGAACCAACGCGTTTGGCCAAGTTCTTCTGTGCATTTTCGAAAACCGTTTGGCTGGCTGGCGTCGACTACCAACATACATCCAAGTGGGTCGCTACATGTGTGCAGCGGTCATAAGAATGACATAAACAAATGAAGCAAAATTACCAAGTGCGCGGACGCGGTGAGACCGCCGTCGTACGGCTTGCCCGTGACCTGCTGGTACAGGGTGTGCGCCAGCGCCGTGGCCACGCGCGACACCTTCACTTGCGCGTCCATTGACGTCATGTTGCCGTCCGCCAGAAGCTTGGCCGTTGGTACAACTGGCAGGAATATTACACATTAGTTAAGTTTACAAAAAAATAATACATTAAAAAACTGCTTCGTTATTTTTAAAATAAGTTTATTGGCAAATTAAGCATTCAAAAAAGATAAACCATTTTTTTAAAGTAAATTGCTTCATATTGTATCTATGTACCAAATTTAATTTAATATAATAAAAAAAAATTCAATAATGACCCTACCCTATATAAAACTCGCTTTTTCTATGCATCTAACAATGGTCAGACAAGAGTTGGGCAATAAGTGATATGATTACTTGTGTAAATTACATTTGTTTATATACTTAAGTTTGATTACGAAGTACGTATACAAAGGTAATCTAAAGGAGTAATCGAATTACTTTCTGCTCAACTCTGGGTCAGACAAGCAAAAGTGTTTTAAACAAAGCTAATCAATAACTGCCGCCCTTGTGACGCTACATTTTTGATACTTGGGCTGCATATTGTGCAGCTAAAATCGATTAAATCGTCGGTTGTATATAACCCTATGTGTATTTCGCTGGTAGACTTCCATGATAGTAAGGTGTCTGAATGAATGGTACAGATTGATCAAGAAAGTTTTTTGTGCAATGTAAAAACATCAACTCACAGGTCCCATCGGTTCCAATAGAAATATTGCGATATTTGTAACTGATCTTCTCGTAGTCGTCCATGGCCGAGTTGTAGAACAAGTTAGTGAAGGGTCCGTTGTGATCGGCGAGGAGTACCCCAGGCATTTCACTGGTAGTGTTGTGCAGCTGGCGCCGGAACGAATGCAGCGACGAAGGCGGCAGATTGTTCGAGAACGCCTCCGTCACCGTCAAGTTGTTCTGCTGCATGTAGATCGTCAGTTCACCTAGGAACTCTCTAATCTGGAAGCATCAAGCTCGGGTTATAAAAATACACCATAGTCAAGTGTAAGTGCTTGTTAGTGCGTTAGTCTTATAAAAGCCACCATAAAAATATATTTCTATACAAGAATAAAATCACATTGGTTTAATACAGTCTTTAACAAGTCAGGTCTGGTGACGCAACATCTGTGATCAAAAATATCTTAAATAGTTACTCCTATGGTGATGAGACAGTTGAGACACATATGAGATCAAAATTACCTTATTTCTCTGTCATTTGCTTATGCATCAAGTTCTTACTCCTATGCCAGTGGCATAGAAATACAAACGTTTTAGACACAACTGTCGCCGGCATAAGTACAATCTATTCGGCCACATATGCGTATCGCTGCCATAGATGTTCAATGAGATCATTTCGATTGGCATACTAGTACTATTTCGTGGAACTGTACCGGGGGCGAACGTGTTAAATGAGTGCTTCTGTCTAAATGTATATAGGTATAGGTACTTAGCTCGGTAACTACTCACATTATCCAAAGTGCCGGGTTCAGTGAGCGCATAGGCGTAAAGCGGCCAGGTCTCGTCCTTCAAGGCAGGCAAGGAGCCGCCAATCTGTCCGACCTCAACGTGCAGAGAAATGTCGCTTGGCGCGAGCGGAGCGTCGGGCGGCCACGCGCCGCGAGCTAGGTCGAACGCTATACGCTGGGAGCCGATATAGTCGAATGATTCTCCGTTCAGTAGCGTCCAGATCACATTCTTGCCTGTAAACAACAGTTTTTTTTAGGATAATATTTGAATAATAATGGCGAGTTTAGCTGACGCTCGTAACCATGCTGCAGGAGGTGCTTGTCACATAATTACGGCGGATGTACGAGTATACTTACATATTTCCATAAATTTGACTAGACTTATTGACAGTATACTAATGCTAGTGGATAATACACACCATACTTGGAACCGTCCGAAGCCGGAATCAACTTGCTCAGTGTTGTGGCTGCCGTCATGAGAGTCACCATTCCGACCACCGAGCTGGCAGCTCCGGGTGCTATGCCTAAAATAATAAGTAATTATGTTAGGCCATTGATTTGTCCTATTCAGCTGCCTATGAAACGTGGCTCGCAAAACAGATGGAAGCCAGGAGGTAGAAAGGGACATGCAATTTTCTCTAATGCCATAACTCACCATCGAAAAGAGACGCCGTATCAATTCTAGTCGTTACTAGTATGATGTCCTTTTTCTTTTGTTGGTCCTGTAATAAAGGTTATTTAAATATCCGATACTTTAGCTAACAGATTCCATGTATAGCCGTTTAGAGGATCCAAAACACCTAACATAAAAGCAATGCCGAAACTTGCCTTTTCTCGAGGAAACAGTGAATAGTACACATTGTTGTCACCTAGTGGGTCGCATACTTTAGTCGCCGATAAAAGCGCACTCGCTGCGGATCTAGAACAAACAAACATTCCGTAAATCATTCAATGTTTATGAAATACTAGGCTGTATATGTAGGAACTAATCACAGCATTATGGATGAATATTATATTATAAAATACTGTCTCCCGAAAATAACTCACCGTCTTCGACAAACAATGCTGTTGACTGCGGCCCACATGAATGAGTTCAGCTGAATGGAGCATAAAGGTTTTCCTGCTTGAGAGTCCAGGTCAAGATTATACCTAAAAGAAAAAGTTCAAGTAAAAGAACCACATTCAGGGCCAATCAACTTCTTTCAACGATTTGTAAATTGCGTTTCATAAAAAAAAACCAATAATATTAAATCAAAACGTATTTTTTATGTGAAATATAAATTTACTTGACTCAACTCAATAAAGTAACTAAAGCTATAGATTATCAATATCATCCCAATTTAAGTTGTTTTTATTTTTATTTTAATGGTAACTCTACAGACATAGTAGTGCATAAAATTTATTTCACCAGTATAAAAGTGACCATTTTCGGAAACGTTTAGTTCAAATGTAGTAGTTTATGAATTTCTCATAGACATCCATTGTGAATGTTTAGATATGCCTATTACCACACATATAGGATAAATTGATAAATTACCTTTCGTAACATTGTTGAATTTTTACAATCTCTTCTATTCTTGCTGCTGGTAAGTAAAATATTGGAAAGGGTATGTCCTGACGGAGGAGGCCAGTGCCTATAGGGTTCCAGGCAGACTTATCTTGTGCAGAGCAATGGCTTCCAGGAGCTGATGAGTATTCATTTGGGCAAGATGACTCTTGACTAAAAGAATTGGCCCTGAAATATATGACATATTAGTAATGTGAACAATTTATGAAATAAAAACATCCTAAAAACTTATTTAACATCATTTGAATATATAGTAAACACCTACATTATTCAGTACTTAATATCAACTCCACTGATGCCTGTGTACAAAATGCCGTACTGATGGCAAGCTCAGATTCTGTACAAAACAACACCATATTTTCGTATTTACTCTAATCTATTTTCCTTGTCCACTACATACAAAAAAAAACAATTATTATTTAATGACTAGGGTTAGGATTTTGGTGGCATTTATTGAACATAGAGCAGTGGAGTCGATGTTACAAACATTTTTAACTTGAATAAATGATTAACTTATAAAATAATAACGAAATGATGTTCATTTCAAGCTGGATTTATCAGGGAATTTAAATAAATAACATGAATTTGGGTGACTGATGGGTGTGAAGGGCAATGGAGAGGGCTATGCTAGGAGTCTCTCTGCGTGATCGGATTCAAAATGAGACCATCCGCAGCAGAACCAAAGTAACCGGAATAGCTCTCCGAATCGCTAAACTGAAGTGGCAGTGGGCGGGGCACATTGCGCGTAGAACCGATGGCCGTTGGCGCGGGAAGGTTCTTGAGTGGCGGCCACGTACCGGAAGGCGTAGCGTGGGTAGGCCCCCCACAAGGTGGACCGATGACCTGGTGAAGGTCGTAGGAGTCCGTTGGATGCGGGTGGCGCAGGACCGGTCATTGTGGCAATCTTTGGGGGAGGCCTATGTTCAGCAGTGAACGTCTTTCGGCTGATATGATGATGATGATGATGAACATGAATTTTATTTAAGAGAAACTAGAAAAATATTAAATTTCAATTTAAAATGTTGGTAAATGAGAAAATTTATTTATTTAATTTTTAAGGTTCTAGTTCTCTCCAAGTCCGTAAAATATTATACACGATGATTCTTAATCCGTGATCAGGAACATTTTTTTCTAACTCAGTAATTGATGGGGATTACGTTAAACTACTAATTACGTAAAAACAAATTTATTTATTTTTTAATCATGTTTTAATTTTGAATTAAATTTTATCCTAAAATCCTTGTCACTGTACTACCATATCGGTTTTAATGAGTTTGTATTGTAATCTCTTTACAAACTTATTAGCAATTGTCAATTTATGAGTAAACCTTGCCCATGACATTGTCAATCACTTTTGTCATACGCATAATAAACAAAGTCACGGTCGCAAATATTGAATGAGAAGCAGTGGTCGGATATCCCGGTGCAACAAGGGGTGAATGACCTCAAACATTATACTAATATGGATATACCACGGGATTCCACAAAATTACATCCAGTAAAGGTTTAGTAATATTTTGTAACGCAAAATAAGTGCATGTACACTCGACCAATTGGAACCCTAGGCCACTCTAGAACCATGTCAAAATGAAAAGCCGTTTGAAATGTCTTACAATCTGATTGATAACGTTACTTTGACATGGTTCCTGAGTGGCCTAGGGTTCCAATTGGTTGACTGTACATACAAGCGTTTATTATTATGCGTTTTCGACAATTATTTCAAAAGATAGGTTATACATTTTGTTTAATATTTACTTTAGTACCAAATAGCCTTTTGGTATGAATATTCTTAAATAAAAGAGTTTAGCTTTAAAAATAGAAGCTTTTTACTAAGGCACAATAGGTTCCACTTCTAGAAATTGCGAACGTAAAAAAAAGAGAAATATCATATAATACACAATTATTTTAATCCGTGATCAGGATTAAAACAATATCCATACCCAGCCTAAATTAAACATTTTAGGTGAGGTCTCCCTCAGATACCTCAAAATTTTATTAATTTAAAGTTAAAGAAAAATTGTATCCAATGACCACTGAATGGTACATGGTCTTCCTGAGGTCATCAATTACTAAGTTAGAAAAAATATACCTGGTTACGGATTAAACATCCTCGTTTATGTAACATAAAATCAAAAATTTTTAAGCATGAAGACTTGACACACCTAAGCAGACACATTAGAGTAAACATATGTATTTTATGAAAGAATTATGGCTTACTAGGTTCTATAAAGTTAAAATAGCATATAATTATTTTCTCTAGATTCTCTATTTTCAATCGATTCCTTTTCACATCTAAAATCATTTGTACGCCGAAAAAGTCCTTTCCACTTCTACGGATGTCAGTGGAGCAAATTTGTAAAGAGACACTTCATCAGGGTGCGGTATTATTTGAAATTTGGTCTGCGTATTCTCTAATGTCATCCAAATCTGGATTTCGTGCCATTACTGCTTCTAATTTAATCTGAGTAGCCAAACTTAAACTCCATGAGGCTTATAATATAATAAATTAAGGTGAAGAATATTCAATACTTTTGTAAAGGGGCGTTTTCACAAACCGTTGTTCAAAACACTTTTTTTTAATTCGGGCAAGTTTGGGATTGTTCGACTTAGGTTCTCTGCTCTGCTCAGGAGGCACGAGCTCTTTCAATCCTGCTAGGAGAAAAAAAGTGTCCAAAAATGTATTTTTTTCCATTACGCTATCGTTTTTATAGACTTTGTATAGCGATAGCGTAATGGAAGAAATTAAAAATGTATGAAAATTGTGGGACAGTTTTTTTCACCTATCAGAATTAAAAGAGCTCGTGATCCTGAGTCGAACAAGCCCAAATTTGTCCGAATTAAAAAAAATTGTTTTGAACAACGGTTTGTGAAAACGCCCAAAGATTTCGTTTATGTTCGCAATTTGAGCTGCCTTTTTAAGTATACGTATCAGATCTATATTTTTTTTTTCAAACAAAACCCGGGAATTTAGATCATATCCATATTAACTTTTCTACTTGGTATCCCCTGGTGTTGCACCGGGATATCCGACCACTGATGAGAAGATTATACTTATTCGCCAAAAAACTTGCCTCCACCACATCCGTACTCAAACATAGAGCGTTACGATACTGTACGTTTGTCAATACAAACGATCGAATAGCACAAGGCGAACCCAACAGTTATTTCACGAACTTCATCCAAAGATTCCGATCGCCGGACACAATTTAATAAACTGTATGCACCAAAAATCTTCGCGACTTCGGACAGTTTACAGTGCCACAACATGCTCGAGCACCCGGACGACCTTGTCATCATCCTGACGATCTGGATCAACAAATCTTAAGATTCTTTGCTGAAGAAGATTTCGAGTGAATCAATCCAATCACAGGAACAATCAAGCGGATCTGTGTCAAGAACAACACGGTGGACATTTTGAACACTAGTTAAATTATGTTTAAAATAATGTTTTCTGTTTTAGTTGGTCAGGTATGCAATTTTATTGTTTTTATTTAATTATTAAATTGTACTGTATGAAAACAAATTGCTTTACTTGCTCAAGATTTTGCCAAGTTTAGGTGATGCACGTTAACATAATCTCCTATCAATTATGTTCGTCGTTATCAGTGTTGCACTGATAAGATAATGAGTAGATAGAAGTCTTTATTGACATAAGATCCGTCAAATTCCCGTTTCCCGCCATACTGATGGCACTTGACGTATCGTAGTTAAACTTTATACTGTAGGATGACCATGTATTAAGGGGTAATTTGTTTTAATTAGGTTTTCACTTTTAATTAATTAAACAGTGAAGAAATAACTTGAGACCTCGCCGAATAAGTTTAATTTTGGCTAAATTTTAATGTTTTTCTACTCCTGATCACGGATTAAGAATCATCGTGTATATTAATCATAAGCTATATTACAAAGAGTGATTGAACTTCAATTCATAGGTAGTTAAATATTAAAGATGAAATTATTTAATACTTAAAATTGGTTAAACCCTGTTTAAAAGAATATATTTATTTATTATTTCTGATTAATTAATTATTCAATCAATCATAAAAAAATTAACAACGACTCCACTGTTCTCCGTCCACCTAATGCCACCAAAATTCCTAACCCTATTAACAGTGGTCGGATATCCCGGTGCAACAAGGGGTGAATGACCTCAAACATTATACTAATATGGATATACCACGGGATTCCACAAAATTACATCCAGTAAAGGTTTAGTAATATTTTGTAACGCAAAATAAGTGCATGTACACTCGACCAATTGGAACCCTAGGCCACTCTAGAACCATGTCAAAATGAAAAGCCGTTTGAAATGTCTTACAATCTGATTGATAACGTTACTTTGACATGGTTCCTGAGTGGCCTAGGGTTCCAATTGGTTGACTGTACATACAAGCGTTTATTATTATGCGTTTTCGACAATTATTTCAAAAGATAGGTTATACATTTTGTTTAATATTTACTTTAGTACCAAATAGCCTTTTGGTATGAATATTCTTAAATAAAAGAGTTTAGCTTTAAAAATAGAAGCTTTTTACTAAGGCACAATAGGTTCCACTTCTAGAAATTGCGAACGTAAAAAAAAGAGAAATATCATATAATACACAATTATTTTAATCCGTGATCAGGATTAAAACAATATCCATACCCAGCCTAAATTAAACATTTTAGGTGAGGTCTCCCTCAGATACCTCAAAATTTTATTAATTTAAAGTTAAAGAAAAATTGTATCCAATGACCACTGAATGGTACATGGTCTTCCTGAGGTCATCAATTACTAAGTTAGAAAAAATATACCTGGTTACGGATTAAACATCCTCGTTTATGTAACATAAAATCAAAAATTTTTAAGCATGAAGACTTGACACACCTAAGCAGACACATTAGAGTAAACATATGTATTTTATGAAAGAATTATGGCTTACTAGGTTCTATAAAGTTAAAATAGCATATAATTATTTTCTCTAGATTCTCTATTTTCAATCGATTCCTTTTCACATCTAAAATCATTTGTACGCCGAAAAAGTCCTTTCCACTTCTACGGATGTCAGTGGAGCAAATTTGTAAAGAGACACTTCATCAGGGTGCGGTATTAAAGACTGTATTGAGAAGTATAGGGACAAAGAAAATATGAAACATCTTAGTAAATGGTTTTATTTTTTTGATAAACTAAACCAGTATCTTAAAGCTTTCGTACAAAATTAATAAAAAACATAAACGAACTAATATTTAACCGGTCCCTTAATTATTTTTCTTATGCGTCCTCGAACGCTTCCCATTAAGTTTTGGACAACTGTTTTTGACACCATTCTGGAAGCTCTTACCCAATCTTTTTTGAAACTGTCAGTTGAATTTATTGCTGTGAACTTTGTCCTGAGCTTTTGCTTCATTATAGCCCAATACTGCTCAATGGGACGAACTTCAGGGCAGTTTGGTGGACTCATATCTTTTTTCACGAATTGAACGCCGTTTGCTTCCATCCACTCTATGGTTTTCTTAGCGTAGTGGCAGGATGCCAGGTCGGGCCAAAACAGTATACCTTTTTTATGCTTACGAATCATGGGTAAAACACGTTTCTGTAGACATTCTTTGATGTAAGTATCCGTGTTCATAGTTGAAGTCGTAATAAATGGCGTTGACTTCATCCCACATTCGCAAATAGCTTGCCATACCATGACCTTGGAACCAAACATTACCACATGGATCGACGTAACGGATTCTTTGAGTTCCTGTCCTTTCAGTTTAGTGTAAAATTGGGGGCCCGGCAGTGTCTTGTAGTCCAATTTTACGTAGGTTTCGTCGTCTTGAATAATGCACTGTTTTTTCTTCGTTAACACGCTATTATACAGTTTGCGAAGCCTTGGTTTTACTGAAGCAGCTTGTTTTGGGCTACGTTTGGGCTTTTTTTGTTTCCGATATGTCTTTAAGTTATAGTATTTCTTAGCCCTTTGGATCATTCCAATAGAAGTTTTAAGTTTTTTTGCTACGTCCCTGGTGGACAGGCTGGGATTGATCTCGAAACATTTCACAATTTTTAAGTACATTTTTGAGTTATACGTACCAACCTGTCTGCCTGTTTTAGCCTTATCATCGAATGACAACTCACTACCATATTTTTTAATAGCATTGTATACAGCTGAACGACTAACATTTTCAAGTTTTGCCAATTTTCTTATGGTCATGCCGCTTTCGCGATCATATTTGTCCACAATTCTTTTTCTTTGCTCAGCGGAAAGCCCTCACATTTTCAGGGTTTTTGAGAAATTGGATGTCAATTGTTTTTAAATACAAATAATACTACTTTAGCAGCCAGACGAAGAGAAAAAAGGCCGTACTCAAAAGTAAAAAGTTATTATAGCAGTGGACTTAAGTTGTCCTTATACTTATCAATACGGTCTTTATTTGAAATTTGGTCTGCGTATTCTCTAATGTCATCCAAATCTGGATTTCGTGCCATTACTGCTTCTAATTTAATCTGAGTAGCCAAACTTAAACTCCATGAGGCTTATAATATAATAAATTAAGGTGAAGAATATTCAATACTTTTGTAAAGGGGCGTTTTCACAAACCGTTGTTCAAAACACTTTTTTTTAATTCGGGCAAGTTTGGGATTGTTCAACTTAGGTTCTCTGCTCTGCTCAGGAGGCACGAGCTCTTTCAATCCTGCTAGGAGAAAAAAAGTGTCCAAAAATGTATTTTTTTCCATTACGCTATCGTTTTTATAGACTTTGTATAGCGATAGCGTAATGGAAGAAATTAAAAATGTATGAAAATTGTGGGACAGTTTTTTTCACCTATCAGAATTAAAAGAGCTCGTGATCCTGAGTCGAACAAGCCCAAATTTGTCCGAATTAAAAAAAATTGTTTTGAACAACGGTTTGTGAAAACGCCCAAAGATTTCGTTTATGTTCGCAATTTGAGCTGCCTTTTTAAGTATACGTATCAGATCTATATTTTTTTTTTCAAACAAAACCCGGGAATTTAGATCATATCCATATTAACTTTTCTACTTGGTATCCCCTGGTGTTGCACCGGGATATCCGACCACTGCCTATTAATGACAGTCCCCAGATATCTTTGAACTAGTAAAATGTATAAGTATATTGATTTAAACTTTCACGATTATCACTCATATTTTACAGACAAACGGGTCTTAATCGCGTAAACTTACATTTAATTATATCCTGACGTTTCGGGCATGACGTTACACCCGTGCCGTGCGTGAGTCTGCCTGCGACCACGGGTGTAACATCATGCCCGAAACGTCAGGATATAATTAAACGTAAGTTTACGCGATTAAGACCCGTTTGTCTGTAAAATATAAGTTTTCTATAACAATGTCTGTAAAATTAAAGACATTACATATAGTACATTCTATAGGTAAATTACTATTCTTATTTGGAGCCTGCTGTGCCCATTGCTGAGTTAAGGACTCATCCAATTTTTACATAGTGTTTCATTCAAATCAGTCAGTGGGAAAGTCTGAAACTATCAGACATATGAAGATTTGTTCTTAGGAACCATGTCACCGATTTTGATAAAAAGAAAAACTGCATTCATACATTTCAAAAAACCACTGTACCCAGCTAGGGAATTGAAGGCAGTTGTTTTGAAAAAATAAACTTACACTATTTCTATTCAGATATTGTTTGTGTAGGTCTTAGGCAGTAAATGTCTCTAAGAAACATGATGTCTAAAAAGAATGGAATTCATTGTTTTCACATACTTAAATTTATTTTACTAGGTGTTAATTGTGTAAATCTTAAGAAAAAAAGTTTTTAATTTTTCATATTTATCAATACAGTTTTCCTTATTATTAAAATCGAAGACATGGTTCTTAAGAACAGATCTTTGTAAGTCTTATAGTTATAAATTTTCTTATACTGACCAATTTGAATGAACCAGCCTGTATAGTAATCCAATATTTGTCATCACTTTTTATTACACACAACTTACCTTTCTGTGGCATTCTCATAAAGTAGTATCCCGGCAACATTTTGTGAATTACCCATTAGTAATTCAATCACATCATGAAATTTGGCTGTACTGATCACGGCCATGTAAGGGCCTGCGCTGCTATTGAAAACCAGCCACTGGGCATCAGTTACATCCTTGACCATATGCACAACCCCAATAGCACCTTTATTTGAGGCTGCAATGAAGCAAAAACTTTTATTTGTCAATAATCACTACACATTCAATAAGGCAAGAAGATCAGCTTGGCCAACTTGGTTTATCCTGTAAAGGTTGATTGCAAACTTAACAAAATGAATAAATACTGACGCATTATATTCCGAGAATTTAGAGATACATAATAGGTAAAAGTCATAACCACTTACAAGAACATCCAGCTTGATGAGTCCCATTTAATCGCCTGAAACATGCTGCACCACCTTCTATGGATGAGTATATTTGCCCATGGAGCCTCTCACCCACAATAGCTGTAAAATGTTGTATATCGTTAGAAATTATTAAACCATCGAACTTAAAATATGTGTAACATTTACTTACGTTGTATTACAGCACAGCACAGTAAAAGTAAAATAAAATGACACCCCATTGCAAACATTAAAGAGCTAATGAAACTTGTTTATATCACATTATACGATCAACTAGATACTAATAAGCATTCACTAACTATGAAAAAATATTGATTATAGCAGTTTAAAATTAGAAGGCGAATAAAAGAGACACTCGAATAATAAATGATAATTTAAATTGATATTTATTTTAACATTTTTCGAGTTGACAAGTACATGACATGATAGTATGAATTATTTTTTTTTATAATTTTAGTCCTTGTGGACAAGCGAAAGCACTAAGCCATACTGCCTAGATGATATGAAGTATGAACTCTGACAGCACAGATAATTTATTTCATCGTCATAAGTCATAAAGCTACGTACAAGCCGGACCAACGAACGCCTATGAATGAAAATTTAGCGTTATATTGGTCTAGGAGTATTATACATATTCTTTGGTTGGAATCGTGCCATCCACAAGCCGCGTAGTATCGGCCATTTACACACTGAATTCTGTAAAGTTAACTTATTTGGCAACACTAAACCGTGACATTGTCAATTCTGGCAACATTACAACCCTGGAGGGAGGAGAACGGGCAGCCATTTTTGCCCTAATTGTAGAAATCAAACGACAGGCCACATTTGTTTGCGGCTAGCTCGCGTTCAGTACAACCCGTCAATGCAAGTTTATTTTTACATTAATTACTTGAGTGAATTTGCGTGAAACCTATAATTTCAAGATTTCGGCTCCCGAAGTGAGCTTCCACGATGGCTGAGAAAACGGACGTCAAGGTTTGTGCTGCATAGCATACGTTAGAGTAAAAAATATACCTATCCTTAACATTCATCAGTTGATCGATTTTATAGTACGTTATTGATAAATAATCTCAAGTTCGTATACTTTACCAATAATACAGTTTTTAATTAGTCTTATATTGCGTTGTAGAACTCTTAGAATCCTTGTTCTGAAATACCCTTATCCTCCATTTCGCTAAGCTAGCAAGGCGTGACACCTCGAGATACCTACCCCCTTGTTTGAAAAATTCAATTAACGGCTGTTGCTTCAAAGATCTTTATAATTTGTATGTAAACGTCACCCCGAGAATTGCATTGTTTGTTCAATGTCGTAAGATCGGGTGGTCTTGTTTAGTTGTTAAAAGTAACCCTTCAAAAGGTAAAATTGTAAATCCATGAACTGTGTCACATTAATTGGTATAGAGAATTCCCAGAAATAGCTGGACTTGATTCACTTTACAGTTGTTTTTTTTTATTGCCAAGGCAGTTGTTTCCTTTGTTCTTACCAAATATCTCACATAACTTATTATCTTTTCACTGGGTGTATATTGTATTGTGTTATTTTTATGAAGTGGACAGATCTTTAAATAGTTCATTCATGTATATATAATCTACCCTCTAATTTTTTGTTAGGAAAACTAATTTCTGTTTTAATACCACCATTTTATAACATATTAATTTGCATCTAACTAGCCTCATGAAGTTGTCTATTGTTGTTTCAATCTAACTATGTATAATTTTAAAACATATATTTGAACTAAAACCTTAAATTATATTTTTACATACCCTACATCCTGATATAAAATGGGATTTTTAGTTAATATGCCATAAATATTCTTGTATTGTTCTAAATATAATTTTCAACTTTTAAAGTTCATACATGTAGTTAAGTCTTGAACTCAAATGACTAGAGTTGGTAAAATTCATGAATAAGTTAATAATGCAAATGCTTAATGTTTGCAATGTTGTATCATTTTATTTATAATCTTTTGTTTTCATATGTATTATGTTGTTTTCAGATTGAGTATAATTTTATGTTGCATGTTTTTTCCAGGCTGAGGCCTTGCCTGATCTGGATGACCTATTGCAATGTCCAGTATGCTATGAAATCCCTTCAGGCCAAATATTCCAATGCAATGAGGGACATCATGTATGTGGGCGCTGCAAATCACGACTCAGCCAGTGCCCAGTCTGTAGGGCTCTTTTCTTTGGCACTAGGAATTATGCAATGGAGGAACTCATTGCTAATGTTAGAAAATTGAGAGCTTTTGTAAGTATTTATAATACTTAGATATTTCCTATCATACAAACTGCTTTCAAAACTGTAAAAGTGTCTAGATTTTGTGCTTGTGAATACAGTGACATTATGTTATATGACATTGTAAGTTACACATATGTGACCTAGTTTTTATGTTGCCATGTAATAGTGGGTAACCTAGAATTAAATGACAGTAACACATTGTATGTAATGCTTACAGAAATTAGGTGGGAAAGTAACAACAGGGTCTAGTGGCTCTGGCACAAACACACCTGCAGAAGAGGCGGGTTCTGGAGACCAAGATAATACCACTGCAGAAGATGAGGATAATGCCTCTGATCAAAATGTAAGTTATGCAAATATGCTAGGTTCAGAATTTTATGGATGTTTTAGTATAGTACTACATACTGAGATCATCAATTTCGAATGCACTATATTTTATACTGAACATGAATTACTTTATCAACTTTTAACACATAGAAATCTTTCCAGCTCCCACCTCTTAGGGCTCCTCAGGCATGCAAGGGGCTATTCCGTTGTTTATGCTGTAAAAATGGCAATTCTATTCGGTTGCCAGCAGCACGCTTGTTGAACCATCTTCGTTATTTTCACTCTCCTGAATTAATCGAGGTAAGTTAAACCTATTTCCTATATCTGTTGTTTATATGCTGCTGCTATGATTATTTAAAATTAACTGATTATTATGATTAGATACTGAGCACACACCCTATGGTTAGCTCTACATTGAAATAGAAAGAGTGTAATGAAATTAGTGAAGATCTGTATAAAAGATAAATAGATACAGGCATAGGATATTCCTACAGTCAAGGGCAAAAATATGTATACACTTTTGCACCTTATTTTTTTAAGATAAAAAAGTGTATACATGTTTATGCCCTTGACTGTACTTCTTGGCTAGGGGCTATGGGTTCCAAAGCCTAAAGTATCACTAAGACAATTCCTGATATATTGTGATTCAGGCATAGCCTGGTAATTTGAATAATCTCAAGCTCTATACACATAAAAAAAGAATTTGATACAGCTATTTTTGTCTAATTAGAAAATGGAAGTGAATTTATTCTCAAACAGATTGCCATTAGTTTTTTTACACCCTGTCTATAATTAATTGTCCTTATACATATATTATCATAATTTCCAGTCGGGTTCACGCCGTCATTGCGATTAGTTGTGTTCCTACAAGATATTTACGGTTAACCAGTTACCTAAGACCCCCTATTCAAGTCTGTTAGTGTCTAGTGAGGTGTCAACAGCTCTGGTTATTGATTTGTTAAGGTCCAGTGAACTTGACCTCTTGCTTATAGTTATTAGCCCGCGCTGTTAATCTCTCGCACGCCTGGTTTTTGATAAGGTGTTTACGTGAACTTCGCATCCTTTTTACCTGAGTAGTTGCAATTTAAACTAACCTATTCCATTATGGAATGCGGTAAATGCACCGAACTGGTTAGTGATGGCGTTTTATGTAATACGTGTAAGAAACACCTACATTTTGCGTGTGCTGGATTATTGGAAACAACATTTAGGCGTATGACTAGTGAGAAGAGAGCATGCTGGCGTTGCCCAATTTGTCGAGCGAACGTGCAATCGCCTCAGGTGTCTCAGGAGGCCACTTTGGCGGATTTAATTGTTGAAATAAAAAATTCCCGTACGTCAATTGAAGCCAAAATTGATAACGTTCAGCGGCAGGTTACTGACTTGAACAACAAGTGGAGCATTTTGGAAACGCGCTTGGATAACATGGAGAGTAGGATTTCAACCGCAGAAGATAAAATGGAATCACTTTCTACACTTCCGCCGAAAATAGATGAATTACAGGATCTTGTCACTTCCCTCAAAAAGGATAACGATGATCGCGACCAGTTCGGGAGACTAAATAATGTGGAAATATCTGGCATCCCGCAACGTTCTGGGGAGAATTTGCGTACTATACTTAACAATATATGCATGAAGGTTGGCTTTGCCCTTGAGCAATCGGACATTGATTGTATTCATAGGGTTCGAGTGTTTTCTACGGAATCTAAGCAGCAGAATCCTCGTCCACCATCTATTATTGTTCGATTTACGCGTCGCGCGCACAAGGACGAGTTACTCGCGGCAGCTCGCGCCCGCCGAGGCATCTCGACAGCTGACGCAGGCATTGACGGACCATCGACCAATGTTTACTTGAACGAGCACCTTACGCCCGCTAATAAACTGTTGTTAAAGCGTGCGCGTCAAGTTAAGGCTGATTTAAACTATGCGTACGTTTGGGTGAAGGAATGCAAGATATTTTTGCGTAAAAATGACACTTCTAGAGTTATACGCATCGTTACCGAATCTGACCTCTTAAAGTTAAAGTGACTCTTATTTGTAGCAAAACCGTGCCACCTATTGTACTATTGGGATGCCCCTTGGCATACTTTTCATGTTGCTATGTACTTATCCCCCTTTTATCTTACATTTTATGTACACTACGAGCGTTGTGCGACGATGTTATTATTGCATTGTAATACTTATATTATAGTTATACTCATAATATTTTTTCCTAGGTTATGCGCTGACGTGTTTATTAAATGTCATTTTTCTAATATATTTTGGATATACTTTGTGCCAAATAACAATATAATGTACCTAACTCATTTATTTTCTTTTGTACCCTTGAATTTAAAGTATGAATAATTTAAGTATTTATTACCAGAACGTGAGAGGGCTCCGAACCAAATCGCATTCGTTTTTAGCGAATGTTCTTTTGTCTAATTATGATTTGATATGTTTAACCGAAACGTGGCTCACCGATGACTTCAGTGATGAGGAATTTTTTTATCACAATTATATTGTCTATCGTCGGGATCGGCCGGCGACGGCGGCGGCGCGCGGCGGCGGCGTGCTGGTGGCGGTGCGGCGCGGCCTGCGCGCGCTGCGCACGGATGGCCTCTGCAGCTCGCCGCACTCCGAGGAGCTATGGTTGTCTCTGCCTCTGTCTGCGGCGGACTCCAATCCTAGCGTGCGGGAGCGTGCGGGCTACTTACGTATTGCTTGTGCTTATTTCCCTCACAATCGCAACCATGCTGTTTCGTTACAAACATTTTTTGACAATGTTAATGACGTCATATGTCGTCACCCGAATGATGATTATCTTCTATTAGGAGATTTTAATATCTCTCATGCTATCTGGAGTCTTGACAGTTCATCAATCCTGGCACTAAATCACAATAATAATCCCTTAGCTATTGCGCTTTCTGACTTTCTTTCCCTTTCTGGGCTACAACAGTATAACGGGTGTGTTAATGCTCATGATCGTATTTTAGACCTTGTAATTAGTAACCTTGATTGTAGTGTATCAGCCTGTTCTTCTCCTCTTACGCAAGAGGATTTACATCATAAATCTCTAGTAATTTCCTTTCCTTTGTCTCTAAAGAACACATTACATTCCACAGAGCATTACAAATATCTATATCATGTTGCCAACTTCGACAGCATTCGGCAAGGCCTTTCTGCCGTGGACTGGTCTGTTATTGACGATATGGATATAGAATGCGCTACTAATTATTTTTATGAAATTTTAAACACATTAGTGAATGAGTTTGTTCCGAAACGTAAGGTTTCCTCAACATCTAAATATCCTCCTTGGTATAACAGACCTTTAATAAAAATTATTAAAAACAAATTAAACGCTCATGCTAAGTGGAAAAAATATAATAACGAAATGGACTACGCTGAATTTAAATTACTTAGAAAACGGGAGAAGAAACTGAGTAAAGATTGTTATATTAAATATGTTGCATTCAGTGAGAAGAAAATCACTTCCTCTCCCAAATTCTTTTGGAGTTTCATAAAATCTAAGTTTTCGGCTAATGAGGTGCCTTCCAACGTGTTTCTCAATAATAATTCTTGTTCCGATGGCAAAGCCATTTGTGATTTATTTAATAGCTACTTTAGTTCGGTTTTTGTTATCAGTGGCACTCAACCTCAACCATCTCCCGTACCGTCCTCGTCCTCACCGGTTGATATCTCTAGTATTAATATTACCTACGATCTAGTATGTAGACACCTGAAACTCATTTGTGTTAATAAGGGTGCAGGTTTTGATAATATTCACCCATTCTTAGTATCTAAACTTTACAAGGAACTTGCGACTCCACTGGCTAAGCTTTTTAGAAAGTCTCTCATGGAAGGCGTCGTCCCTTGTATCTGGAAGCGGGCTATCATCACTCCTGTGTATAAGGGTGGTGATAAACACAACGTACAGCATTATCGACCCATCTCAAAACTTTGTGTGTTTGCCAAGATTTTCGAAAAAATTGTCACTAACGAAATGACTGCTGTTTTCTCCCGACACATATCTGTGCACCAACATGGTTTTTGTAGAGGCAGAAGCGTCGACACTAACCTTATCACCTATACGGACCATATTATTAATGCTTTAGATGCTGGTTATCAGGTGGATGCCGTGTATACTGACTTTTCTAAGTGCTTCGATAAAATAGATCACTCTATTTTACTTCAGAGGCTTTTTGAGTTCGGTATACACGGCGACCTCCTCAGATGGCTTAATTCATATATTAGTAATAGAACTCAGGCTGTCGCCCTTAAAGGCTACATGTCGAAGTTTTTACCAGTCCCTTCTGGTGTACCCCAGGGGTCGCACCTCGGACCCTTTCTTTTTGTTTTGTATGTGAACGATATCGATAGTTGTTTTAAGTCTTCCTCCCACATTCTTTACGCTGACGATACTAAAATATACAAGATTATTAGAAATCTTGATGACTGTGTTGCTTTACAATCTGATTTGTCGCGATTTGAGAACTATTGTCAGCAATATCGTTTAGTCTTAAACGTTGATAAATGTTACACCATCACTTTTTCTCGTAAACAGAGTCCTTTTGTGTATGATTATAAATTGGCTGGGAATAGTGTCTCTCGTGTTTCATTTGTTCGGGATTTGGGTGTTACTTTGGACGCTAAACTTTCCTTTAACCAGCATATAGATAGCATTGTGGCTAAAGCATATAAAAAATTGGGTATGATTCTGCGTTTAAGTAAACCATTTAAAAATTCTTTCACTCTCAAAGTTTTGTACTATTCATACGTCCGGAGTATTTTGGAGTTTGGCAGTGTCGTCTGGAATCCACATTTTAGCGTTCATAAGTCCCGTGTCGAAAAAATTCAGAAAATTTTTTGTAAGTCCCTTGATTATAGGGCGGGCTTTTACAACCAAGATTATCACTCGTCGACAGCTAGACACAGCCTTCTTCTCTTAGAACAAAGAAGAACATATCTAGACGTTTTATTTTTATTCAAAATAATTAGAAACCTAATAGATTCTAATTTATTATTAGAAAGTATCTTTTTCAAAATTTCTCGTTTCCACTCACGTTCTAAACCTACCTTTTCTATCTCATCCTGTGGCACAAAGTATGCTCAAAATTCTTTCTTTAGGCGTACTTGTAGTATTTATAATGAGTCTTTTAACGAAATTGACATTTTCGCTCACAGTTTGTCGGGTTTCAAGAAACAAGTTCGTTACGTTTTGTTTAATACTTAAGTAAGTTACTTTAATTTTGCTTGTTTTGTTATTATCTGATCTCTTTATCTATTAAGTGCTTGAATGGGTACTTAATTACAATTGTAGGATTTACAACTGTTTGCATAATATATTTGTATTAATATAGGAAACTTTAGGCCTGTTCTATGTTAATTTCGCATGGTAAAATTTGTACATGGCTGTTTGTTTTCTAAATAAATAAAAAAAAAAAAAAAAAAAAATAATGTTCTACAGTGAAGTGTTTTTTGCATCTATATTTCATATCTGAAGGTAATGCCACAAATGACCATCTTTACATAAAACAATTTTCTTATGTGTGGAACTTTGTAATGTGTTGGTGTGGAATCACAATTGAGGTACTAGCTTTTCAAGGAGTTTTTTGTTAGCTGCAAATAAATAAAACATAGAAGTTTCAACACTGCTGTACAAAATTATCTTTAAAAACGTATGGAAATTCTATTGTGTGTGGATTGAGCACCCTGCAAAATAAATAAAAATATGCTGTTGATTTAGTAAAACTAATCCCTGTATTTGTAAAACAGATAAATCAAAAGATAAATTTTTGTTGTCACACTCTCTTCAAACAATGATGCTTATGATGAATTTATACGTCAGCCTCCGTAGCCTAGTTGGTAGTGACCCTGCCTACGAAGCTGGAGGTTCCGGGTTCGAATCCCGGCGAGGGCATTCTTTGTGTATTTATTTATCGCAAATGTTTGTTCCTTGGTCATGGCTGTCTATGTATTTAAGTATCTATATGTATCTATCTATTATATATATCGTCGCCTGGTACCCACATCACAAGCCTTAATTGAGCTTACCGTGGGACTAGGTCGATTTGTGTAAGATGTCCCAAGATATTTATTTTATTATTTATTTATTTATTTATACATTAAAAGCTATATATAAATAACCAGCTGTTTAAAAAAAATAGTCCATAATAACACATTCAATGCCAGGGGCCGGCCGTGGCTTAGGAACAAACTTTGTATGACGGTGAACACATACACATCTATGTCACCGGGAGCATTCCATGAGGTGTCCTGTACAAACGCGTGTATATTTCGATAATTTGAGTTTTCTTCCGAGTTATTAGTTATTATACTTATTATATATATTATTGAGCAATTTTTGACTATTCTACGGGTACGGGACATCGGTGGACTTTTTCGTGGAATGCTCCATCGGCGCCTTAACACGTTCGACGCCAGTAACATAGATTGGCTATACATTTATTGGTTGGTCAATGATGTTGCGCGAACATATTCAACCGCGGTATAATTGGACAATGGTTTTTGGGGACATTTATGAGATCGCGTTAGACTTCTACGTTTATGAAATGGTTTTTGAGTTTTTCTTTATTGGTTGTCAATCGACGATATCTACAATGTTGTATATACCTAATGTATTTAGTAAATAATCACCTAACCTAAGAATGTTATTTTTTGAGTACCAATAATATTTTTGACATACTCTTTCCTACGATCAGTCCAGTGAAGACACAGATTTTACCCTTTAATTAAAATTAAAATGACTTGGGCGTATTCTGCATGTAATACTCTAAAAATAATCTTAATATTTGTAGTTGCCTGGCTTTGTCTCTAGCGAATGTATTGTTTGGTTACTAGATAGTAAATTACTTAATTTACTTGTTTAAGAGCTTACAAATGTACGGCTGGCCTTACTTAACGGTCAATAATTTACAAAAAAAAAAACGTGTTAGGAGACTGTTGCATATCCCTTCCCTGTTCACAGTCCCCTCTCACTGGAGTTGTTTTAATTTGCTACAGTTTCGCATCAACTTTATAGTTATTATGATTAAACTGATTTTCGTGGTTTCGGTTGGAAAACCAAAAAATCTATTGCAAAAAAATATTTCACTTACGAAATTACATACCTAGTATTGTGTACGCGGATTTTTTTTCAATGTAACTATATTTTGGTTATGACCATCGTATTCGTATACATTGAACTGGATATGCTTTGGATCTAAAATGTAAAACTTCCTTCTAGTTTCTTTCTTATAACATTTCAAAAGCCAGGAATCAATATCTGCCCTAGATCCTAGATACGCAACTACGCATTGAGTAGTTGCGTATCTAGGATCTAGGTGTACTCAATATTGTGGTATTGCATTTTCAAGTTTTTTTTTATTTGTTTAGAATTAAATGTATTTCATTCGAATAATGAGGGTTTTCGATAATTTTTCTGCCACCAGGCGGCGCTTCGTACGCACCTGGTCTCGACAGCTGTCAGATTCATACTATTCATAGGCACCTGGGCCTAAATTATTGAAATTCTATTTTATTTGGAAGAGAATTGATTTTGTAATGGATTACGACTAATACATGGTCGTCGAACTGAAGATTGAACTCTAAAACAGGCGCTCAAAGTCACTGGTATTCAAAATAATTACTATAACTTTGTTAATTTCATGAGAATTGACTTGGAACTATTTTATTTATTTATTTTAGGTAACAATATGACTAAAGTAATGGTTTTCAGAATAAATAAACCTATAAATATGTTGAAAATTAAATGCGCGTATTTATTTTGACAGTTCGTTATACGGTCGGCTCAGTGCTGCCATCTCACCTCCCCATAGCGGCAGAAAAAGTATCAAAAACCCTCATTGTTACAATCCCCTTCATGAATTCTGCCTGATTATTACGAATTACGCAACACACCTGCTGCACTGATGTCACTCTTTAGCTTATGAAGTCATTTTATATCATGAAATGGTTAACCTGAGATTCGTCTAATAATCTCGAACAATCTACAGCGGTGGGAACAGTGTTACGCTTAGCTGACAAGCACCACTGGCACCAGTGATCGCCGCTTCGGCTTCGTCCTAAGAGCATAACTCTTCATTTCTTTAACCTCATTACTTTTGGGACTGATTATGACTGATTGGCGTTGACCCTGCGGGTCAAGTAGTATTTTCAAATTTGATTCGTTTTGTGCAGCAACTGAGGTTGAATCCGTGAATGCAATTGAACTTGAAAACTTGATTTTCAAGCGCTTTCCGATTCAGTTTACCATCTCGACGTAGACTGCTAAATATTTTAACCCTAAAATATAGGTTGGTATAAATCTTATACCCTTTACCTGAAAGGGAAAAAATGTTTCATACCGTATACATTTGAGTAGTTGTTTGAGTAATAGGAGATATTATGATTTATAATGCAATAATGCATAACAACAAGATGTTGCAGATCGAAGCCGAATGACACCGTAGTACATACATGTAAAAGTTGAAGAGAATATAAAGTTACGCCTTCGCGTTTGTTTCTGGTAGCTATGCGAATATTATACTTTGTAAACAATTATATTTCCCCTTGTTTTTTTACACCAAAAGTAAAATTTACCTGTGTACATTGAAAACACTAACAAAATGACAGATGTTTATATAAAGGAAGTTTTTTTTGCAGGGTCAATCCGAAAATGGTGAATATGTGCAAGCATGGCAATTTTCTACTGTTCCTGGTAGGATTGTCACGGCCGTGCGAGTGTCGGATATGGGCATTTTCTTTTTAATTATTGAAATTAGCAGTGAGTATGAAATTTAAAATATTTTTTCTGTTTGGCATTTTGTTTATAATTTCTTAAGTTACTTAGCCAGGAGGGCGCCAAAAGTACAGCTAAATTCACGAAAGCTGGCACTAATGTATCGAGTCAGAAAGTATCTATGTGTGGATGTCAAATTGACAGTAGATAGAGGTTGGTATACGACGACTGCATACACAATGATAGATATCATTCATTTCGTGGTATAATATTAAGTGCTGAATCTGTCTGTTTTGTCTTGTCCTGTCATGCTTGTTATATTTGCCACGAATAAATTATTTGTATTTGTATTTATTTCATACATTCCATTCGTGCCAGCTGTAGTGAATTTACCTGTACGGTCGGCTCTAATAATATGTATACGATTTTGATCCTTATGCCTTTGATATACGTTCCGAAATGTATAGGTACATATTATTAGACGTGACTGTACCAAGGGCTTCACACTTAAAATAAGTTTGGAAGCTCTAATAAGTATTAGTTATAAGTATAACAAAAATATTCTATCCCCAGTCATCCTCGTTTTCCATTTGTATAAGCATATACAGGGTGTGTTCACCACCTACTGAAAACTTCCGACTCGGACGTTGTAAGTCATACTGTGCAACTTTTACGGGGCCGACTCTGAAATAGCGAAATAAAAATAACTCTCTCATAACTATACATTCTTAAGATCACGACACCAATACAGGGTTATTTTTTCACCGGTACAATAAATTTTCCCACGTATTTGGTATCGATAATAGATTACATTTATCAAATAAAATTGACATATTTTTTTTTTCATTTATTATTAATTTATCCTTCATGCAAATGTAAAATGATGGGCTTACTAAAGACAAGACGTCAACGGGGTGCGGGACGCAGAGGGCGGCGGAAAGGGGTGAGCGACCTGCTGGTCGGCGCACGAGTTGGCAACATAGCAGTTATCTTAATATCGGTGACTAGGTCAGGGTCAGTCCCGCGCTTGACATAGGTATGTGCACGCGTGCCGCATCTTACTACCTTCAGTCGGAAATTGCTTACGAAATGGTTCGTACCTAGTTATTTTCTCATTGGGGAAAATGTGCCCCGCCTGGAAAATGCCAGTTTTATAGCCATGGCCAGCCAGGTCAACAGATTTGACCCCGTGTGACTGTTTTTGTGAGGTGTAGTGAAACGGCGGGTAGGCCCAAAATTTAAAAGACTTAAAAAATCTAATAATAAGTGCATTTGATGAACTTAAAAGTGAGAACTACAGACTTGTGTTGGGAAATATCGAAGGAAACATTCAAAAACGGGCAAAAGTGTGTTTAGATAACCACAGCCAACATTTTGAGCACTTGCTTAAGTATGTGAATTAATAAATTAGTACGAGAAATGGACTCCATTACTTAGGTATGTTTTTTTTATTCCAATCATTGTGCATAAAGGTGATTTCAAATTTTTAAATACGCCTCAATGAAGAAAGTTTCTGTCCTACTTAGTAATTTTATCACGTTTCCCAGGCATAATTTAAAACATTCGACAAACTTCACATACAGAAAAATTCTTTGTTTTTACGGTCCTAAGCCCGTGCTGTCTTGTAGTGTACTTGTAGTGCAAGTATGAAGGAAGATTTGGGATCAAGTAAGATTGTTTTGCCAAGTCATAATCATAAGTTGATACCCAGTGGGGTTTTTCCAACCCGTCATGCCACGTGCGATGACGTTGTAAACAAACAGTTGCCAGTTCGTGTGTTTTGCTAGTTATGTACATTGATAATGCGTAATGCGTCCAATTTTCTTATTAGGTTTGCGGATAAGTTCAAACATCGGTATTTTAGTTTTTTTGTTCTAAAGGGGTAGTAACAAAAAATGTTAGTATTCTGTAACTTGGACTACTATTACGTGTGTTGATTTATTGTACTGGTGAAAAAATAACCCTGTATGTATGAAACAGTAATTTTTTATTTCGCGATTTCGGGGTTAGTTCCATACTAAATGTTGCTTAAATTATTACATATTCGCAGCTTTAATAATAAACCGTCATAACTCAAAATTGTCAAAAATTGAGTTAATGTACTAAAACGCAATATTTTCCATAGCTTTACCCGGTCTCTTTCTCAGACCCGTCAAAATAGCGTTAATGAGAGAGATGGCATGAGTTACTACGTTCAAATCACGCGATTCAAGTTGTGCTAAAGAGGCTAACTTCAATTATGATCCGATACATGAATAGGAAGGATGCTCATGATGAGAGACATTTCGATATAATAATATCGCCTTACTGTATTAAAAACTAGTTAAAGTTATTTTAGAGTTTGTATTAAAAAAAAGGTAAATTCGAAGTTAACGCGTTTTATGACAAAATATTTATTGGAACTAAATGGTTCATTTCAGATTATATCGTTTTAACAGTAACAACCGTCGATTTTTTTGATTTATGCCATTATATTGATCATATTTAAAAAAATATTTTATCATAAAACGGCATATTTCGGCAGGGGTTTTTTCTAAGCTCAATTTATTATATTTATCACACTGATTTTGTTTTAGTTTGAACGTAATATCCAAGTAGACACTATGAACAACGCAATTAATATAATACTTTAACACATTAACACAATGTAGTAACAAATACAATAGATTGACCAATTTCTCAAACTTTAAACTCGATTTCCCAAAATTCACGTTTTTTGAGTTATGACGGTTTATTTTTAAAGCTGCGATATATGGAGTGCTTGAGGTTTTCAGTGGGTGGTGAAACACCCTGTATATGTTTTGACAATATTCCTGGGGAAATGGAAGCATTCCGTTCTGGGACAGAACAGTGGCCTATACCACAAAACTTTACAAGCGTACAATTCTACAAAATTGTATAAATTCCCATACAAAAAGTTGACAATTATGTAGAATTGTACGCTTGTAAAGTTTTGTGGTATAGGGGCAGGTGTTTCCTTTGCGAGTTATAGTCCAACGGCACTTCACTATGCAGTGTGCTACGTAGCGAAGACTTACTTATCACTTCCCCAGGCATACATATAACAAAAAAGGGCAACTAATATTTCATCAACCTATTGTTGTCCACTGCTGGGTATAGGCCTCCCCGATTTTACGCCACCGTTTTCGATCTTCGGCTGCTCGTATCCAGCTCCTACCAAGCCATCCTGCTCAAATCGTCGCTCCTCCTTGCCTGAGGGCGTCTACGCTTGCCGAAACGCGGTCTCTTCTCAAGAACTCGTTTACCCCAAAGGTTGCCGGTTCTATGGCTAATATGGCCACATGACCAGCCAACTGCCACATCAGCCATCATCTTGCTAATACGGTGGGCTATTGGCGATGACTTTGGTTCTCCGCCGGATAACCTCATTTCTGATACGATCCCGCGGGAAGACGCTGAGCGTAGCCCTTTATATAGCTTGCTAATTAACCTTGAACCTGTGCACCAGCCATACCCTACCGAGTACCGTCATTGTCAACTTTTCGGCTCCGTACGCCATGACTCGTAGGACGCACTGATTGAAGACCTTTGTCTTCAGGCACTGTGGGATCGACGATGTGAAGATTCGACTTAGCTTCCCAAATGCTGACCAACCTAGCTGAATTTTTATATTCACCCCAACCTCAAATTGTTTCAACCCATCTGTACTGTTTGAGGTATACATATCTTTGAATAACTTCGAGAATGTGACCGTTTTGTCTCCTTTTTTTAGCCAACATTTATACAGTCTATATTTTACAGATAGCGAAACAGGCCCTTAGTTTAAATAAAAAAACCGGCCAAGAGCATGTCGGGCCATGCTCAGTATAGGGTTCCGTAATTATTCGAAAACGACTGAGCCGATTATGTTCGAAATAGTCTTATTTTAAAGTATTCTATAAGCCCACTATTCATGATTTTTTCCATATTTTTGGACACACGGATCAAAAGTTATCTCCGAAAATATTAACTTTAGAAAAAAACTTTCTTTTTAAGGCCCCTATTCTTTGTAAGAGACCTATTTAATGATACCCCACACTATAGGATTACAGCAAATAAAAAAAAACATCCCCACTTCACCAGTTGGGGAGATACCCGAAAAACAATTTTTTTGTTCTAGGTTTTATTCCACCACTTTGTTGGCATGATGTTCCATGTTTACTACGAAACCCTAAAAAGTGCTATTTGAGTGACATAACATAATCAAGTAATGTTTGTTTTCAGATGAATCCGTGCACGCGTGGCTGTCGATGGCCGCCGCCCCGTGGGTTACCAACGAATTTAGCTACACAGTCACCATATCCGGCAATGATCGCGAGGCTATATTCTCCGATTGCGTAAGCAGTGCTCCTTTGACACATTTTATATCTTGTTTTTTGTTTCTCTTCTCATGGTAGGTGATTTTGCTATATTTATTGTATTGTATGCTGGCCATTTTCCGCAACTCAATATCAAACGCCGCGTTAAGCCGTGTGGTGACGGCAGTAAGAATACATTTGTCACCACCCCAACTCCTCCTGCGGGTGTCGTAAGAGTCGACTAAGGGATTAAAGTGTCACTGACCATTCTACAAGATTGATGATGGGCAGCAGCGTAATCACAGTGGACACATTACTGCGATCGCCAATCCGCTTGCCCAGCGTGGCGATTTTGGGCATTTACCTCCTAATGCGTCTAAACGCATAGTTAATAGGAGAGGCCTACGTCCAGCAGTGGACTAACATAGGCTGATGATGATGATGATGATGATGAATATCAAACGTGCCTATTTTGTGTGGTCTCCAAAGCTCGCCTATTCTATTCACAATCACATACACCTTTGAATTTCTTCGTAGATGTATGCACGTTTCCTCACGATATTTTCCTTCACCGTAAACCACTTTCCAGTTTTGCTCTGGTCAATATTTGTTTAATATCCTGTTTTAAGTCATACTAATCATGTAACCCCCTTATTCATAAACGCTTGTTAACTTAACAAGCCGCTAATAATTGTTTGTCCCTTTCGATCTTAACAATGTGTCCACAAGAGCAAAAGGGACGAACAATTATTAGCGGCTTGTTAAGTTAACAAACGTTTATGAATAAGGGGGTAAATGACCATGTTAGATTTAAAAAAAACAAAATTTGTGGTTTAATTGAATTATGTGCAATTAAAATATCTTTAGGAATATGTTACGATTTCGTATTAATAATAGATTACTTGGAATGTTTATGTTTAAATTATCATTATTATAGGTGTGGTCGGTCCGATCCTGCGAAGGTTTCCTCAAGAAACGAGGTCGCTGTTTGGTTGTGACCGGGTTGGACGCTCGCGCCCTAGTCGCGCCCGCGACCATCAGCGGCAAGCTGTCCGTGACGCGCGTGCGGCCCGACGACGCGCACCAGCACCTGCAGCACCCGCGCGCCGTTCTCCGCGTGGCCAGCCGCGGCGGTCCGCGCGACATCGCACGAGACGCCGCCCAGTTACTCGACCCCTTCATCCAGCACTTGCAGAATGATGTCGCTCGCCTCTCCCGCGAGATTCGCGACCACACGCCCGAGGCTCCGCCGGTCGCTCCTCCGCCACAACCCTCTAGCGAACCGCTGGGACTCGTCGCAGGACCCCCCGTCTTATCTCGCAACGCTCGCAGGCGCATGCGGAACAGACTTCGAGCCACTTTAAACGAAACTCAAGACGTAGCTGATCGTGCTGCTGCTGCTCAAAATAGCTCAGTCGCTCAGAGACCCAACGGACACGTGCCCAATAATGTTATACACGCGAGATCCGGGTTTATCCAGGTGGTCCCGGCACCCGCGGCTGCACAACGCACAAATGCACAGTCCAACACTAGCGCTACTTCCAATGCTCAGAACAACCCCATACGTATTCAAACAGGCTTTGCCATCGTTCAACCGTCACCTCTATCCGCCGCTCCCAACGCACGTCAAAATACGCAATCGATTGCGGCTTCTCAAAGAAATGTCCCTAGTATTCCCGTGCAAATTCAAACTACTGGATTGTCTATAGTACATCATCCGTCACGAGCCACTAACTTGAACGGGCAAGCGGGTATCGCTGCGCAGCGCGCCAGTGCGGCCGCGGCGCCCCCGGCCGCCTCCGCCCCTGCTCCGGCTGCGGGCGGCTCCTCCAACGGCCAGCAGTCTCAAAACGCTAACCGCAACAAGAAGAAGCGCCGTCATCGTAGATAAATATTGATTTACCATTGAATGTTACATTTATTTAGTAATAAGTATTTCAAAGGATAAGATTGACTAATTGATAAGGTGACTGCTAATAATTGAGCCTCTGTTTAATCTCTGTTCCTCTGGGATTACCCATTGCGGATGAAATACTTAAGTAATATCGAATATATTCAAATATACTGACACCACTATTTTACAAGTGCTGTGATAAAATACGAATGGCAGATCATTGCCATGAGAATGAATATTATCAATTTAGGTTTTAGTAAATTGACAAATGATGGTCCCTCAAGGTATTGTGAAGAACCTCAGGTTACTTGAGCCATCTCCCAGAGTGATAATAATTGATAATGACTGTTTCAGTACATTTTTAATTATGTTACAATGTGCATTGAACTGTAATAATTCATTTGACTAGTTATAAAATTATAATGTTTGTTTTTTATTAATAATATAATCTGTTGTAGACTTGTACCATTATTAATGTGATTGAAATTGACAATTTATTGCTACGTTTAATTATTATACTTGTCACGACATAGAGGTGTAATAATAATGTATTATTAAATCAAACTGGTATTTTTTTTAAACCTACCCTAGTAGACGTTTTTTTTAATTTTTCACCCATTGCAGTCCAGTCACTGGAGAAACCGTCAACTTTTCATTCCAGCTCACCCAATCCAGCGGCACTGGAATAATATAGACAGCCATTCCAGTTCCAAACCAGTGAGCACTAGATCATTGCCATCGATGCGTTTCCAATCCAGCTACTCTTAAAAATACTGGAAACGATTGCATGCTCCAGCACTGGACTGGAATAATGTGGCCACAAGTCTAGTCTAGTCCTGTCCGAGATGATAGGTCGATCCCAATAGAGCATGGCACGACCATTTTAGAGAACTGGTGCAGTAGTATGTTACTTCGACGTCTACAAGGCCGTATTGAACTGGCTACGAGGTTGTGTGCAAGTACTCTGTGTGAGCATTCTGACAACAACCGGAGATAATATGCCTGAGTGAATCTCCGTCGACCGTACCGTCTTTCAGGATATATCTCCGGTAGTTATTCGTCGTCATAATAACCATCACCCGTATCACAAAAGTACCCAAATAATCTCTGCTATAAGGGTTCCGTTTTTGCCATTTTGGCTACGGAACCCTAAAAAGGTTCATCATTGTTATCAATCACCTCTGGGAACTTCAATTTATTCCCGTAAGTCCCAAAAGGGAAACCTTAGAAAAGTGATCTTAGGGTTTTCGATTTTTTTTCTGCCACTAGGCAGTGCTACGTAGGCATGAGGTCCAAACAGCTATCAGATTCATTCAATTCATTGGTACTGTACTGAACTTAAAATATAGAAGTTCTATTGTATTTGGAAGTTTATTGATATTGTGATAGATAGACTAGTAAACGATTGCGGAACTGAAGATCGAGTCCTGAATAACACTCAGGAGAGTGTTATTCACTAAGGAAACCGCCTTGCTGTCAGCGCTGTGTCAGTGCTGCGGCAGCGTCGAGCCTAAAAATGGCACAGATAAATTAATAAGTCTATGGTATTCACTAATGTACTTTAAACGACACTAGTGCTCGGCGACGAATGCGGCGTGAGCTGGAACTACATTGCGTCGAAAGTTTGACGTTTAATGCATAGACTTATTAATATTTTATCTGTGGTTTAATGTATGAACTTCGTATTCTCTAACGAAAAACAGCGACGAACTCGCCCACAAGCTCGCTCACAGCCTCGATTCCTAATGTCAAATCAAACAGCTAGGATTTTAGACAAGGCTGTCTCGACATCGAGCTCGTTGACGAACGCAGCGTCGAATGTGTCAATAAGAGAATAGCATAGCAGGGTCGCAAAGCCACTAGTGCTAAAGAAAATGACTAGAACTTTGTTCATTATATGGGAATTGAAATTGACTTGGTACGAATTTATTTTAGAATAGAATTATTCCTAACGTCATGGTTTTAAGAATAAATAAACCAAAAAAATACGCATAATTATTGTAAATTAAATACGCGTATTTAATTTAATAGTACGTTGGACCTTAGGCACAGTGTTGCCATCTCACCGCCCCATAGTGGCAGAAAAGGTATCGAAAACCCTCAGACCGCTATTTAAAAATACATAGTTTTGATTGGTTCATCAAAGTTTGATTGGCTATTCTTTTACTTTCCGCGTAGTGCCTCTTTGGTTTGGTCGTTCAGTGCTGCCACCTATATTTTGTGAACGTTCCCTTTATTATCTACTCTTATTTTGATCTTAGAATATGTACTATCGTTGTTTTGTAGCAATGTGATAGATGTCGCTTTATTTGCGGTTAGTGGATCGTATCCGTGCTTGTTATTTATCGCTATTCCCCACTAGATGGTGCGAGTTCTTCTAGAATGTTCGAAATAATTTTGACATAATGTCTTGTTCTCAGTGAAAAAATAATAAAATATGTAAAAATTTATTTAAATTAATAAAATAACAAATAAGCGTTTATGTCTGACTGTACTTTCTTTAGCAAATACTTCTAGTAATCATTATGACGTGACTAACAAGTCTATACTTGGAAGAGTGACAACGTTCTGTTCCCAAGGTTTAGGACGTGCGCATATCAGTTCACCGATAGATGGCGCTTTACACTGAATGCTCACTTCGACGCTTTCGTGATTCTAATTTATTTTGTGCTTTCTGGTGTGTTTTTATAATTAAACTATTTACCCCCGGTACCCAAGTGAAATGGACTGGTACTTGATCGGCTTTATTGCGCTAAATAATTACAATTGACTTAGTGCTTACTCGAAGTATGGTTGTAGTGCATTTTCACCGAGACCTAGCGCGTTTTCGTCGTCATTGGAGTCCGGAGGGTCTGCCATCTTGCGGCATACCAACTAACAACTGTTGTTTGTACCTGGGCCCCATTTCTCGATTTCATAAACGTCTCCTAACTTAGCAATAGGTTATCGACTTTCTACGTTAGGACACGTTTATGAATATGGTATAGTTCAGGAAATATTATTTGATCGACTTAATCTCACTTATGATCTTTTGTTTTGCGTCATAACAATAGAAAAGTGTTCGACTGCTGATTGTCTAGCTAGTAAGTGTCTAGCTACTTTTGACCCCAAATGTTTGGTGAGTTTCTTGGCTACCCCCCCCCCCCTTTAATTTTAACGTTCGCCCCCCCTCCCCTAACGTGGTCTTTCGTGATGTTTTCTTGGACCCCCTCCTCCCCTATAGGACCTCGCGTGATTAATGCACAAGTTCGTAAATCTCGAGGATTTTTCTCTGTCACTCCAACGAAGGCGTCATTAGAGAGTGAGAGAGACAAATCCTCGAAATTTACGAATTTCGTTTTTCGCGGTAGGGCCGATGCCCTATTTTTTTAAAAGCCGGAATAAACTACAGTGCTAATAAAATTGTGAAACGCGTGTGGGTATCACGAACAAATCCGTTTCCAGTTCCAAATTTCGAAAAATTTCGTTGGAGTGACAGACACTAATCCTCGAAATTTATTCGCGGTAGTAGGCTAGGCTATAGTCCATCATTAGATCATTACCTCTCCTTACGAGCTAAATGCCCGTAATCGCCACGCTGGGTAAGCGGGTTGCCGATCGTAGTAGTGTGTCCACTATGATTCATGATGCTGCTGCCCAGCATCAATATCCGATAAATAAATGGTCAGTGACACTTTAATCCCTTAGCAGAAGCAGACTCTTACACCATTCACAAGAAGAGTTGGGGTGGCGACAAATGTATTCTTACTGTCGTCACCACGTGCCATCGTAGGCTAGTCCGTTAGAGTCTAATAACGTTTTCAGAAATGTACGCCGTATGTTGTATATTTAGTTTTTCAGTTGGATGATCAATGTATTTATTACAAAGAGAAACGTTTTGGGAGATGATAGACCGTTATCAATAAGAGAAGTAATTATTTGCGTTAAAATATATCATAATTTCATTTATAGCCCGCCGAATAAAAGATGCATAGGTATTTAGAACGACAGTTTAAATAAACAGAAGGATGACGTTGTTTTCGCACTGTACAAGTTGTACAACACCGTAAATCTTCTATTGTAGATACATAGATGGCTATAATGTGCCCTTGTTAAGTAGCTACCAAGTTACCTAATTAGTACGGCTACTCACCAACAGATGGCTGTCATTATTTCGTACAACCTAGTTCAGAATTTCCGTTTTCGACAGAATCGTCAGTCGACATCGACACAACGACACATCATTTTAATATCTGATTGTGCCCATTTAATACTTGACGCTTTGCGTTAGTTCTAAGAACAGTAAACATAACTAAACTTTAATGTTTTTATGTCCCGGGTAAGTATTGTATGCTATTTACAGTCGTTGGTAATGATGTAGAGGAATTCTTCTAAGTTAACATTATCCTCAGAAATGCCCTTTGAGGTTAAGTTAGTTTGTAGTGTTATTTTTCTTTAGCGGCAGTTTCTCCTTCGTTTTATGAGGAAATATTAACAGTAATTCTTTGATAGATATTTATTTTAAGTAATTGCGTTGCGAATTCTGTGTCAATGGTAAACATAACTGAATATTGCTGTTACCGCGAGATTTGAACCTGTTATGAGAGCTACGATTATAAACTCTCCAACGACATATTGTAAATAAATGCCTGTACTGCATTTTTCAACAGCATTGAAACGAGTGTTTAACAATATAACCTACAAATTGGTAACAAACTTACATGAATATAATTTAAACCGGAAACAGCAGATATGTAACTTTCAAAAATCTAATGAAATAGAGCCTATGGCATTTTTCTGTATGTAAATTAGTTAGCAGCACTGTGTTTAATGAGAAAATTAACAAAACTGCAGCGCAAATAGCGAATTGTTAAAGTGTTATAATTCTTACTTTTACCACCTTTTACATTTGATATCATCACTGCCACAGAGTAATTGTGTGGCCATTATAGTATTCATTTTACTTAGTATTGAACATAGTATTCATATACTTTATGCTATACCCACTAAGCTAGTAATTATATCATCTTTAGTTATGTATGTATGAATGCAGTATAAATGTGTGTAAACAAACATGATCTGTTTTAGTACCACATCCCTTGCCATGAGGCTGGAGTTTGCTTAATGATATTCCATGAAATGCTTATAAACAAAACTTCTTTTAGTGCCATTAGGTAGCCAAAGTTTCCAAATGGGAATAAAATCACAGTAGGTAACTGGCTTTAAATCGGGTCTTTACTATTACCGATTTGTAACCATGTTTAGTAATCAGGTGTGAAATGGGAAATTAAATCCTGTGTTGTAACTGGTTACAAAATGAGACTTTTCCATTACTGATTTGTAACCATGTTTTGTAATCAGCTACCAAATTGGGCTATGAGATGGGAAAGTTATTCCAATTTCATAGCTGGCTACCAGGCAGGAAACCATATTTCTCATTTGGCACTGGGAGCCAGCTACCAAACCTGGCTACCAAATGGTACTAAAGGCCAATATAAAAAAATTATGTACTTACATAAATATGAGAAATTTAACATTTTGTGCATGTTTGCCTCAATACCTCATTACTGCTGCATAGAACTATTGTGAAAGATACACTTTTTTTAAATCATTGTTTATAATTTCAGTCACCAGAATGGAGGCGGACCATGAGGTTGATGTCAAGCTCTTCATTACATGTCGTTTATGTTTAGATGAACCTGGATCATACCAAATTGTTCCGTGCATTAAGGGACAAATAAATGCTTGCTTTGGCATAGATGTAAGTTAACAGTATTGTTAAATGTTAAAATAGGATTATTGTAAAATATCAATATGCCAAACATGTATTTTTAAATAACTTAAGAATATGAGTGAAACCAAAATATTGAAAATGTACCATAATGCCTATCAGAGTGTACCGACAATCCAAGCCATTGTTCAACATCATTGACTCTCCCAGATCAATTTCTATCAATATCGAAGATGTGGTCCAAATACACAAGACTTTTGAGAATTGCATGTTTACTGCCAAGCGTGCCTTACTTGTTTGACAGACTATACAACCTACTATTTTTACGTTATATTTCACTGCATGTTGCTATTATACACCGTGTTTTTATTGATTTCCGTTAAATTAAAGGGAAGCTTATTTAGGTCAAAAATAATAGATTTCTCTAAGAAACTAGGTGTCTTAACTCTTACTGTTATTGAGTTATTAAAAAAATAAGTTTAATGACTGAACAAGTGTATTGCAACCTTTATTACATCCTAATGTTACTTATTTTGACGTGTGTCGTCACTTCGTCAGTCACCTGAGATCTTATTCTTAAGGTTCTCTCACACTTGCCATTACAATTATTATGTATGAAAACGAAAAAAATAATAATTTTTAAACATAGTTAACTAAACCCGATATACCAGGCATCTTCTATTAATGTCCCAAGTAACCTGTCCAATGTGACGGAAATCTAAAAAAACACCCTGTACAAATATACACTAACACATGATAATGAAAACATACTGTGAACTCTAGTCTGCTATTTCTATATTAGATTGTATGTATTTCTTATGTTACATATGACATTTTCAGGTTGATCCATTTGATGGGTTACCTCAGCTGATTTGCAAGAAGTGCAAGGTAGTTTTAACGGAATATTATGCAATAAAGAATCTATTTGTTGAGAAGCAAAAGCAGTTGCATAACAAACTGTCTAAAAATGTAAGTATAGTCCCCATCAAAAATTTGGTGCCCCATAAAATATTTGGAATAAAACACGTTCATAAGTATGGAGTAGAACAGAAGGACTTTTAAAATATTTGAGCAATAAAGTGCTCTGAATCTTAACAAAAATAACGTAATAGTAATAGGACCTATTACAAAATATTACGACATTAACATTAAAAAGTTTTGACTGAAATTAACTAATAGATTATATTTAGAAATTAAAATTTTGGTCATTTTCCAACTATATGCGTGGAACTGGAATTAGAGATCGAATCAGTATTTTATTTATAAACCGATACGCCTCAAACTTGAAAAATATGTCTGTAGCTCAGTAATTAAATACAACTATACTTTGTCTTTGTGGTACAATAAAGAGTATTTATTATTATTATTAACTATAATAAAACATTCTACAGGGTGGATAATGAGTAACCCGAGAAACTTGAAAGGTGTATTCCTGACCACATTTGGAGACTATAATGTCATATGAACTTTTCTAGATTAGTAGAGTTGTAGACACATTTTTCGGCTTGGTTTAAGAGATAGGTAATGACATGTTTTTCATAAAAATAGCTTCATAATAAGTCACTGAAAAATGCCTCATCATCATCATCATCATCAGCCTATGATAGTCCACTGCTGGACGTAGGCCTCTCCTATTAACTATGCGTATAGACGCATTAGGAGGTAAATGCCCATAATCGCCACGCTGGGCAAGCGGTTTGGCGATCGCAGTAATGTGTCCACTATGATGACGCTGCTGCCCATCATCAATTGTTATCAAAAAAAAAAATGGTCAGTGACACTTCTATCCCTTAGTCGACTCTTACGACACCCGCAGGAGGAGTTGGGGTGGTGACAAATGTATTCTTACTGCCGTCACCACACGGGCAAAAATGCCTGCACAATTAAAATTCTTACACTAAGGTGGAAGTACTAGCATCCGAGGCTGTACCAATACTCGTCATCATAGCTTGAGTTGCAATTGATGAGATAAAATCAACTATTAGGGCATTAAACGATGATAAATGTGGCCTTTAATGCTTCATATCCCAACTTTGAAAATTATTTCATAATTTAGACAATAGAGTTGACTAAGAAAATTTGCAATTTTGAGATATTTTGAAATTGTCACCCATTTTACTATTTAATACAACTTACAAACTCCTCTCCCAAAACACATAACAATACTTTATGTAGATTTATACAGGGTTATTTTTTCACCAGTACAAAAAATCAACATACGTAATAGTAGTCCAAGTTACAGAATACTAGCATTTTTTGTTACCCCTTTAGAACAAAAAAACTAAAATACCGATGTTTGAACTTATCCGCAAACCTAGTAAGAAAATTGGACGCATTACGCATTATCAATGGCGACGCCTCTGGTGTTGCGGATGTCCATGGGCGACGTTAATCGCTTTCCATCAGGCGATTCGTCTGTTCGTTTGCCACCTATAGCATAAAAAAAAAAATGTACATAACTAGCAAAACACACGAACTGGCAACTGTTTGTTTACAACGTCATCGCACGTGGCATGGCGGCTTAGAAAAGCGGCAATGATAATCAACTTATGATTATGACTTGGCAAAAAAATCTTACTTGATCCCAAATCTTCCTTCATACTTGCACTAAGGACAGAAACTTTCTTCATTGAGGCGTATTTAAACACTTGAAATCAACTTTATGCACAATGATTGGAATAAAAAAAACATACCTGATTAATGGAGTCCATTTCTCATACTAATTAATTAATTCACATACTTAAGCAAGTGTTCAAAATGTTGGCCGTTGTTATCTAAACACACTCTTGCCCGTTTTTGAATGTTTCCTTCGATATTTCCCAACACAAGTCTGTAGTTCTCACTTTTAAGTTCATCAAATGCACTTATTATTAGATTTTTTAAGTCTTTTAAATTTTGGGCCTACCCTCACCCCACAAAAACAGTCACACGGGGTCAAATCTGTTGACCTGGCTGGCCATAGCTATAACACTGGCATTTTCCAGGCGGGGCACACTTTCTTCAGCGTATAGCCGCTGGGCTGCCACTGCATTTTCCCCAATGAGAAAATAACTACGAACCATTTCGTACGAGCAATTTCCGACTGAAGGTAGTACGATGCGGCGCGTGCGCACATACCTACGTCAACCGTGACACTGACCGTCCCTGACCTAGTCACCGAGATTGAGGTAACTGCTATGTTGCCAACTCGTGCGCAGGTCGCTCACCCCTTTCCGCCGCCCTCTGCGTCCCGCACCCCGTTGACGTCTTATCATTAGTAGGCCCATTATTTTGCATTTGCATGAAGGATAAATTAATAATAAATGAAAAAAAAAAATGTCAATTTTATTTGATAAATGTAATCTATTATCGATACCAAATATGTGGGAAAATTTATTGTACCGGTGAAAAAGTAGCCCTGTATATCGTGGTTCAAATAAATATTTTCTGTTAACATGTTACGCACTGGTACTAGTGGTACTTTTTTTATTTTTATTAAAGTTCCAAAAACATTTTATCTAACGCAGAGTTTCATGTAACTTAACTGCTAAAGCCACCACCTGACTTCCACCTCAACAGTTTTCATCTTGACATACTCACGCGCTAATGACTCGGCATGCCCATTATCCAAAGTGACGTGACGGTCCATCGATATGACGATACATACTTGGGATACGCGAGCTCGATACGGCGCGATGATTGTACCAATGTGTATCTACAGCTGTACGCGGTATAAGTTTAAACTTAACTATCCAAATTTTTATGTATGAACAGAAAGTTTGATGCAGTGGCTACTTTACAAATTAAGTATCAAAATCTTGGACTTCCTGGAAACTATTAACTTATGAACATCGTCGTAACACACCTGTCAAATTATTTAAGAAATATTGTAAAATATAAGAATGAGGTCTATTAGTAAAAAATCCTATAAGACCGTCTATCAGGAAAGTCCGTCTACCATCTGATTTCCAACCCTAATCGTTCGATTAGGGTTAGTGCGGCTAAGTCCGGCATATTTTATTTTGAAGGAAAGTCCGTTACATGCGTCTTATACTGTTCAGTATAAGACGCATGTAACGGACTTTCCTTCAAAATAAAATATGCCGGACTTAGCCGCACTGACGTTATATCAAAATGTAATATTTTCTTTCAGAGTCAAAAGGCAGATACACTTATACCCCCAAACATTGAAAGACTGTCGAAAGAATCGCCCTCTGCAGCCGATGTGGCGCCAGCCGACGAGCCTGTGCCTCCCACGGCTGCGGTGCCAGAAGTCGCTGCTGATGATACGCGTCAAGAAAGTCGTAAAAAAAAGAGATCTTCCTGGAAAAAAGCATTTAACAAACACTATGTTTGCATTATATGTAATAAAAGTTTCCTGTCGGAGAAATCTATTAAAAAACATTCACCTACACACAAAAGATTTATTAACAAACACGAGAAAGTGTTTAGGAATTATTTAACAGTGCGTTTGAACAAAATAGACAAAAAGAAAAACAGCACTGGTAGTTTGGAAAATGTAGTTTACAATAAAGACAAGATTATTGAAAGAGGCAGAAGTCAATATCACTACTCGTTTTATCTGAAGAAGGATTTCACGCCTATAGACGAAACCGACGATAGCAAAAATATATCGGCTAATAGGTCTCGGGTATCGTCAAATTCCAGTGAGGATGAAATTATCAAAGGTAAGAAAAGCAAAAGACGGCGACTAGAATCAACGAGTTCCACGCAGACTGTATTATTAGAAGAGAGTAAAGATCCTGCCGACGTGGCGAACACAGACATTCGAAGCAATACCAACGAAACGGAGATTGTTCATACTGATTATATAAACCTGGATGATACGTCTTCAGACTGTCCGAAAAATAACTCGCAGCTAGATAAAAAACGAAAAATGCCTCAACGGCGACAAGTGAAGGCGGAAGTCGGTGATTACAAAGCAATCCAAAATATTGTCACAATGTGCCACAAAAATTATATTAAGAAGGTTCAAGAAGGCACAGATAGTTTAAATAAATCTACATTTTCTGAATCTTCACTTAAACATAAAGTTTTAAGCTTGGGTAGAAAAGTATTAAATAAACAAGGTTTTGTTTGTACTGGCTTATTAAGATACATGGAACATAAAGATTTAGACATTACATGGACGCCTACTAGTAGTGAAATGCAAAAAAAGGGTTCAAACTTTGTGAGAATTATGACAAAATTAAAAACTCGTGAAGATTCAGAAAATGATGCGTGTTGGAAAAACTTGCACGATATTTCATTTTCTAGAGATAACGGAGTGGAAGGGGTGGTAGCAACCGCTTCTGATGACAGAAGCGATAGTCAAGCATCACTTCAACCCGCCGTCTCTGACGAAGATACAACATTCGTAGGCACTCCTTCTGAATCAAACGACAGCTATCGAAATAAGTTGCTTAATAAAACTCCAGTTGCCAATCCGCGGCAACTACCTAAAAAAAGCAATATATCTGAAACTAAACATGTAAATGCAGACGATACGACAGCAGTTTCGTCCAATATGATAAGCGATACTGCAGGAGAGGCATCAATTGACGACGAAAATATGTGCTTGCCTATTATAACATCAACTAAATCGCTTTCTGCAATTGTTAGTGAAAAAGAAAAACAAGAAGATGCCATCATAGAAAAACCAGCACCTCGTATCAAAGTGAAACCAGCGTCAGAGCTGATGACGGCTAGAGCTTTAAATAACCGGGAATCTGCAGAGGATATTTGGGCGTTCAATCCGATCCAAAGTAGTTTACCTTATCATGTAACCAACACGGCTGTTTCCGGTGATGTGCAGTTAGATAGCTCGCACAAGGCTATAGCTTCGAGTCAACCCGGAAATGTTGAAGCATTCACATTACAAAATAAAACCCAGTCAGTAATAAGTGACAACAATCACAAAGATGAACAACGCCGGAACCTAGAATATATATTATTAGATAGTCCACAGTTTCCTAATACAAAGACATGGACGCCATTCCACTATTTTAGAAAAGTTCTACTCGTTCACCAATTGAAGTTGCTAGAATTGAACGCGGACCTACCAGACAATTTTATTTGCCTCATTAAATTTAGGCTTATGCTCAAACAAGATAGTAAAAGACCTATTGCAGTTTTGTTATCTCTGTATTGCTTAAAGGATACTTTTTGTTTTTCTTTCAAAGACACTAATTCCAAAAAGTTTGATCCTAATCAGTTACCGGCGTTTTGGCAATGGGAACTATTGAAAATATACAAAAGCGATGTGGTCGATAAAATTTTGGAGAAGGCTGCAAAAGAAGGAAAAGAAGTACACGAATATACGAAACTTTTCTTATGTTTGCTTAAATCCATAAATTTAATTAAGTAAACATAGTGCTGCCAATGAATACTCAGTTCCGTTTCATAATTTTAGTAAGTGTTGATAACACTTAAACACTTGTCTGATTTTATTAACTTGTTAATATTCGACTATAATGTTTTTTGATAGAGAAGCTATAAATGTTGCGGCCGATATCGGCGATAAAGTGATCTTAATATTATTCGTACTTGACGTATCCTTTGTAAATAATGTTGTTAGAATTAAGTTTACATTATTTCATATTTTTTAAGGTTAAGATTGTTTTAGTTGTTATGTACCTGCATAGAGTATTGACTACAGAGTGGTAGTGTAAGAAAAAAATGTGTTTCATTGATTTTACACTACAAAATAAAATCTTATAATTCATGAAAACAATCATCTCTGGCCTCTCGTTAATTTGGCTATAGCTACTTTCACTTTATAATCCAGCAAATCATAATATAGTAATTTTGGTAATTACTCAAACATCGTTTTCATAATTAAATAAATACCAGTACATTTATACAATGTATATTAATATTAATTTTGCTTCCTTGACACACGCTGTTTATGGATGATATTAAATCGCCACCAAAACACGATATATATATTTTGTAAAATATTTACTTCCTGGTGAAGTTTGGCTTCTTGTTTAGCCAATACCTATTATTGGTCCATCTTTAGTTTTGATGGGGCTTTACATTTCTTTAATAAAATAACGCTACCTAAGAGTAGCATTAGTATCTGAAATTATTTTTAAAGATTTTTTATCCAGAATATATTTACAGGGAGAAAGTGTGACGAGTTGAATGTTTTTAACGGCGCAAGCCAAACATAGTAGCATTACAGTTGATCTTTTTTGGCCGATTATAATAGTACATTACGATACTAGTGCGAAAAAAATGAAGTTCGTAACGAGTAGAGATAAATTAAAGCACGACCGAAGGGAGTGCTTTAAATCGTCATGAGTTACGAATTTCCTTTTCGCACGTGTATGGTAACTTACTCTACCTTAAAACCCACTTACACAATTTTAAAAACACGGTAAATTTTCCGGATATTTATTTAATGATTTAATCATGTTTGCCACTCTATTAAAATCAATACTCTTTGCTACATATATTCGACCAATATGAAGAAATAAATAACTGAACAATTGTTCAGACAATGACGGATGGTTTTAGTCCATTTGGGTTTCGTTAGTATTGTTTTCATCAATCGAATCTTACAGTCGAAGACAAAATAAGGGGTATACAAAAACGTTCAAAAATATGTCCCAGTGCACTCTAATTCTGTGTAATAAGAACGTCGTAACATATTTATGAACGGATTCTTTCGATACTTATTTTTGCACTTGACTGTACATGCATTAGTACAGTCAAGTGCAAAAATAAGTATCTAAAGAATCCGTTCATAAATATGTTACGACGTTCTTATTACACAGAATTAGAGTGCACTGGGACATATTTTTGAACGTTTTTGTATACCCCTTATTTTGTCTTCGACTGTAATAGCGACTCAGATCGTTCTGAAACTTTGATTCATCTATTCTCTTCTATAGGATAGAAATTGATATCTGGGCCAATCACCTTTAACATCGACATATTTTCTGTCTCCTGCGTTACTTTTCATGAACTTACAAATGTACGTCAATTAATACTATACACATATTTACAATGAAAAACCGTTGGAATCTATAACCTCTCATCTGTGGTAGAGCCAAAATCAGGTTTCTCTTGCCATTCAAATTTAAATTATAATTAGACTTATTCAAGGTAGTAATTTTTGATAGCACATATTTGAAGGCCACAGACGAAAGGATATGTATCGATGTGAACTTGTGCGAGGCCTAACGCATGTACAATTTATAAGCATTTTTTCTAGCAAACTTGATGAAATTGTCACCTGCGTTACAGGACAAAATAGTGTCGATCGAAAAGTTGATTGGCCCATCTTCAGTTCTGATTGGGTTTACATTCCTTTAATAACGCTACCTAGAGTAGCATTAATATCAAGATTTATTTTGAGAGTTTTTTTTATCCAAAATATATATACAGGGAGAAAGTGAGAAGAGTTGATTATTTTCAACGGCGCAAGCCAAACATAGTAGTTGACCTTTTTTGGCCGATTATAAAAGTACATTAGTGCGAAAAAAATGAATGCTGCTATATAGGCTGCATGAATGTGAAAAATTGATTGTATTAAAACCATCTTTAGGATTTAAATCATACTCGCAGTCTTCTTTGTTCAACGCTTTACAAACATTTGGATTGTTGAGGTGTAGCTCTCCTACTGAAATGGTGTCATTGTAACAGGTAGTATCATTGTCTAACAGTTGTAACGATATATCTAAGAGCCTGTTCACATTAGCGATGCACTTGGGCGATTTTAAAGCGATTTGTATACAAAAATTACACGCGGCGATTTCGCCTCCATACAAAACTCGCTCACAAATCGCAAATGTGTGCACACACTCTTAAAAGTGCTTCTTGCCCTTATGTTCAAACATGAAGGGACTGTGTAGTGTGTGCCATCTTGTGGACTATCGGAAACTTAGTTAACATCGTTAATGCCTGCCTTCCACAGTCAATACATGCACCCTTGCGTTGTAAGTTTTTGCACGGGGGTTGAATGTCTTACCATTTTATCCATGGAAAATGTGTTATAGACAGACATCGAATTCCGTGGGGCGAAACTTCTTGACAGCTAGGGATTTCCTATATCGATAAACTCGTTTATCGATACTAGTTCTGTATACTAGTGACCGCCCCCAACATTGCGTATGTTTTTGTAACTATTGATCACTTTATGAAATTTTGTTATGCTCCTATAACCTCCACAGAAATTGAAGTCTTCTAGACACCTGAAATTGATTTTTCAGCCAAGACGGAAACGCTTAACTCCCGAAAATATGGAAAAAAATCTGGTGGTTTACTTAACAATAATAGATCGAGCAGTCATGAAAAAAAATTTGTGACGAATAAATTTTTATAAACGTTTTCAAAAAAGAAGAAGAAAATATAGCTGCTATTTTATTATATATGTAGGTAATACTCTTTTAATAAAAAAATATTTTATAAGCAAACCTTTGTGTGTTCACTAGTATTTAGAACAAGGTATCGATAAATGAGTATATCGATATAGGAAGTCCCTAGCTGTCAAGATGTTTCGCCCCACGAAATCCGATGTCTGGTTATAGACATTAGCTGAGTCCACAACGTGGGTATGAGCGTAGCGACGAAATTGTCCCATGAGGCAACTTGGTCAGACTCGGTGTAGACCAAGTGTAGACGTGCCCCGCCCGGCTGTTTGTGCTTTTTCCTGGCACGACTACACTGACCGAGTTAAATTTCATGGCGTATCGGGTCATGAGTCATGACCCACGTCTACAGAAGTAACGCAAAATCCTTTTCCTTTTCGCCTTTTCACGGAAACGTCCGAATTCATATTGCTGTCACAATAAACTTAGTAACATTGTACTGCAGCTAATTGAGAGGGAGATTAACATGTTCGCCTCTGGTACTTCACTAAGTTTAGCACTTACTTTTACTATGCCGATCGATATTATGTCGACACAGCACTCTTGTCAAAAACGTTCGTATTTACCTATATATGCCAGTGGCATAGGATTAAGAACTTGATTTATGCTAGTGGCATAAGAATAAGATTTGCTTTGATCACTGATCATGTATTGTATGTGTGTCACTGGCATAGGAGTCGGATTTTGTTGATCACAGACTGCGTGTGACCGGCGTCGAACGTGTTAATTCGGACGATACCGGGAATATTTAAGTGTCAATCAACTGTTTTAGGTCCTTCGAAACTATAGGCCATAAAATCTTATTTTCATCCTTTTGAACCTGATTAAAATAAAACCAGATCTTTTACCTACGTACGAGATAGTAGGTAAGTATCAGAAATAACAATAAATATGGTTACCAACCATTATTTTCATACAAATGCGAGGGACACCTATGTCCGCTGGGTAACTGGCTGCACATAAACAAGTTATGTTATAAGATATCGGATCATGATAAAATACATTGCATTATACAATTGCATTGTATAGCTAGGTATTCGTACATTATATGTTTTTTATGTATACAATATACATGCATTATATTAAAGAATATAATTATGGATCTAAATAGTACATTTTTTGCATACAATGTTTTTCATCAGCATCACACATGCCAACAAAAAAATAAGTTTTAAGACAAAAAATGATTAAATTACGTACGGACTATTACTCCCTAGGGAATTTGCGGCCCTAAAAAGTTGATTGACCCATATACGAAGGTAAAAGATTTTGAACTACATCTATACTGACGTATTGCGCAAATAAACTACATGGTCCTCTGTAAAATATTTTCTTTTTTCCTACTAAGTATTACGTGATTTTAATTTTTAAGTCGACCTATAACGGAGTTAATTATACTCCGTCCAACCAGCTTCACAGTAGAAAAAGGCGGGAAGAGATGGTTGTCCATAGAAAATTTGAAATTATATTTTCTACTGATACGCTGGTTGGACAGAGTATAGTTTTATTTCCGGATACGGGTCGATTGCAAAAAACGTGTGTACATAGTTAAAGGCATTTAATAAAAAAAATTACGTCATAATTTTTGTGTAAGGCATTGTTGTCTTTGGTTTATTTATATTCCATGTTTGAAAACTATACAATAACATTGTAACAACTTTTGGCAGTGAAAAAAGAAGCGTGCTCATTGACGGTCCACGTTGGACTTTCGAGCTTTTGTAGGCGTCAATATTTAGTAAAAGTTCTCAAACAATTGTAAATTCAATCTCTAATTTGATAAAGTAGCCACTTCAAAGTTAGATTCGGTTAAGGGTGGACCTCAGCCGTGACTATCAGGGGCCCATTTCTCGAACGTTTGTAACTTGTAATACAAGTGGAAGTCTCTTTTTAACACTATTAATTAGATAAAGACTTTCGCTTGTATTACAAGTTGCAAGCTTTCGAGAAATCGGCCCCAGGGTCGCGTTTTATAAAGTTACATCTTACAATTTCGCTGTTTGCCTCTCTAACGCACGCACATATTGGCTAGAAAGAGAAGCAAACGGGAAAATTGTAAATTGTAACTTTATAAAATGCGACCCAGGTATCTATATTTAATAATCCACTTCAAATGTACACTGCAAAATGCCTACATTTAGTAAAAGATTTATAAAACTAAGTAATTCCATTAATTGTGACTCCTTACTGTTAAGTTAACGCAATAACAAAATATGGCATGCAGAATGTGCCCCTCAATAGATCACGATAAGTTCACATTAAGAGAGACCAATGGTATTATTTAAAATATAGATGTGACTGAGATTTAGTATAAGTGCATGTAATCATTGTAAATTCCATCTTTATTTAGTATGTAAAAGATGCCATTTAAAAGTTTCAATCGAAGAGCTGGTCCCTCAATCGAAACGCTTGTCATAAAAATAAATCAAATTACGTAGGTAGCATTTGATTGTTAAATACGTTATTTCTCTAGTTTACTATTTTAGAAAAAAAAATCTTACTAAATATTGTCCCATTGAAAAGTAAAAAGAAATGTATTGTTTTACTTGAAATAATAATCCAACTTTACTACGGTTCAGGTGATCAAACAGTAGGTTTTTGTTGGAAAATGACATAAAACTATTTTTTCTCTATTGTGAATAGGACTACTTGTGAATTTTTGTAGTACCGAAGTAAACGTTTATAATCTTGAGTGGCTATAAATAGCTTTACCTATGCATTACCTACTTACATTTCATGAAATAAATTAAGGACTAACGGATAACTAGACTACCACGAATTGAACTAGTTGTAGCAAGCCTTTCCGGTATGCTTGGTTGTTAAAACCTAGCGTCGATTTTTGCATGCCAATTAAATTTCAATGTACATAATACATATTTCATAACATGATCAGTTCTATATCTAGATCACTACTGGATGCTGGTATATTTTATCCAAGTGTCCATATCGAGTCATAATCCGCTACCACTTCGGTCGGAGGCGAATGTTTATGGAACATGAAGTATCCTTGTATTTGCGCGGGACTGACTTGCTTGTTGTTTCTCATAACACTGAAATAAAAAATAACGTGATCAAAAAAGGGCGGATACAACATAAAAAAAACGGACAAACATTTTAGAATTCATATAACAATTTAAAGAGTCCATAATACAACCAAACAACTCAACTAAAAGACTATTCCATTGAGCTTCTATCCTGCCTGCGTGCTTAACACGTTCGACGCCGGTGACACAGCGTCTGTGATCAAAAAATTCTGACTCCTATGCCAGTGACACACATACGTGATCAATATTACCGTACTCCAGTGCCACTAGCATAATCAAGTTCTTACTCCTATGCCAGTCGCATCGAAATACGAACATTTTTGACACAAGTGTTGTGTCGCCGTCATAAGAGAACAATAATTTCGGTCACACATGCGTGTCACTGGCATAGGAGTTCTAATAAGAAAATTTCGATCGATTTAGTATTAGGATTCAGTGAAACAGTACCGGGGGCGTACGTGTTAAGCATAGGTATTATTATGATAATATATGATATATCTTACTTCTCGGCAAATATCTTCGCATGCTCCGCAGCGCCTTCTCCTTTGTAAAATCTCAAAAACATAAGTTCAACTTGCTGCTTGTCGCAGTAACCTACATACTCTTTCATGTCGACTCTGCCTGGTCTGATTAGCGCAGGATCCAACCTGAAACACCAAAAGTGAAACTAGGTATATTTATTTCATGTAGCATGATGATATCCGAAGTTATTAAACATATTAATAAGATTTGAACACAATTAGGCAGATGTCACATTCACTGCGCTTCCACAATCCGCAAGCGGGCGTCGGCGTGTGAGCGATACAGATATATACGTGACAGCCTCTGTAGCCTAGTTAGTAGTAACCCGGCCTACGAAGCTGGAGGTTCCGGGTTCGAATTACGGCGAGGGCATTATTTGTGTATTTATTTATCACAAATATTTGTTCCTTAGTTATGGCTGTTTATGTATCTCTATTATATACAGGGTGGCCCATTCAAATCGGTCAGTAGGTATGGGAAAGACTGAAACTATAAGACATACGAAGATTTGTTCTTAGGAACCATGTCACCGATTTTGATAAAAAGAAAAACTGCATTCATACATTTGAAAAATAAACTGTACCCAGCCAGGGAATCGAACCCGGTTGTTTTGAAAAAAATAAACATACACTATTTCTATTCAGATATCGTTTGTGTAGGTCTTAAGCAGTAAATGTCTCTAAGAAACATGATGTCTAAAATGAATGGAATTCATTTCACGTAGGTACTTAAATTTATTTTACTAGGTGTTTATTGTGTAAATCTTAAGAAAAAAAAACTTTTTTCACAGTGTCAAGGAGGGGGAGTGACATATGAAAACACTATGATCCGTTTACACCATTGTATTGCTCAGTATAATCCCCCTTATTCTAATGAACCGTCCTCCTATATACATGTTTTGTACGTGTTTTAAGAGGCAATCCTTTATCGTCATGGAGAGGTGTTTAATCTACATTTAATCTCTACTACGTTGTCTACGTGACGAACGTGTAGGATTGTGCTGGCCTATCACACATGGTTCCTAAGAATAAATCTTCGATGTCTTATAGTTTCAGACTTTCCCATACTGACCGATTTGAATGGGCCACCCGGTATATCGTCGCCTGATACTTAGGTTGATTTGTGTAAGATGCCCCAACATATTCGTGCAGAGTGCTGTCCCAATAGAACGCTTTCGCCGCATCTGCTTTCACATCACATCACACATAAGAGATTATCAGCATATCTCAGTCAATTGTTAGATATAGGCCTCTCTATGGCTATCTCTCTACCTATTACCTATGCATAATTGCATATGGACATTTGGAGGTAAATGCCCATAATCGCCACACTGGGCAAGCGGATTAAGAGATCTCTAAGCAACATATTCTCTCTGCCGACGACTTGCGGCAACTTCTGCTTTACGTCAATTTAATTATGTAGGTACTGTTGTAGTTATTTATGATAATTGGGATTGTTTGGTCAATTAATTACTAATAGTTTTGAGTAAATATCACTGTACCTTGAAGAAATAAATACCTCTCTAAATAATTAGTGGTCATGAAGACTATCCTGGCTTCAGTAGAGGCCACCCCGTCGAGACAATTGAGCAGGCCGCTGAACGTGACCCTGTTGAGGCCGTCATAAGCCGCTTTCTGCGTCGGCGTGTCCTCCCGCGACACGAATGCGGCGTCTATGTCTTCGAGGAGGATAATCGACTGCTGTGGGGCTACACTAGAATAATAACAACATTAGTGGTACAGAAGATACAGTCAGCAGATAGTATTAAGCGGGCAGGATGTTTAAAATGTACTTGGCATGACCTTATTGCTAAGACTATAGAGCGTGTTAAGATCATTGTGAACACCCTACCCGCTAAGCAATATCTGCTGCTGACTGTACCTAGCTTGGTTGTCTAGCACAATAATTTTATTATCATCATACAGTATTGTTCTAGTCAATCAAGCACGCATATGATACACTACTATGGACCTACAAATAAGATTGTGTAAGGTATAACAATTATTTCAGAATAAAAAGTATACCTACAATTTGAAAATATTGATGCTTACCGTAGGCTTAGCACAAGATTAGAGCGACAATATGTCGCCGCGAGATAGACTATGCATCCCTCTTTCATTCATATAGCTAGTAAAAGATGGAAAATATATCTCCCGGCGACATACTGACATACCAATCATGTGCTAAGTATACTGTTCAGGACAACTTGGCAAGTTTCCATAGTAAGGAAGTATTTTTAAGAACTTTTAGTTAAGTTTTCTTTTAACTGGCTAATTGAGAAAGTAAGTTTAAGTCTGTAAAGATGTTGTCGAGATGCCATACCTAAGAAGGTGATTTAGTCTGTCATCTGTGAGACCTCTTTCTGACAGATTAAGTACACAGATGTTATACTCCAATTCTCCAGCTAGAGCCATAATGAATGATGACTTTCCACAGCCTGGTGGGCCATAAAGCAAGTAACCTGAAAAATAGAAGCAGTTTACAGTGTACTCAAAATAAAGTATGGATTTTAGTTTAGATTAAGTACTGGTACTGACGTATTATGAGGTTACTAACAGTAGTGCTAGTCTTTATAGCGATTTTGGTTACTAGTTGTATTCAAATGTTATGTCTTTCATGTCTTCATTTAATTAGAACAATTTTTTGATAGTATTTTGATGCTTTTTAATGAATGTAGTAGCTGTATTGAAGACTACTTAATTTGTTATGTTGTTACCTCTTCTATATGGTATCCCTCTTTCTGTGTACCATTGTGGATGGTTGATGAAGTCTAAACAATCTTCCAAGATTCTGTCAGTTAACCCAGCACGCAGAACTACACTGTGCAAAGGTCGCCTGCGCCGAGGGTGCCCGAAGGGTCTCCACTCTGCCCCCATGGCAGTGTACATGATAGTCATGCCTTCATGCTGCTTTAGCGCCATTGTCCTAGCTGTTGATGGGAAATTATACTTGATTTAAAAAAGTCTGCATTTCTCTCTTCTTTATTAGCTATAAATGGAACTTTTAACTTTTTGGCCACTAAAGATGGCAAATGATATTGTCTTAATTTTGGCGAAATTACATTGTACGGCTGCTTCTCATTGTACAAATCATAAACCTCAAGTTCACACACATTTTTAGTTAAAATTATTGATATTTATTAGTATTAACATAAACATATCTCTATGAATGTGTTTCATAATATGTGTCAAATGTGTGAAATGCTATGGAAACTATTTTTTTTTGTTTTCAACTGAAGAATGGTATGGGTCATTAAGAATTATGACAGATTATTATTTACCTTCTTCAAGTATATCATAATACAGTTGCTTATTACTGCCAAAGGAAGTCAAAGTGACTGTTTCCCATGGAACACCCATGTGCAGGTCTAGAGTGTGCTGCTCCCTGGTGCGGTCTACTTTGATCCATGCTCCGCGATATCTACAATTAAACAGTGCAAGTGAAAATAGTTAAAGTAATTGAAATTATCATTACATAATGAGATCTCACTTATACAAATTTAACACTATTACATTGTCCTTGTTATGACAAGCTATGAAATTGTTCTAAAATCATATTGAGAGTATTCAAACTACACTTTCATTTTTAGCCACTTTAACCCAATGAAAATTTTAAAAATGATATTTAAAAAAATATTATTCAAACAAAAAACAGAACTCTGGTTCAAATTTAACTGTGTTTAGAACTTACCTGAAAAAATGTTGACCTACACTAGGAATGAAGTCGTATTTGGTTTTGATTTGCCCAGTGTCCTTCTGGAGAAAAGAAGTTTCTACACTTAAATGTTGTGTCTGTTTGGCGCCTTTTTGAGTTATCCACTGCAGTAACCATTGGTAAGATTTGTCTCTACATGGCACTTCCAGTGTGATCATGCAATGTCGACGGAATAAAATCATAGATGTTTGAAATCCTTTCCGTAAAATTGCGGCACTCGCTCCGACACCGAATAAGCCAAAACCAGCCCCGAAATACGGGTTCTGCGCAAGCGAAGTCACATATTCTACGATAGTCATGTTTTCAAATATTGTTAAATTAAATTATATACTATACATTCATTTTAATGCAATAACTTTGTGTAAGAGAATATTTTCTATAATAATTATTTAAGGTTATAAATTGATCTTTACAAAATGTCACTGTCACATCACTGATGAGATGACATTGAATTGACAGAACAATCAGCTGCCACAGGGAAAGTTCCAATACCATTTTATTTTTCTTCCTATGACAACTTGACAAGATCAGCAAGATTGAATAAATAAATAAAAACCGGCAAAGAGTAAGTCGGGCCATGCTCAGTGTAAGGTCCCGTAGTGACCAAAGAATATAATACTTAAATACTCAAAGACCAAACTATAAGGATAACGTGATAACACAACCATGAGGCAAAGCACAGAGATCTGTATTTTAAAAATAAGACCATCATTTGTACCACCTGTGTTTCACAAATAAATTTTTACTTTACTTTACTTTACTTTACTTTACAAAAATGTAACGTTACATTTTGTTTTTACGAAATCCCTTAATTAGGTAGGTACTGTTTGCATTCGACCCAGTACGTACGTTGAGGACTTAGATTAATTTAGAATTTGTCGCTCTGGACTCAAAGTATGCGTTTGCATAGTTTTTTTTTTATATTTCTGAATATCTTTATCCACAAAACGGTACAATTTATTTTATTCTGTCTCCGTAAATATTGACTTTAGAAAAAAAAAATGTTTTCTAATACCCCTAGGTAACCTTTTTGAAAGACCTATTCAACGATACCCCACACTATAGAATTACAGCAAATAATAAAATATTTTAAAAATAAAAATAAAACCGCCTTCAAAAATTCGCCCGAACTAAAAAGTTAAAAATAATTTTGGTTCCTACTTCTTAGGATTTCCTACCCAAACCTTTAAACCTTTTACCCTATTCATTGAAATAAAACATTATGGCTAGGTACCCTACAGATTTCTTAGAAGTCGGTGCCAAGCCGAATACGTTCATAGGTATATATTAGATAGAGCCTTGTAACTTACTGTCACTCCGATTACGCTTTTATCAACAGAATGGTCTGCCTCAGTCATTTTCATGAAAGCATAACCGGAGTGACAGTATATTACAAAGCTCTATCAAATACATATAAGTACTCGCAAAGTGAACATATTTGGCTTGGCACCGACTTCTAAGAAATCTGTAGGGTACATCTGTAGCCATAATGTTTTATTTCAATGAATAGGGTAAAAGGTTTAAAGGTTTGGGTAGGAAATCCTAAGAAGTAGGAACCAAAATTATTTTTAACTTTTTAGTTCGGGCGAATTTTTGAAGGCGGTTTTATTTTTATTTTTAAAATATTTTATTTTTTTCTTTTTAGTAGTGTAAATATAAAATCGTTATTCAGTATGCTCTAAATACTTATAATTAGAATGTACTGCACTGTAGTAGGCCATAAAACCTGAACTGGCGAACTTATATGAATACAAAAACAATTTCAAAGGTAACAGACTTAGCATGCCAATATTATTTAAAGAATCACTAACCGCTAACCGACATGTCATAACTACTAAGCAAACACTTGAATAGATCTCGGAAATGTATGACATTTGTTATATATACAAAGAATGACCCTCCAACCCCTAATCGTTAAGGAGTTATTCCTTTCCTCATCAGATCACCAACATGAGACTATGACCACCTAAAGGCAAATACTCGAATAGCCTCCAAAATATATGAAATATGTTACCTATATTTAAAGAATTATCCCCCAACTCCTAATCTCCAAGGAGTTGTACCTTACATCATCAGCTCACCAACATGAAAGGATGACCACCTAAAGGCAAATACTCAAATAGCTTCCAAAATACACGAAATATGTTATACTTAAAGAATTATCCCCCAACTCCTAATTGCTAAAGAGTTGTACCTTCCATCATCAGATCACCAACTTAAGATGTTCATGACTAGATGCAAATACTTGATTAGTCTTCGAAAATAAATGAAAAATGTCATGTGTGCCTACAACATTTGAAGAGTTCCCTCGATTTTTCCAGGATCCCATCATCAGATCTGGATTCGGTGACAATGGGACCAACTAGAAGGTATACCCTTTCAAACAAAAAAAGAATATTTGAAATCGGTCCACGCGTCTTCGAGTAATCGGGGAACATACATAAAAAAAAAAAAAGATTTCGACGAATTGTTAACCTCCTCCTTTTTGAAGTCGGTTAAAAATATCAACCCCATTTTGCTACTAGCGGCTATGTTGCAGACAGAGAGACAGACGTGGCGAAACTACTTAATAAGGGTTCCTAGTTTACTAAGGAGGGTTAAAAAGAATCACGATCTTTATTTTATTGTAAAAAAATATAAATTCTGTTCGATTTCCATGAAGCGATGTAACGTTACACATTGCGACGCAATAAAAATTTAAAGTTTCTACCTCTTCTTTATTATTATTTTTAATTGAAACTTTGAAACACACACATAAAACTACACGAAGGCCTAATTTAGACGGTGTTTGCGATAGAAAATGACCCATTTCTATTCTCTATCCGCCATTATAACTTGGCAAACAATATCCTGAATACCCGGTATTTTTTATTTAAAATAGGTAGCAATTTCCTGAATTTGCTATCCAATCATTACATGCGTTCTTTTAATGTATATATTAAGTACCTAGAGAACACGTAAAAATGTGAACGGTACCTACTGGCCAATATAATCAACTGATCATGCAAGGATCGCTATGGTGGGACAGAGTGAAGCTGCATTATTTACGTAGACACGTATAAGAGCTGTAGGGTATTAAACATTTGAAAAGTTTTATGCCTACGAACAATAGAGTTCCCTGTTGATATGAGAACAGCTTATATTAAAAAAGCTTTGATGCGTAGTGCGGTGCGGGTCACGCGACCCCTATCGTTCCCGAGTCGGCGTCATGCCACGGGTTAATTTATTATTACAACATCGCGGCTGGGACTGTACGGTCTAATGTCTAAAGTACCTAAGTGAAGTGGACGTTGTTTAACAATTTCTCTATCGCTGTACAGTAGAAGAAATATATAAACACTTTTTTTACTTATGTCTGGAGCTTATGCCCCTTGTGGGCCAAACCTAGCTTTGACTGGGCAGTAATAGGTAGGTTAGGTACCCACTTCTTAGCTGCGGCCGCTGCGGGCTTTCTGAGAATATGCATTGTATTAGTTTACGATGCATAATGCTCAGAAAGTGCAGTTTTCAAGGGTAAACTTATGCACAGAAAGAGATACTTTTCTACGCCCGTGTAGGAAGCAATGTTCTTAGTACTTTTCCACACAGTCGGTACCTAAAAACGAGCCTGACGTGGACAATCTCTGGTTAGCCAACTAACACCGAATTATGAAACTGTACGGAATTGAATTAACCAGTCCATACGTTTTGTCACTATTAACCGTTTAATATCATGTTAGCGGTCTAGACCAGGATTGGACAAGTGGAGTCCACAAGTGATTATTGAAGTGGGTAGGGTTTACTGTTTTATTTATCTATTCCTTTTATAGAAAATGTATATTCTGTTTAGACGGTAATTCTCTGAAAGTATGCCAATAATTTCCACGACCCTTTTCATACATTTTGTATGGAACGCGGCAGTTAGACCGCAGGCAAACTTTCAGAGAATGACCCATAGACATTTATCTACCTATATATACGACATTTACGAAATCTACTAGGCCGCGGTGGGACTTTCAAATAGTTACAATGTCGTTAGCAATTTTTCTGGCGGTACTCTGGTGTAACGCATTCTCACGCGGCCTCCAAACCATACCGCAGTACGCCCGCGATTTCTCGGAGCACTGCATGCGACGCGACGCACTGCCCTCCGTGTTTCTCAGCCGCCAGGTCATGGAGGCGGATGCGCAAGTGCTACACTTCTCCAGACTGGCCATGCCTTACAGCTGCTATTCAACCGTAAGGTACCTACGTTCTCTCTTCTATGTGTAAGTACGTACGTATAAGTGGTTTGGGCGGTCGTAAGGTACCTAAGTTCTCTGCATGTAAGTAGGTACATATAAGTGGTTTGGGCTTATTGGGAAGTACAGTACCTACGGTGTATGTGATCGAATTAATCCTAAGAACCTTTGTACTTTCTATAGTACCTACATACACGATTTGGGAACCCCTACAGTAGAGTACTCTAGCCCTTTAACGGGCAAGACTCGGAAAAAATCGTGGTTTCAAGCCTCAACGCCATTGTATAGTACGAATAATTCTGTGCAAGAAAAAATACAAAAAGATAGTGCTATAGGGTGGTCGGTTTTGAGACCGGTGCCCTATAAAGGGCAGGGTAGTCACACTTCAATTATATACTAGTTCAATACAAAATAATTCGTTTCTTTTTAGGACAGAGGTCGGCCACAGTATCATCATGGTTATTGATATGTCACAGGAGTTTTTAGAGCAAGATTTCTGTAGCGATGGATATCAGTTGGGTGTTTTTGAGATACCTGAGACATACGGTGGCTACTGGGGACCGATACCTGATGCCGTCCTCAACCAGGACCCGAATGCTCCGGTGTATACCAAGCAGTACACGTTAGCTACTAAGCCGTCGTCTGTCACGACCACTACTACTACGACCACATTTAGGTAATTTCATGTATTTATAGTCTGTAGCCGCGTACCATGAGTTCGAAAGTAAAGGATAGGTACGTTGGGTTTTACTCGATACGTTAATGCTTTCTATCGCGCTCGCCCTGACATAGATATTGAAGCGAGCGCGATGGCCTGCTTTACGTATCGAGTAAAACGTAAAGTTACCGATACTTGCGAAGTCATGGTAGATACGGCTACATAAGTGGTGGCTTATGATGGTCACTCGATTGCTGTTTATTGTGCTACTCGTCACATTCGCACTTGCATAGGTACTTGTTAGAACCTGATTGCTACAATGGCAAACTATTAGACATGGGACCATCATAAGCATCCTTTGGATGATCATGGAAGAGTGTTTGACATTTTTATAATTAAAAAGCCACCTTTTTTTAGGAACAAAACATCTCAATATCGTCTCAAATAATGATATTGAGATGTACTCGATATGAGTAGGTACTCTGCTGACTAATGTACGATTTTCACCAAACATGTAAAATACCTACATTTGTACGGCCCGGCCCATCGGATCCTAGCGGGAAATGACGTATCCTATCGAACTCCCTGTCTTCTTCCATACACAATGCAAAAGTATGAGTAGGACCTACGTCGAAAGTGCGCTGCAGTTCCGCCCGACGATGTAACTCTAGTTGTTGTACACCTCTGGGTAAAGCATAGCAGAACCTCTGAAATTCCTGTCCATCGACATACTGTATGTAAATACCTATGTTTACAAAAAAACGCTTTAATTGATTGATTGATTGACGACATATGTAAGCCCTACCATGAGATTCCGCTACGGTATTAACGCGCGTTTACTTTCTATCCATCCCGCTCGCCCTTGCGTATTGGTGCGAGCGAGCCGGTTAGAAAGTAAACGCATGTTAATTAACGCCGCGGTAACTCATGGTCCGGCTACCGTTCGGTAGGAATCGTACCTACTTAACAGTCAATAGTGGTTGGCGCAACTAGCCCCTTTACTGATTTACCCTTTAACCTCGTCAATTGTTCTACTTTATGATCTTAGTGAGTTTTTCACGTAATCATCAATAAACATTTAGCTATCAATGAGAGAAGGACATTTATTTTACAAAATATTCGGGCGAAAGATTGCGTCAGTAAACCTCAGCGTCCGCGTAACATATTATTAAAAGCTTCTGCCTTCACCACCAATACAGCGTAAATTAGGGCCAAAATAGAGCGTATCTGGTCTATTTACTCCATATAAAATTGTCAAAAATTATTTTAAGATTTTGTTTATTTAAGTATTTACACTTCGTAATTTAGTACTTACTACCTACTTACTCGTATCTTTATAAAAATGCTGTTTATAAAACTTTATACTTCGTGTTCGTACAGTATGATTGAGAGGCAGTTCATGTTGGTTCTGTCGAATGATTCTGACAGCATCGAACACCATACCGCCAATCTTATAGTCGTACCTGTCGAGGACACGCAGTTTAAACTCGCGTGATATTTATAATTATTGGCCGTGTGGTGACGGCAGAAAGAATACATTTGTCACCACCCCAACTCCTCCTGCGGGTGTCGTAAGAGTCGACTAAGGGATTGAAGTGTCACTGACCATATTTGATTAAAGATTGATGATGGGCAGCAGCGTCATCATAGTGGACACATTACTGCGATCGCCAATCCGCTTGCCCAGCGTGGCGATTATGGGCATTTACCTCCTAATGCGTCTATACGCATAGTTAATAGGAGAGGCCTACGTCCAGCAGTGGACTATCATAGACTGATGATGATGATTTATAATTATAACATAAAGATTACCTACCATGAAGAATTAGCACATTATCATTTTGTAGCTATGTTACAGGTTTCAGTGACTATCGTGACAGTAAATGTACATTTTCAGTAAATACTTAACAATTTATATAATATTTCAGGTCTTATAGTATGAAATCTTCAAGTACCGTCGCCACAGCATCAACACAGGATTACATCACCGTAGATGTGCCTTTGGTGAACCTCTCCGCTAGTTTGGTACCGTTTGAAACTCAAGAAGAACAGCCATTTGACGCGGACGAGTTTTTTGATTTATTTTATGATGTAGTACCGAGGTTTGTGCACACTGACACCGTTAACAAAGCGGCTGCGGCTTCTTTTGTTCGTTTTCTGTATTGAATGTTGTTATTTCTGACCCCCTTGTTCATAAACGTCTGCTAACTTAACAAGCCGCTAAGTATTGTTTGTCCATTTCAGTCTTATATTATTTGCGGCGTGCTAAGTTAGGAGACGTTTATGAATAATGGGGTACAGATGTAGTGAGAAATGACTTGCCTTCGGAAACGTTCGTCAACGTCATGCTGTTTCAGTCTATCTCACTGAGACTGACAGTAATAGCTGTCATGCTACTTCAGTCAGACTCGGTGACACTGCCTGAAACAGCATGTGTTTACGAACGTTTCCGAAGGCAAGTAATTTCTCACTACACCTGTAAGAAATTTACTTAATCAGTATTTACCTATACAGGGTGGAACGTGGAACGGAACGACGATCTTTCCCGCTACCGACGGAGTCTCCCAACCATTACGATTAATTTTCAGTATAGTACCAAAATCGAAATATCATAAAAAAAATTAACGCCTCATACAAAGTGACTGATTAGTTAGAGCTCAATAGTATGGAAAAGTCAATTTTCCATGTACGCTTTCGATGTTGGTCCCATACTGAAAGTTCATCGTAATGGTTGGTAGACTCGGTCGGTAGCGGGAAAGATCGTCGTTCCGTTCCACCCTGTATAGCGTAAATTTAGGTATTCCTATTTATTTAGTACCTATTGTCGGGACACTATTGTTAGTTGCTTAAATATGCAAATTTTTATTTTGATTTGTAGGAGTAACAAAACACCTAACATATTTCAAAGCTCCCATCTACAATCTAAAGTCTGCACTGTAATTTATTCTTTGACTAGTCGTAGCTTGTAGCATGTACAAAGTTTACTTTGTTTGTCCCTCTTGTACTTTGTAAATAGTAATACTTGTGTTATACGTTAATTATTAAAACTACGGTTATTATAGTTTATTGATCAATGATACGTGACAAGAGTTCACGACAATATATTATACTAACGACACGTCGTCACGCATTCGCGGCGCAAATGGCGCAATCCATGTTTTTGGCTACGACGTAGCACTATGAACGTTGCTTATAGGCCTTATAGCACAGCGTAGCTATCTTTTAAAGAGCGTAATCATTATCCTATTTATCGTATTCTGATTATGAAAAAGTAAAGGAAAAATTTTACACATTAGGTACATAGTGGACACATTACTGCGATCGCCAATCCGCTTGCCCAGCGTGGCGATTATGGGCATCTACTTTCTAATGCGTTTAGACGCATAGATAATAGGAGAGACCCACGTCCAGCAGTGGACTATCATAGGCTGATGATGATGATGAAAGGAAAAAAATATTGGAGTAAACAAAAATTTTGATTTTGATTTTTTCAATTATCCATGGAGGAAAAAAAACCATCGAACAAATTATTTATCAGACTTTTGACTGCAGCGTTTTATGTCCTGAAATTAATTTTTAGCATTATTTTCATTTCTAAGTATTAGTTTTTCCCATTACCATACGGAAGCTTTCCTAGTATGGTTTTGATTATAACAGAACTTTATTTTTACCAGTATTTTAATTTCCTGTTTGATTTGTCCCCATTTTTAATCTTTCCTTAACGTTTTTTCTCATGCTAACATGGTGGGTGTAGGTACATCAACAAATGCATTACATGCATTGCATTTCTTATTTACATCATGTACTATCTATAAATTATAGAGACATCTAATTAGAATGCATTATCTTATTTGCAATCGCAAAAAACGTAGGGGGAGTCCGGGAGAGATGAACCCCATTTTAATTAAATGTGCATAACATTTTCTAAATTAGTCGCAACAGCTTCTAATTGAGCAAAGAGGTGTCAAATCTAGTTAGGTATCATTTAATATCATGATTTGGTTAAATGAGTTACCAATATTTTTTTTATATATTTTTTTCTAAAAAAGGAAAAATGGTTCATATCTCCCATCCCTACGGGAGAGTTGACCAGGGCGTCAGGGAGACTTGATCATAAATTTGTGTAAAAAGAAAAACAACTTTTTTTATTAATAATATTTAATGAAAAATTCTAGCATCATTAAAAATGACTCACTCTTACAAATGTAATCAACATTTAACCTTATTAAGCTATTTTTGTGTTATAAATCTTGGGGATCAACAAATCTAAATTATTTACTTCTAATAGATGACGAATTTGCGTTTAAACTACAAGTAATGGCACATTTAGAATCTCCAATGATCATGCACATTCATCACATATAAAGGTGCAATTATTAATGAGCCGTATAACAAATGTAACCAGTAATATATATTGAACCTCAAAATGCCATCCATCCATCCATGCCATTTTATTTCTTCTACAGCATTTTCCAGTGCCTCCTTTGTGAATTTCTGGCGGTTAGAACCCCCTTTGCCTTGTATTCAAATGGCATGATGTACTAAAACAAAAATAATGTCATGAATATAAAATATAAATTTAATAAAAACAGAGCGGGAGATTCGAACCGGTGATCATGTCTCCTCCCACCGGACTGGTCAAGTCTCCCGCTACCCTCTTGCCGTGTAAATATTTAATTTTCAAGAAACAAAATCAACCAGCGACTAAAACAATATTAATTAAATAAAACTACATTAAACCATGAATACAATGTGATAACAAAACAGTTCTTACCTCCAAAACTGTTGAGATTGCATTAGAATGCAAAAAATATTGTTTTTTCACTTTTGACACGCAAAAACACGTTCTACTCGCTAAACGCCGAACCGCACTAATGGCGGCTAATATGGCAGCCAATATGGCGAGGTCAGTATGCAACCTTCGTTCGAGGGGGCAACGGCGCCGGTGGCGCGAAATATGAATTGAAATATTTGGGATGGTTCAAGTCTCCCACCTGGTCAAGTGTCCCGGACTTCCCCTACCTGCTTTAAAGTGTTCCCTAAATATTTTAAAACGGAAGGTGATTACAAAAAAATACCTCCCGATTTATCTACCTACCTTATGATATTTCCAGGCCAGGGGATAAGTATGAAACAAGCATTATGCCGTTAGTACAAATAGCAGTGAAGAAGCAGGATGGCCTACGGGGAAGCGACGGGGAGCCCAGATACGAACTTGATTACGAAGTTGGATCGTTCACTCCGGACCGCAGGTTCATTTAATGCGAACAGGGGGTTTACCATGACGTTTTAATGCGGTTCACTTTAGGTCGAGAGAAAGAGACAAGGCTATGCGAGTCGTATATCACTGACCATTTCCCTGAACCTAAACTGAATGGCATTAGTACGTCATGGGGGTCACGTGTTTCTAAATGACTCATATTCACCATTCTGCGAATGTAGTTACAAACGTAGAGCACCCTTGCTAACGTATATTCGAGGAAACGTCCGTAGTCAAATTATAGTCACTATATTAAGTACTTACCGAAATTACAATATTTAATTGTTTGATAGTAAAAATAAGTCAAGTCAACTTTTGTACTAATTAGGTAAATTTCATTGGGTTTAGTTTCTGCATTTGTTAGTTTAACAGTTTGGTCAGTTTGTTCCACAATTCCCGGATAAATATCCGCCAGATAAAATTATCATAATTAACAATGATCTGACAGATATATTTTGTTCGGGGATAGTCATACAGGCATTTTCCTATCAAATCATAAGAAAAAAAAGAACAGAATACAAGTAACATTTATCTTTTATCTATCGGATAGGTACCTACTTACTGTTCTTTAGGGATTGTTTTGAACCTGAACTGTTCATCAGTTTTGATGAAGTTGTGTTCTGTATCTACCTTTTAGATTGACGACTCCTTCACGGTCAAAAAATATCAATACAAATAGAAATAGCAACCGATGGAAAAAGAAGAAGTTGCAAGACAAGCGCGTGGGACCAAAATCTAATAATTCACTGTATAATAGAGAACATGTCGAATCCCGTAAATTGTAAGTACATTTTTGAATAGTGAAAAGTAAATAACATAACAAAATTATTATTAATTATCATATATTAAGTATGTTATTGAATTTATTATGTTATTTACTTTGTAATGAATATAATTATCTCTGTACAGATATACAATCATATGAATTAATATTTGTTGTATAAAAATCGCTTAGCGAGTTTCAATGGCAAAGCGGATCTTAAATTATCATACTAAACGTATTATTAGACAATCTTTATTATTTATTTCTCACCATTAGGTATGAACGGTGATACGGTTACCTGACCATTCGCCACCCTTATTACCCAAATCAAATATCAAATATATATATTTTTTTTATTAAGTTATTACGATATACGTAAAGTGCACATAACATAAATGGTCAAGGGGGCCAACATGATGTCTTATAATATGCGATTCAGTTTAGGTTTGGCTTGTCATTTTTTGGCCGGTCATAAACTGAATCGCATTAATAGATCGTGGTATCCCGCCTGGTTTTATTAATGGAGTAAGACAAAAAGACGTCCTCCTGGCACAGCGAATACAGGTAGCTTTTTGTCTTACCCCATTAAAAAACCGTTATATTTTACCCCACCTTACCTTACCATTTTTCGATTCTATTCAGTGACAATAAAGTCGAAAAGTGGTAGGTTATATTTTGTTGTCTGTACCTACCTAAAGCTGATTCATTATGGTTTTCAAGTTTTAGAAAACAATACGCCCTCCCAACTACTAATCATAAAATTCATAAACCATCATACGAATATGCTCTTCCTGAAGCCATTACCAGAAATAAATATGAGAATAGAAAACATGAAAATAAAGAACCATTTAGTCTCATAGATGATATAATGAAATCACTAAATGACAGTGGCGAATTGAAAACTCAAGATCAATCAATTAACAGTGACGTTTCAGCAATATTAAATAAGTCAGAAAATAATTTAAGCGTTAAGACTGGTAAGTTACCTATATAGGTAGGACTTATCGTGTACCACTAAGTGTTATACCTTATAAGTAATTCTATAAAACATAACATATTTGTAGACATAGTCCATTTGCATGTATGTGTGTTTATCCAAAAAAAAAATAGAATTAACCAAGTATATTATATATATTATATAAGCGCCTACTTTATTGGGTTCTTTTAAAAACAAGTTCGATCTTCCTTTAATTTAACATGTTATTTAAAAATGATATGATGTTTTCAATGTTCGAAAACCAAGTCACAGCGATAGAATTTTTTTTAAGGATTACGAATTGTCAAATATAATGATTTTACAATTAATTTGGGTTGTTTTGGTAGTTAATTATACATTATTGTTTTTTTTTTACTTTTAAGACGCTTTAACACTTGTAGCAAATTTTACTTGTTTTGGCTTTTTTACCATCGTGTGTATTTTTCAGCTGTAATATAGAACGACAAACAAAATTATTGCAATGTAGTAAAATATTTTATTTAAAAGTAGGTACCTAGACAAAGTTTGGAACTCAGAGTAAAAAAAACTAGAAAAATTAACATAATCAAATTACGTGTAGGTTATGAATTATGATAGAACACTCAATCATCAATGTCATTTTCTATTTGTTTCAGTATATTTGGCACCTTACCCCATTAACACATTTTTGCCTAAAAGTGATTTCCCTGGTAATTTCACGAATATATCTGATATTCCTTTGCCACCTTCCTTTGAGACCACAGAAAATATTTTGACGACGACGTAAGTACAATTCATGAACTATTTAACATTTTTGATATAAGTAGAATAATTACTTATAATTATCTAAGTTTAAAAATAAATGACATTCATTATAGCTGTTATTTAGTCGTTACTTTTAAAATTAGAATTTTGAATCGAACAATGCTTGCGGCTTGGCTAACAATCTGCATCGCATTCCTCGGTTTCGATAAAAGCCGGAATCTTGGTAACACGCTGTCTTATGTTGCGATCTCTTAAATATACAAATATTATATTCAAATTTGGAGCTCTAGGCCACTCTAAAACCATATCAATTAACAAGTATGACGAGTTTTCTTACCATATCATTTAATTGATTTATTATATTATTATGTCAATCTGACATATATTAGTTTAGGAACAGCATAGAATAGGGTTCAAATCGATTTATTGGTACATTACTTATTTGAGATTTACCTAAAATCTTATAACGAAAATTCTTAGTAATAAATCACAGGACTACACAACAAGAAACGTATCAGTTCCTACAAACTTAACCACGAGAAAGGAGGATTTTGAACTTCCCAAGGAAGCAGCACAAGATGAACGCATAATAAAAGATACATTGACGGTCGACATGGACGCAGAAACATTTCTACCGGTTACTACTTTTGCTGACTTAGGAACCAGTTTTACGATAGAGACGAGTAGTATTCGGAGCAGTATGGAAACAAGCTTGCATGGTACGGAGGCATCTCTAATCGATCTTTCATCATACTATAAATCCTTATTTGTAATGGAACCTTATGAATCTTATGATGCACATGAGCTTTGATAGTAGGTATTGATACACATTCAGCATCTTTACTACGAGCTTACCGTGGAAGTAGGTACACTTTAGCGTCTGCAACAATTTATTCACTGTGCATCTTACCACACTTAGGGCTGATTTTTCAATCCTCAGTTAAAAGTATCCGTCAGTTAAAAGTATTACCATCCTTATCGCTGGTCATCAGTCAAAAAAGGATAGACCTAACATTTATTTGACAGTTACTGTTAACTGGAGATTGAAAAATCAGTACTTATTGTACTTTTTTAGAAAATCAAGAGGAATTTAGTAAATTAAAAGCGATACCAGCTTTAACAGACGGTGTTTTGATACCCATGATTACTACAGAGTACGTATGCGTTGTTCCAGGTAATCTAGTCGCAGATGAAATATTTAATACAGAAGAGAGTATTCTATCTGATACGCAATATACACTAGTCTACCCAGCAGCCCTACCGCGAACTTCGGAATCCGCAAATTTCGAGGATTTGTGCGTTGGAGTGACGAAAAAAAATCCTCGAAATTTATGAATTTCGATTTTCGCGGTAGGGCCGCAATTGGTTATTGAATGTAGATACATAAATATATGAAAACGCATTGTAGTTTCATAATACGTCCCTTTAGATTTTTTATCTGCTAATATCAGTAAAATATGTATAGAAGACCTTTGACGGGAACGTTAGTTGATCACGAGTCGTGGGAAAATGTGGTACAGTCGGCGCCAGTGATGGCAGGCTTACTGAACCATGGCTCCGAATTGAACACCTCTTCTCAATCTAGCGGCGAAGTTACACAGAGTAAGCGAAGGTAAGAAACATTTAAGTCTTCAAAAAATTCAAAAAGCTTTTTTATCATACTTTTGTATGACATAAAACCCTGACAGCACATTATCAAGGCTAACATGATGGAATATGCCTCGTACATACCTATCTACGTTACCTAACTGCTGAAATCCTTACATATCATTTAGGATGAGACCAGTGTCTAACTATGGACAAGTAAGCGGACCGATATTCATTTATTTTGACAGCCTCCGTAGCCTAGTTGGTAGTGACCCTGCCTACGAAACTGGAGGTTCCGGGTTCGAATCCCGGCGAGGGCATTCTTTGTGTATTTATTTATCACAAATATTTCTTCCTTGGTCATGGCATTATGTATTTAAGTATCGGTATGTATCTATCTGTTATATACATATATCGTCGTTTGGTACCCACATCACAAGTCTTAATTGAGCTTACAGTGGGAAAGTCGATTTGTGTAAGATGTCCCAAGATATTTATTTATTTATAATTGTAAACCTAACTAATTAGGCGTGACTGACCAATTTTACAATCTAGGACATGTTGATTATCATTAAAATGGATTTATCCCGTTCTTAGTATTTTAGCGTGAATCCATCGTCATATCCTCTACATTCGCTTGCAGTTTCCGCCGAAAGCGACACATCTCGGCGATCATGGTGGACGAAGCGCGGCCGCACAGGCGTCCCACCACGACGTCGATTGCCGTAACACCGAGCGAGTTCAACGCCAACGACATGCACGTATTTGCGCGGCTCATCGAGCTCCCGGATGACCAGGCACTTATTCACTTAACTTGTTTATTATTTTATGATCCGAGCTTTAGCCCTGTCACTCATGGCTCCGAGCGTGTGTGGCAAATTGTTTTACCGTAACGATTGCGTACATTGTCTGCGGCTGTTTCGTTTTGAGAAATAGACTTTGTTTTGTACGATGCACAGTTGATCTTTGAGGAAACCAATTATCACAAGAAAACATTGTACATTGATATACAATAACGTTTATGTACCAGCTTGATTTGCCCTGAGACTTCTGTATCGATTATCAAGCAGAAATTGAGTGTTCGTTGCAAAATATTTACCTACATCATTTTTATCCGTACATCTTGATTCACCCACATTAAATTGCACAAACTCTGTAGCACTGGTATAACTAATTCGTTTTTTTTGTTTGGATCTGAAGATGAACAACCACGTGACGATAAAAATGAATCCCGATAAGAGTACACGATTATTCGACATGTGCACAGCCTCAAACGGAACAAAAACCCGATTCCTGGTCGTGTTCAATTCTTCGAAGATAATACTAAGCATCAACAACTTCACTGTGCGTATTCTAATATTTCCCGGTTACTGAAAACATTACAGTATTCTTTTGATCAATCCCCTCCCTCAACGTTAGGTTTATATAGGCACTACATAGTACAGTCGGCTACAAAGATATATATTTAAGTATCCACTTATTCTCCTTATTACAATGCAACAAAGTAAAACTGTGTGTAACTTAGAAACACCAGTAGGTACCGGTACAGTCATACGTACCGCGTAACTGGGTCATTTGCAGAAAAAGTGTACCTTTTAGTGTCACGAAAATAAGTATGTAAATTGAGATTTCTCCGTTTAGTTACTCCAATACTACGAGCCCCGATGCATATGTTCTCGTCCAGTTAGACAGTTTTTCGAGATTATCCCGTTCATCCGACAACAAAAGCGTACTTCAGATTGTTGTGTCTCTTGAAATGTAGTACATTAACCATGACTAACGTTCATACAATTTATCATTAGCATAATGTGATCATTTTTAAAATATTCAAAAATTTGTAAAAATTGTCTCGAACTAGACGAACTCCACTGCATCGGGGCTCGTAAAGGTATGAAAAAATTCTGTAACAAATTTGAGATTTTTTTTATCAGTTTCGTTACATTTCGTTTCATACATTTAGTATGGGAGTAACTAAACTGAGTAATCTCAATTTACATACTTATTTTCGTGACATTAGGGACAATTTTTTTTGTTTCATAACTGAAAAGTACGCACGATGCCGAGTAAAATGATGTATTACAGTCCATGATCGCAAAAAAATTTAAAAGGTACACTTTTTCTGCAAATGACCCAACTACCAAAACAGATAGAGTCCAAATATCAAACAATTGACACTCAAATTGATCCTAATTGAATTTATTAGTTACGCGGTATTGCACTATCCCCGACGATTATTATGTAGATACACAAGATTCACACTTGGATTTGTGTATTAAAGAAAGAGAAAAGAAATGCATCACTCATTTATTTTACCACAAATATATCCTAGTAGTAAATAGCCATAGTAATTGAGTAGTCAATAATTATAATAGTGATCATGATTGATATTAAAACTAATAAAGGAAAGACTAGAGGTTTTACCGTATCGTATATTTGTTTAGCTGCCGCACATTATGATAGCACTGACGACGGCGAGGCCCCTGTCGCTGTTGGAGCAGCAGTGCCCGGCCAACATGGTGGAGTGCCAGGTCGAAGGCACCCGCCTTTGTATCGATAGCACCAACGCCTGCGATGGCGTACCCAACTGTGGATCCGCATGTACCATTGATTTTATGTTCACATCTCTCAACTCTGCGTCTCGTGACGTTTCATACCTGACTGGATTAAGGTACTAGAGAGCTGTTATTTTATCTTCTATTTTTTGTGTCCGTCACAACCTCAATTAAATATGTACCAAACAAGCATCATTCGTAAGGCTACATAATTGCAACATATCGTTAAAGGTAGGACCTATTTCTGAAGGTTCCCGAATACATCGTGCATGTTGGTGGATTCTAGGGCTTCTGCTGTGGTTATCTTCATGAATGTACCTTTGGAGTTTAGTTGTCGGTATTAAATTCAGGCGGTGTCATATCGTTGTAGTTTTCAGCTTAGCGACTATAAGCTAAGGCACATACAGCTTTTTCCTGAAACAAAAAGTAAATAAGTTAGAAAGCCAATCGTAACAGTTGACAATCGTCAAAAAAGCTTTTTATCCCGTAATTCGAAACAAAATAAGGAATGGTCGCGTGTGCAAGCCTCAGATTTTGGTTCGAATTAAAAGGCAACTCAAGGCTACAAACATTTAACCCTTCGTATGTCTAAGCACTGATCAGTGACGAGGAAACTATTAGAAAAAAATATTCGACACACGAGGGGTTAAGTAATATTCCCAGATAGGTAACATTCAATATTGGCCATCCATACTAAACGTCAGTTGGTGATTTTATGGTACCTATACTTAATGAGTACCACATACTCGACACGTATGGTCGTTAGTCTGTTTCTCAATTCTGTTTGTAAATTGTAATGTACAGTCAACAAAAAACTTGGTCTACTTGGTTAAGTCGAAAAGTTGTATACCAAATTTTTCTCGACTGCACCAAGACTTGTTAAACTGGTTTCAGCCAATAGTGTGTACGTAATGGTAACAAAACTACATTCATATTCAGATGCATACGACGAAGATCGCGTGATGTGCGGCGTGCTCGACCAGCAGCGCAACGTGTACCTCGCCGCCGGCACCTGCCTGGCGGTGCTGGTGACCATGATATACATCATACACTACTGGCTAAGAATATGCGTACCCAATGTGGCGGAGGCGTTCTTCGTCTACTACGATAGCGCTGATAATGAGTATGCCGTTTATTTTGCTATTTAATAGGTATATTTGGGTGAGAAGATGTATAGTAAAGGGAGAGGCATATTCATCAGAGACGTGATGTGTTTCATATCCAAATCCCAAATGGTTGCAAGGCCCGCACATTCGCTTGACTTTCTGAACCCAAAAATGGCAAGTAGAATAAGATGAAACACTGACAGTGTTTAACGATAATGATTCACTTCAAAATTCGAAAACGTAGGATGTATGATATGGTCACTATTTACAAATATAAGAATAGGATTTGGTTTATTTTCCAGGTTGTATTTGGACTCAATTATGCGCTCCCCGATGGATGTCGATGGTGACCAATATTTATACAATAGCGCTTTCTATGACGATGACAACATGTTATATACTGAACACCATAGAAAATCCACAAATATTCTGAAGCGTGTGCTTTCTGTTTTGCCCAAAATTCATTTATTCAAAAAGCGACAGCAGTTGAATAAAATAGTAGAAGAGCAAAGAGGCGAACAACGGACGTTATCGAAAGAAGTCCCTCGGTTTAATTTATTTACTGAATCTGAGCTACACAGCATGATGAGCAATGGGAGAGACCAAGAAGTACAAACAGGAGAGAGTCTCGAAATGGCATATTTAAAAGTGCTTGACTCTTCTAAAAACAATGAACTCGACATGAGACCAATCAGACAACGCCTACCTTCCGTCCACAATAATGTACTGCGAGAGTTCCTTAAGGCCCAAATATCTAGTTCGTTGGATACGACTTCAGACTCACCTGGTCCGTCTGGAAGGAGCAAAGTTCTGGAGCATGTTCGACCCGAGTTAGAAGAAAAAGAAATTCATAGCACAATATACAATCCAAGCACTAGTAAGGGGGTACAACAAGAAAGAAAGAAATCTTCGGGTAAGGTTGGAACACAGGCTCGAAAGCTTTTAAGATTTAACGAGCAAACTACTTTCATACCCGGGGGAGACGGTGAGGAGGACGATGTGGAAATGGAACAATTATCATCAGGAAAAAAGTTACATAAGAAAAATTATGATAGCTCAGAACATGGTGGTTCGGATTTCAGAAAATTCTTTAGAAAAAAGAAAGATCACAAATAGCTAATACTCGAACAATTTTCCGGTTAGTACCTGTTAGTGACTAAGTTCTGGCCACTTTAAGACATTCGCCTATTGAGAAGACTGTTTTTGTATTAATAAGAAAATATGAGCTTCTTTATGTACTAAGTGATATATCATTGGAAATGTAATAAATAATAATAATGTAGTCATATAAACCTCCGCTATTTCGAATATTCAAAAAATATGTATATTTAATTATTTTTAAAAACTTGGAAACGTTCTGATGTGTGACACTATCTACAGTATCTACCTACTTGTATTAATAGATTGCCACAACGCAATTGAAAGATATATTGAAGAATTGGTTGGATTTATTTTTTTATTTTAACGGCCATGGAGCTCAAAAATATCTAAGCATGCACTTTAGCGACTGTTAAGGAGGCATTGGTAAGGAGGGAGGAGGAACTCTCCAATTCTTCCACTCGAAACTGTATGTTAAAACTGTACTAAACAAATAAAAAATAGTTTTCATTTTGTTTCTTCATCGCCCACGAAGTTTTCCCCGTACCATTCTATGAATATTTGAAGCGTCTACCAGTTGCCATTATTAATACAGAGAAAAAGGGGAATAAATCACATTTGTTGTATGGGAGCCGCCCTTAAACTTTTGAACGCCGGTAGTCTGACATCTCAGACAAACATTATTAAGGCTCACCTCACCGGATCAGCAGTCTGATAATTAAGACTCGGAAGAGTTCTGATTTGGTTTTTATGTAATTAATGTAATAAATTGTCCCATCAAAAATTAATATTTATTTAGCGGCAACGCAAACATTTCAACATTCCGTCTGTCTGTCACCAGGCGGCATGATGCACAGTAGCAGAAAAAATCTATCATATCATATTTTTATTTGTATTCAGGAATACGTTCGAATATTCGTAAAATTTGACTGTATGTATATGATATATACACGGTGTTACGTCAGCATTCCGAAAGATTTTAATGCTGGATTCCTGACCATATTTAGAGTCTTTAATGTTATAAAAAAATTCCTTTATTCGGCTTGGTTTCAGAGATAATCAACCTTTTTTCGAAATAAGTTTTTCGACGTAACTCGTCATTTAACTTCTTTTGGATTACAATGCTACCACAATGTGTTCTAATATTACCACACCTTTTGCCTGACAATCAGAAAATACGAATAGACTTGACGAAATAACCTCTAGGTAGGTACCTAAAAAAAACAATTGAACTAAATAATTTAAACAAATTGTTGTTATGATAAAAAGTACTGGAAAAATTAAAAAGTATTCAAATTGGCCTAAAAAAATATTTTTTTTTTGTGGAATTGACATTAGGTCTCATAATATTTTTTGTTTATTTTGATGTCTAGAATGCATAGTTAAAATCTTTCGCGATGCTCGCGTAACACCGTGTATACAGTCAAATTTTACGATATACATTACTTACATGTAATAATTCGGTTCGTTACTTCACAATTTAATACCAACCGGGGATGCTACGAAAACTCCTTAAAGCAAACTCATTCATCAAGCAATGTACCTACTCTAGATTGATCGAATAGTCGTTTTTATACGTATTGATAATATTGATATTGTAAATTCCATCAAAATCTGTAAAGCCCTTTTATATAAATCGCATAATACCGAATTATCAGTAATTATACTGCGTACTTATTAAAAAAACCGGCCACGTGCGAGTCGGACTCACACGCGAAGGGTTCCGTACCATTATCAATTTATCGTTAAAAAATACAGTTAAATCAACTTATCTCAAAAACTATAAGAGATAATTTAATCAAACCAAAAATCATTGATAGAGTTTATTATTGAAATATAAACCTTTCAAAGACATCATTTTCAAAGACCTTTCTATTGATACTCCACACGCTTATACACCGTGTTTTTATTGATTTCCGTTAAATAGGACAGGTTACTTGGGACATTAATAGAAGTTGCCTGGTACATCGGCTTTTGTTAATTTCGTAAAAAAAAATGTTTTTCGTTTTCATACATAATAATTGTAATGGTAAGTGTGAGAGAACCTGAAGAATAAGATCTCAGGCGACTGACGGCTGCTGACGGCACATGTCAAGATAAATAACATTAGGATATAATAAAGGTTACAATAGGTACACTTGTTCAGTCATTAAACTTATTTTTTGAATAAATCAATAACAATAAGAGTTAAGACACTAGTTTCTTAGAGAAATTGATTATTTTTGACCTAAATAAACTTCCCATTAATTTAACGGAAATCAATAAAAAACGGTGTTCACATCTAAAAAAAAAATTATGCCTCAGTTACATAGTATGGAGAGCCCCAACACCAATTATTTTTTTTACATTTTAGTATCATGATTCTGTAGCGGTTTATATAACACATATTCACACATACACGAATACATAATTAGCATGAAATGAAAAAAAAAAAGTTTAATTTTAGTCATGTTTGTAACGACAATCAATAAAATTCCAATAAAACTTGGTTTTAGTGTTAATTTTATAAATTATAAGCGATATTATAATATAAAAATACTGATTAAGCTTAAATTCCTAAAGATATCGAATTTTACTGTCATTACGAACCTGACTTCAATGAGGGTTTTTGATACTTTTTCTGCCACTATGGGGAGGTGAGACTGAGATGGCAGCACTGAGCGGAAGGTTTAACGAACTGTCAAAATAATACTCGCATTAATTTTCAATATATTTATAGGTTTATCTATTCTAAAAACCAAAAACCATTACTATAGGAATATTGTTATCTAAAATAAATAAAAAAATTGTTCAAGTCAATTCCCATGAAATGAATAAAGTTATAGTGATTTTTTTTAATACCAGTGACTTTGCGCGCCTGTTTTAGAGCTCAATCTTCAGTTCGACGACCGTGTGTAGTCGTAATCCATTACAAAATCAATAACTTCCAAATAAAATAGAATTTCTATATTTTAGGTCCAGTACATACGAATAGTATGAATCTGTGCTGTGGACCAGACGCCTACTCTAGCGCCGCCTGGTGGCAGAAGAAATATCGAAAACACATTTGATCGACTCTTATCTTACTTACTACCTTTTGTTTTGCATCATTACATTAACAATTGAAAAGTGCTAGACTGCTGATTGTCTAGTAAGTGTTAACGCAAAACAAAAGGTCATAAGTCATAAGGAAGATAACAGTCGGTCAAATAATATTTCCCGAACTATACCGGCTTTAATGTAGGTGTAATCGTAGTTACACACATTGCATACGAAAGACTGGAAAGCTGACGCAAGACTCGCGCGCGTCCCGCACCGCAGCTTCCTAATTAAGACCAATTGTGGACCGGATAGGACACGTGCCAAAATGTCGTGCCTCTTACGTCATTAAGTATACCTATATGTACGTTTGAAATGGAATTTTTAATAATTAGTCCGTGTCCATGGAATTAGGTAATTAAATATTTATCGCATGTAGAAAAGCTAAGTCGATTTCCGTCCTATAAAAATAACACAATCATTTGGTGGAACTGCATTCTTTAGTCCAAAAATATTGAAAAAATCATGAATAGTGGGCTTTTCTTCTGGAACCTGGAATTTGGCCGGTTTTTATTTACCAGCGGCTAGTACGTACAAGTAAGAACATTAGTAAAATATTATAAATACCTAATGAAATTTTAATATTGAAGTAAACTATAGGTACATACTACTTATACAAAAACCGGCCAGGTGCGAGTCGGACTTGCGCACGAAGGGTTCCGTAGCAACAAATATTTCATCCAGTGTCTCTCACTTAAGCACATAATAACACAAAATTATAGTTAAATAAACCTATCTATAAACTATAAGAGATAATTAAAGAGTTTATTAATATGCATAACATAATTTTAATTATATTTTATTAACTATAGGGGAAGGGGACACACTTTTTACTTTAAGTCTTTGCGAACTGATATGTCGATAACGGTTCGGTTAAATAAAAATGTGTTTTAGAAACCTTTTTATCATTTTCAAAGACCTTTCTATTTATAGCCCACACGCTTATGAACAAAAAAAACCCTTCAGTTACATGTATGGAGTGGAGAAACCCATTTTTTTTACAATATGGTATCATAATTATGTAGCGGTTCATAAAACACATATCCTTACCAAATATCATTACTGTACTACCTACCTATAGTTTATGAGTAAATCGGCTGTGACAGACGGACATGACGAATCTATAAGGGTTCTATTTTTGCCATTTTGGCTACGAAACCCTAAAAAAGCATAAGCATATTTATAAAAATTATAAAAGTGTACAAACTCTACTCATTACGAGAATATAAACAACACCAAACACCCTAGACGCGACAGAATAAATGATAGAAAAATAAACATAGATTTAACAAGTTCTTGGTTCAACTAGTGTAATCTTTCTTTGGTATATTATAGGGCTTATTATTGGATGCTTAGTATGAAATATCAGGATTCAAAAAATCTGATTATTCGATTACCTATTCATTGACTTGGTTACAGTGGAATTTGGGCATTCTCACTTCTAGGGACACCCAATTAGCTTAACTCTCACAAAAAAGTAAACTTCGATGTCAGCTTTGTAACGACAATTACGCATTAAATATTAACATAAATATTTTTTTCTCATTTAATCCAGAAAGAATACGTATATGCAATATCAAAAACACGAATAAAGTGGATTTACGTAAATATTTCATGTTTAATTGTCGTTACAAAGCTGACATCGAAGTTAACTTTTTTGTGAGAGTTAAGCTAATTGGGTGTCCCTAGAAGTGAAAATGCCCATTTACACCGCGGTTTATTAAAAATCTATCTGTGTAACATGTAGAAATGTTATTTCCTTATTATTTCGCCAGTGAAAACAAAAAAGTAAACAAACATGGATGACTTTCCATAGCATTTGACGTCTTTGACACATATCCTGAAACACGTTCGCAGGTATACGGCGTGTGTATTTTATACGGGCGAATCCAGCTATAATATCTGATCCTACGAATCGTATAAGATAATCATTTCGTTAAATTTTGTTGTTAATTAGGTGTAATCATTTTTCTAAAGTGCAACCCAGCAGCAATGTATGCCGTCCAACTGATATGACACTCATATGACGTTTAGATACTTATGTCTACGTTAATTAATGTGACTACCTACCAGTGCATACATAGCGTCCTCAATTATTTTGTACTAGCGACCCGCCCCGGCTTCGCACGGGTATTATACCTATATATAAACCTTCATCTTGAATTACTCTACCTATTAAAAAAAACCTCATCAAAATCCGTTGCGTAGTTTGAAAGATTAAAAAACAAATACCTTAATTTCCTAAAAAAATAATTAAGCATGTTTCCTAGGTCCGATAGTAATCGCCACAAAAATATTCGCCCGTATGAAATACACACGCTGTAATTTTATGTTTGCACTAATAAATAGCAATTATTTGAACTAAAAATGTAGGATTCCTACGTGGATTCAAGGTTTAAGGTTTTAAGTTGGTGATAAAATCAAGACTGTATTCTAAAAGTGCGTGATTAGGAAATAATACATATTTTTAGGTTTGGTAACATCTTTTGTTTTCTACTGTAGTACGGTATAGGTACTTTTCTAGTCCGTTACTCGTTTTCTTATTGTTATAAAGCTAGTCCACGAAATAAAGTAGCCATCGTAAAATCAGTCTCCACTGTTAAGGTGCGTTCAAACTAAAAGAGCATTCGCTGTTCTAACCTCCCACTCTACGAAATTTGATCGGTACACAAAACGCGATTGGTTGATTTCGTAGAACGGGCGCTAGAACAGCGAATGCTCTTTTGGTTTAAACGCACCTTTACACAACAGTTCCATATAGTTCTAAGTTCTAACAGCCACGGGACTGTAAATTGATTCTTCTGTTCTTAATGCAAAAGTTTACGCCCAAAAAAGTGCTATTTTCCGAGACGATTTCAACAATGTTATACTTGTAATACCTAGTTAAAAAATATTGTAAACACGAGATTCACAGTGTATTATAGTATCGATATCGAAATTTAGTTAAGACCCATTGGGAAACTAAATGACCCAAAATCGTACAATAAGAAGAAACACTGCTAAAATGAAGAAGTTTAAATAAAAGTCCATAATTATGGAGAAATTCATATAAATATCAACCACAGCGTCCGAGAAGAAAGGCAAAGAGCCCTTCTTTCTAATAAAATCCATGCAAAGGTATGGTCTCATTAAAAAAAATACCTATAGGTATGGCAATGTCTACTTTATTTCGTGGACAAGCCTTACGAAGCCTTGTATGATATTATCTTCCCTCCAATGTCATTGTCACCTGTTTGACAGTGAATCTACGATTTCAACGATTTGGTGTTCAGTTCAACTACCAATGGGTGGGATATAGTACAGTCAAGGGCATTAATATATATACAATACACTTCTCCATACTGATCCCTTACAAATGTGTACATTGTGCATCTACGGAGGTAAGTGCGGTATTACTAACGAGAGTGTTTAATGACTCAAGTTTATATACCACTTACCGACTGTGATGTTCTCCCGTGTGATGACTCCCGCGATGCATGCAAGCAATGGCCCGCTTAGGAAGCAAGTGTCATGAACAATATTAAACACCCTGCAATTATCCAAGTGACATTAGCGGTAAGACTTGTCTAATAGGGATTTTAATAAAACAAAGCTCACACAAGTTATACTTATTGGTTACATTGGATTTGTTATATCGTTTGAATTGTGTTTGAAATAGCGCTTGTGATCGAGCGGGGTAAAACGCAGTTACGCAGCGGCCGTGGGTTCAATCCCCGGCTCTTACCAATGAGTTTTTGAAAAAACTTATGGACATAATATTTGATATTCACAAGTGCTTTACGGTGAAGGAAAATATCGTGAGGGATCCTGCATACCTACATCTGCGAAGAACTTCAAGGGTGTATGAGAAGTCTTTAACAAGTACTGGGCCAGCGTTGGAACCAAGCAAAACGTTTGATGCAGAGTTGCGGAAAAATGGCCGGCATACAATACAATCATATGCATTATTTGTTTTTTAAAAGTTTAGCGGTTACAGGTAAGTAAGTTCCAAATATGTACGACTGACATAAAACGTCCAAAACGCAATGATTTCTATGGGTAGGTAGATATACAAATATTAATTTAACATGACTTTATGTCAGTTCCAAAAAAAGATAAATGTGAGTGTCAGCCCGGCTAGTGGTGGGTTACAGTCGGTGCGTGCGAGGTCATTTCAATTGAAGTCAATTAAAGCAATTGAGTCCAATTGAGCGAGCGGCAGATTCTGTGCTCGCTATGTCGCCAGAGAGATTTTATGTGCGACGCCTACGCCGTCACATGATTCTTCACATAGACGATGCATATACCTACATTACGTGTAGGTATACCATAAAAATCATTCTTCTCGATAGAAACTAGGCACCTAGTTTGCTTCGCCTTCTTCGGACATCAATTGCAAGGTGAAATTACTTAGCCTTCTGTATGAATGGTATTGATATGCACTGACTATTAAAATCTATGCCTGTTAGGTTGTTCCATAACTTAGGGAACTATGCTTAGGTATTATATGTATAAGCAACATTAATCCCCAACTTTCTAATTTTATAATTCCTGTTCATATTGGTTCCTTTTTTTACAAGAACATATGCGTCAGATAAGGACAAATGAATATTAAGAGTATTTTAAATTAATCACACGTTAAAATATTTTATTGAAATTCAGTGGTCGTACATATCTTAACTAAGCAAATTTTACCCCTCGTTGCCTGCATAATTTAGTGCATAGGTATATGACGGTTTAATTTGCCTGTACAAAATAATGAGTGTGCCGCCTACCATGATCTGCCGCTGCGAGTTTAACACAGACTTACATTCTACCCATGTCGCTCATATTCGCATTTTAGTGCGAACGAGAGGGATATAAACTAAGTCCGCCTAAAACTCAACTCACTGCGGCAGCTCAGGATGCTTAGCCAAGTTGCCAATCGCTAGCGCTAAGTAGCATATCGTAGTTTTCCCTCTCTGTCACTCTTTCATATTAGTGCGACAAAGACAGTTAGCTTTCTTTTCGCTTACGATTGACGATTAAGCGTTAGCGATTGGCAACTTGGCTAAGCACCCAGGTAAGCTCACCGCACTTTTCGGGTCGATTAGGCTTTAAAATTGAAACATTTGGTCAAGTGCCATGGTAGTCATATATACTTATATAATATATAACACATGCATATGAAGTGGACAAGGTAGACGTAATTAATATCTTTGCGTCTGTAAAACCCGATATGTGGTGGATTTCAATGTCATAAATCAATCACATAGCGGATTTTATAGGCGCAGCGACGCGTTGGAATATAAATGGTATTTGGCACATCGATCGACATAATAAAAACAGACGATCAAAACCACTAGATTAGGTATAATTCTAATCCTCTTAAATATTATTGGTACACGTATTTTTTTAACTTTTTCTAAAAATAAACCGGCCAAGAGCATGTTGGGCCATGCTCAGTGTAGGGTTCCGTAGTAATTAAAAAACGGCTGGACCGATTATGTTCGAAATAGTTTTATTTTAAAGTATTCTATAAGCCCACTAATCATGATTTTATTCATAGTTTTTGGACCTACGGATCAAAAGTTAGAGGGGGGAGGGACATCACTTTTTTTATTTCTGGAGCGATTTTCTCCGAAAATATGAACTTTAGAAAACAACATTATTTTAAGACCCTTGTTATTTTTAAGAGACCAGCAAATCATCTCAGTTCATCAGTTGGGGAGGTACCCGTTTTTCTACTTTTTATTGTACCGATTTGTTGGCATGATTAGTTTACCCGTACCAAATTGCAGATTTCTAGTATTAACGGCCACTGAGCTATGCTGCGAACAGACGGACATGGTGAAACTAAGGGTTGTACCGATAAAAAACTGGCAAATTCAAATGAAAAAATCGGATCGATATAGTTAGGTAGCTATAATTTCATGCTTTGAACATAAACCAGGAAGTCTTAACCTAGCTGACTGTAGTACTTTTGTGTCACTACTGCATTTCAGAGACTCAAATTACAGCTTCTTCGAAACCTCTTCCAAACTATCTTTTCCAATGAATATCCTTGATACTTTTTGGCACTGATTTCGCTTCATAAAACTATGCCAAAGAGACTAAGATTTGTATAGGATTAAATAATTGATTAAAGACCCATAAAAATTTCATATAATATGTGACATAGTTCCCTTCACATAGTAGGTATTACTGCGCCCAACGCAGGGGTATATTAAAAAAAAACATGGAGATTTACCAGAAATATTGGTCACTTCTGCAGAACACGAAATCCTGCAGTGGAGAATAAAAAAAAGAGCTTGGAAAAATAGATTTCGAAGGGGTTCTAGAGAACTTGTATTGTGAATACTGAAATTGCAGTAGCAACAAAAAAAGACCAAAGTTAGCTAATTTAAGACCTCCTAGTTAATTACAAAAGCCAGAAATTACAGATTTTTAACTATATCGACCCGATTTTTTCATTTGAATTTGCCAGTTTTTTATCGGTACACCCCTTATAAGGGTTCTGTTTTTGCCATTTTGGCTACGGAACCCTAAAATAGTTCTGGAATATTTGTCTCCTCAAGATTAAGACAATGGGCCGTCACATATTTTCATAATTCTCATACCACTTTTGAAATGTCATATCATGTCGTTTATTGACTGCCGATATAATATACAATATTTTATTGGGACATTATAGTATACAACATATTATAATACAGTATTTTATTTATGCAGTCGTTAAGATATGCCCTGAAACCGGTTACCGGTAAAGAGATATCTTTTTTAGATAGGTATAAAAAATTGAGTTTTTCTAACGTATCCGGCTTAATATCGCCTGACCTAATTATGCTATACGAAAAACATGCAATACCTTAAAGCGCACTTAATATTCTTTCATTTAAGGGTAAAATCAGGTCAGCAAAACTTTGTAATGGAAATGGAAAATAAAAAACGCGAAATTCAAAAGGCAGGAGGCCCGCTATCTAAGTTTTTCATACAAATCGTAAGTCGTGTTGCAAAGCTTGTAAAAGGTGGGTTCTGATAAAAGGGCACTTTTTGTAATGTCGTACTTACGGTGTAAAATATATAGCATTTTTTTAGTTAAACGTAAAACCTAAAAAACGTCCGATTTTTTCAGTTATTTACGTCCTATGCCAAAATTCTTATTTTTTTCTTGTAATTATGCATTTAAGTACATTTCTATAGGGCCTATATAATATACCAAAATTGGTTCATGTTTTTTGTAGCATAATTAGGTGAGGCGATATTAAGCCAAAAACTTAAGACCTATAAGACCTACGGGTAATGCATGTTAGCTCAACTTGTTGGAAGTTTATTAATCTTTATGCGCTTCTTAACATGTAATGTCAAAAAACGTCGTTTTTTAATAAAAATCAGAAACTAAAAATACCGTAAATTTCGCAGAACTTTTTCACGTACGACACAACTAGCACAACATTTTTTTGTGGTTTTATACTGCCCTATCATCTCTAAACAACATACCAAAAATGCAGCTATACTACATGCTTTGCGAGTTTAATGGAAAGTTTGACCGTACCTACTGTTGCTTATTTCCACTCGTAATCACATTTATATTTGTATGTATGTATGTAAATTCTTTATTGTACACAAAACACAGGTAAAAATACGCATACCACAATTTAGATAGGTACAAAGGCGAACTATCCCTGTAAGGGATTTCTTCCAGTTAACCTTTGAGCATAAGCTAAAATATACAATAATCCGTAGGATCCTACAATTCGCATAGCATCGTTATAAATTGTACCTAGGTACGATCTCTGTTTAATATTAACTGTAGATTACGTGAACGATTTATTCCTATCGTATATTTCAGAAACGCCCGAAAAATTACTGCCTGAGCGTTAACAACACAAAGATGGTGGCTTCTAACTGCTACAGCAGTAATAGCAACTGCTATAGCAACTTTCATTTCAACTGCCTATGATTCTAAACAACAATGCTAATGTAATTTAAAACCATTCGAACCGTAAGAAGTATAATATCTGGGACATTAAAGGAATCTAGGATCTTAGGCGGAGGTACTTATATTTACTGCATCTAATGTTACATAAAATGTATGGTTTGATATATCAGCATCTCCGAAGCAAACATATAAAAGGTTCAACATTTGGGTTCATGACAAATACTTATGAAGAAATGAATAATCATCAAATTAAACAAATTAAAAACAGACCAACCGATTTCTCCAAGATATCATAATATTCATAAGCAAACCTCGACTTGGTGGCAACAAAAACCATATACATATTGTTTTAAAATCGCTTAAAGAAATTATTATCAAATTCGGTTGGCGTGTTATTGAGTTATTTGTTCATTTGTCGTGCACATACTTAATGCAAAGAGCATAGCCCTGTTTGTATAGAGAATCCATCCCTTGCACCAAATGCTTTTCGTAATTATTTTTTAAAGGGCTTCATGACAAATATTATTTACTGTAAATTTGAGCTTTCTGCCTTTGTTATTTTGAGGTATGATTCTTTTTATTACCTTAATAATAGCCATTATTTTCAACATTGGCTAATGCGATTGACATGAACTTTTGGAACAATAATATACATGTAAAGAAATGACCCATATATTCTTGAAATAACTTTGAATAGGGCTAAGAAAAATCTTGGATAAAAGTAGGAACCTAAACTTCAGTGTTTTTTTCTCGTTTTTTATAATAGCGACTCCTACAGTTCTTTGTCATGTGATTGGCTATATCTAGGCCTAACATTTTTTTTTCATATAATAATATTGTCATAAGAGCTCTTTCAATTATATGGTTTTCTCATGGACGCCATTGTCAAAGCTGGACCAAATTAAAATGGGACCAATCGGTAAGCATAAGCTTTCAATTAAAAAAAGAATCATCAAAATCGGTTCACTCAGGCGAAAGTTCTTAGTCGAAAGTCCACGTCAACCGATTTCGATAATTCTTCTTTTAACCGACTTCAGAATAAACCGAGATGGTCCTGTTGGCACCAAGTCGGGTTCTGATGATGGGATCTTGGGGAAATCGGTTGATGTCGATTGTTTTTAAATTTTAAATTTGGTGATTATTGTTGCTGATGTTGGAAATCAGTTATATTTGATAATTTTATGTCTTTGATTTTATTCATCCTTCGTTTTAATTAAACAATATTAATGTTAGTGCATTTCTGAGCAGTAGGTATACATACGTGGGGCTTTAAGACTTGCCCAATCACGTTGTATGTTTAAGATATTGTTCGTTTTAAGGTATAAGATAACTAGGTAGTCAAATTATATCTTATTATAAATACATATCCTACAATTAATTTGAAAGAAAATAGGGTCATAACGAGTGGCGATAAATTAAAACACGACCGTAGGGAGCCGTTTGTTAGTACTAACAATACTGAGCGTGGCCCGACATACTCTTGGCCGGTTTTTTGTACTATCTACCAATGTTTATATATTGTATGTATGTAAATTCTTTATTGTACACAAAATAGGTAAAAATACACATTTATACAAAAAATTTGACAGGCACAAAGGCGAACTTATCCCTGTAAGGGGTACATATTATTGAATTCCAACTATTTCTGCTATATAAAGCCTGCGTTGGATGTTCATAAATAGAATGCATGTTCATAAATGTGCTTAAGCATACTATAGTATTTTATATAATTGTAAAAATATGAAGGCTATATAAGTTGAGTACCGGGTTTAGGTCACGAGGCTTGCCGAGTGGCCTAAGTAAGGTGCGAGACTGAATGATCCACTGAATGATGGGTTAGAAAAGATTTCTTTTGTAATTTTGAGCGTATTTTTTGTTGGTGTTATCTTTGATTTCATCAATTTGAGTTAAATATCCTCGATTCGTGATTAAATCTGACTTTTTATAATACGAAACTACTTATGCGGAAATAAAACTATTAGATATTCATCGGTTATTTTATCTTATCGGAGCGGACACTTGAAAAGGTGTCTCATCACTAGTGCTACCTAAATGCCACCAGCCGCCGATGTTTATGTTGTATATGTAACACGCATATAAGTTATAAACAGATATACATATGTATGTAGATTCATGTGAATAAACCAGTAAACACTGCCTACATGGCTACATAATGTTTTAAAATTTTAAACAACAATATACTAGATTTACTTAATGCTTAAACTAATCGCCGTCGGTACATGCGGACACTATCACGTTTTCCAGTTTTATTATTTTATTTATATGGTACAGTAGAATCCGGTTAGTACGACTCCGCTTACAACAACCAGCCGTTTTTAGCGACGTAAATATAGGCATAAGGTTGGTTCTCATACGAGCCACTAGAAAGTTCATCCGTTTAGTACGACTCCGCTTAGAACGACTGATTGCTTTTAGCGACGGAATTTCATTCAAACTTGTCCGGTTAGAACGACAACGCGAAGACTTAAAATATTTATTTACAAAATAAATGTGGGTAAGAAGCAATCTCGACCCTAGATGTGATTGTTTTGTAGTTTGTATTTACGTTAGTAATTTGTCGGTTAAGAGTGAGTACGCATACGGAAATGGCTTGTACAAAGCGAAAGTGTTTTTCCATTGAAGAAACCGGTTGGTTGGTAACCATTGGTACCGTATGTACAAGAAAAAATATTTTGTTAAATCCTAAATTTGACATTTAAGTAGGTACATAATTAAGATTAAGTTTATGAAAAAACTACATAATGTATAATGATTATTTAAATGATTAATACTTACTTTCGTTTTTATTCTAAATTATTATAATATGTACGTGAAACAAATAAATATTTTTTTCCCTCTCCGATCCGAAATGTACACTAACATAATGTAGACAGTTATACGTATATGTACCTACCTATTTGAAATTAATGAAATAAAAAAATTCCGTCCGCTTAGTATGTCTTCCGGTTAGTGCGACGTAATATGGCCGGTCCCTTCGACGTCGTTGTAACCGGATTCTACTGTATTAGTGTTCTCCGCAACTAGACATCAATCGTGCCTATTTTGCGCGGTCCCAACGTTAGCCCAGTACTTGTTGGGGACTTCACATACACCCTTGTATTGCTTCGCAGGTGTATGCAGGTTTCCTCACGATGTTTTCCTTCACCGTAAAGCACTTGTGAATATCAAATGATATTTCGTACATAAGTAAGTGTTGCAAACGCCATCTTCACGTAGTCTTTATAGGTATATGGCGGAGAAAAGTGCCAAAATTATGGGTGCTCAATAAAATAAAAGTAAATGGTAAATACCCCGTTTTAAATCATACTCATAATAGAGATGGTTGTAAAATTACGACTTCCTAGTGCGGTCTTGTTATTATAGTTAGAGCTAGGCGGCGGCTTGTTACATATGCATGGCTAAACTATCAAGGGTGCTTTGTTTACCTCAACCGTATTACACAGGGATTATGTAATTATAATACATATAACATAGGACCCTCTACGACCATAATTGAAAAATTTAGTTAGTGAAACAAACAAAAAAATATAGGTGGTTGGAGCCAAAGCCCTTTCGATTATGGATCAGGTATAACAGACGTTAAGAACTAGTTAAAAACTAAGAACTTCAGTATCAGAGTAAAGATTTTCTCATAATCGTTACGTAAATCTATCTAGATTTGGATATATTAATTATACATGCGAAATTTTGACACAATGTACTTAGGTACTAAAAGTTTTTCCACATATATTAGTCATAGTTACTAAGGTTTTGAGACCATTAATAGCAATAAGAACAGTATTAAACATATCACAATAATATACCTAAATATAGTAGACATATACCTGTATATTCAAGCATCATCGACTTATCCTGTTTTCCACCAGCCCAGAGGAAGAGACTGCGTTTTTCCTTTGAATTCTGACTCAGTAGGTACTTCCGGTCACATTGGTCTAACATCCATCAAAATGCCGGTGAGCCGCCATGCACGCACAGGATGCATTGCACATCAGAGTCAAACGTTTCTGGCACGTACAACACAACTTAACTGCAATCATGATCCAGGTAATGAGGACACTCATGAAAAAAAAACACAGATGCGAAGGTCCCTCGGCCGACACGCCGACCCACTTTCCACGAGCCCCACGAGTCCGTATGCGACAAAGTGCATCAGCGAGTGCAATTCGTGTTGTCTGAAAGTCACCAATAAGCCCAATGAAGCCGAGATCCCGCTGGCGAGCGCCAGCACCAACCTAAATAGACTCTGATCATCTAAATTGACTTCAATTAAATAACAACCGAAATTGCTGAAATGCGCCATTACTCCCTCGACGTTAATCTAAGTGCCAATAGTCAGGGCGAATGTTTTATTAATAATCCCCAGTAATAACCGTTAATGAATAATTAAGCTTTAGCTGCGGCAGTGCGCTCGCGCCGAGGAGGCCGCGCGCTGCTGCCGGCCGGCCGGACGTCCTCGCCACTTGTCTAAGCTGCCCTTTTTTTGCATATTCCATACATTTATTGTTATTTTTATTTATTCCTAAAAATAGGATAGGTATATTACGTATTCATATTATGGCATTTTAATATCTAGACATCAGATATTGACATAAAACTTAGTAACTAAATACCTATAAGGAAATATTTAAAATCCTCATCTAAGCATAAAATTTATTCAAGGTTAGAAAATATAGAACTTTTTTTTTTCAAATTATTACTTAGGCACTTGAGCGCTGTTCCCACGGCTATAAATCATGTAAGAGACATATGAGTTGTGCTGATACGGATTTACAATGAAGTGCTATGGACTTTTACAATAATGATGTGGGTGTTCGCGCCCCACAATACCATCGAGACAAACAAATATATCGGGTGAGTTTGTGGGAATCCCGCATGGTGCAGCAGCAGCGCCGAGCCCGCAGCCGGCGCCCGGGGCGCCGCCGGGGGAGGGGCCGCGCCGGCCCGCCATTGGCTCACGCTCCTGCGCTGCCCGCGGGCCTAAGCGCCCGGCGCGTGCAACGCAATCCCTCCCTTCCTACATCACTATATCCACTAATATTCCGCACCCGCACGCCGACTGCGCGCCTCCGCCGCCCTACTCATTGGCTCGAAAGCCGCGCGGAGCGTCGTATTATGATAATATAAATTGACCAACCGTAGAGCAAATTCGGTTAGTTCGTTAAAGTTGATTAAAGTCACTTAACCGAGACGGACACGACGAAACGAACGGCGCGCGCGTTCGTCGATCCCGAGGGCCCGGCTAAATGAAGTCAAATTGTTTAATATAGCAGACGATAAATCGGTCGCAGCTCGGCGTCGGGTGTCGGAGCCGGACGCTAGCGGTGCGGCAGGCAGCTCGCAGCGACGGAGCCCAGCGAGGGAACGGAGGTAGCGGGCCCGCACCCGCCGCCCGCCGACGGCTACATGTACGTGTGCGGGGACAGCGCGCGCTACGAGTGCGCCTTCGAGCCCGGGGGAGCCATGGAGCAGCCCAGCTTCGAGGAGCACATGTTCAGCGAGTTCGGCAAGGAGCGGCACGTGCAGGTGGTGGTGGGAGCGGGCGGCGAGCTGCAGTACCGCGACGAGCTGCCGGTGTTCGGCGAGCCCAAGCGCAAGGACGAGCCGCTGCTGCTGCAGAGCGGCGAGCACGCGCCGCATGCGCTGCCGCTGCCGCACCCACCGGCGCCCGCGCCGCCGCCGCCGGCGGCACCCTCCACCGCCACAAAGAAGAGCGACAAGAAGAAAAACGACAACAATGGCATCAAGAAAAAGAAAACCAGGTAAGCTTTTTCGTTTGCACTTGTTACTGTTCTCTTGGCTGCCTTTTGGATTTCTAAATTTTATCTTATTTCAATCTGACTATTGCTTTTCAATTTATGTTATTCGTATTTAATTTACAACGCACTGCGACTTTTACTTTTTTGTTGCTATTGCGAATATTACATACTTGTAAACTAAAGACAAGGTACTTATTATTAATCATAATTATACCTGTAGTGTACAGTCGCGGAAATGGAATGTTTAGCATTTTGCGGTTTAAGTTAATTTGGTTGTCATGTATGTACTAAGACGTCCAATGTAAAGTGAGCCATAAACTGCTAAACATTCAATTTCCCCGACCGTACCTAATTTGTAAAAGTCCATATATTAAGATTGTTAAAAAGTGTTTATATTGTAGTATTAGCTACCTACGCGTTGTAGCCTCAGCGCTAACTGATATGCGTACACGTAACCACGGGCGCTACGATCGTCTTCGTAGCACGCTACGCGCTACGAAGAAACTTGCATTTCGGGCTTGAGCGTCATCATCATCATCATCAGCCAATTGACGTCCACTGCTGGACATAGGCCTCCCCCAGAGAGTTCCACAAAGATCGGTCGTGAGCTGTCCGCATCCATTGGACACCCGCAACCTTTACCAGGTCGTCGCTCCATCTTGTGGGGGGCCTTCCCACGCTGCGCCGTCCAGTGCGTGGTCGCCACTCGAGAACACGCCGACCCCACCGGTCATCGGTCCTCCGGGCAATATGGCCAGCCCACTGCCACTTCAACCTGGCGATTCTTCGGGCTACGTCAGTCACTTTCGTTCTTCTGCGGATCTCGTCATTCCTGATGCGATCTCGCAGAGAAACCCCGAGCATTGCCCTCTCCATCGCTCGTTGAGTGACTCTGAGCCTCCTAATGAGTCCCATAGTGAACGACCACGTTTCAGATCCGTAAGTAATCACTGGCAACACACACTGGTCGAAGACTTTCGACTTGAGACACTGCGGTGCGGAGCGTACACTTTCGGAAATAAAATAATACATTCAGCGACTGAGAACAGATTAGCTATATTAAATTCAGTGCAAATAAATATTAAAGTCTACACATACTTATTTAAGAGTGTAAACAATGCGTATAGAAAAAGATTACTTTAATCTTGAAGTGCTAAGTACAGTGGTATAGTTGCCATCAGATATATCATATCAGTCAGGGTGCCCACAAATATCTGAGCAGACCTCTATTGTCATGGCGTTAGAGCGCATGTTTTGATTTTTTTAGAACCGTGGCCGCTGGGATATATCTGATGGATAACCTTGATTCGGTAACCTTGAATAAGTTCGGTAATTCTCAAATTCAAACTTACAGAAAATTTCGGTCTGTTTATCTATGAATTATACATCGGTCCAGTCGCTCCAACCAACCGAATCGAGTAAACAAGCACAATACTTGCATTACATATGCACTACAGGTACCTTCAATGTCCCTTTGACAAAGTAACTATAACTATGACTTGATAAAAAAGTCAACAAAGATACACTGGTAGAGAAATTCTTGTCATTATATTCGCTTTAGTGGGATATTTACTTTAATTTACTGGCTAGAATATATATGTTTTAACTAGAAAAATAAACCTTCCAAAGGTACAGTCAACAAAAACGGTGGTCTTCCAGTAATAGACTTCATTGCCACTAAATAGAGTTGAAAAGTGGTAGACCATATTTTTTGTTGACTGTTCATGGCGAGAAAAGTTGCTAAATATTTAATCTGTACATAGATATTTCATTAAAGTAAGAATGTTTCTAGGTAATAGGTAAGTACCTAATGCTATCCAAACCAAACACTTCACTATTAAAGAAATAATTACTCTTATTTCTTTGACGCCGTTTACGTAGGTAAGAAAATACATTATTTATAAAGAAAAAACACGATTACTTTTCTCGCCATGAACAGAAACAAAAAATATCAGGCGGGCCGTATGCTTGTTTGCCACCGACGTGGTATAAAAAAAAAAAAAATGGTCTAACACTTTTCAACTCTAAACGTTACAGTTTATAGCAATGTTTAGATATTTGTGAACCCGTTGATCGCTCATATCTGATGATCTGATATCTGTCGGCGACTGTACCTACACATCAGATAACAGGAGAGGTAGAGTGGTGGCACGCGTCACAGGTGGCGCGCGACCCCAGTTTAAATGTTCAACTCATCGCATCGCACCCCAATATTATTATTTGCATAGCTAATTCAATGATTTTCAAATTATGAGAGCATATGGTTGGTGCATTGCTCTACATCAACTTTTATTGGCACGATAGTCGTAAATGTAAGACATACTCGTTACGATTTCTCCAAGATCCCACACCAGACCCCGATTTCGTGCCAACGTTATACTCGTTCGATAAAAAAAATTGAAAATCGGTTAAAAAAACATAAATAAAAAACAGTCGAATTGAGAATCTCCTCTTTTTTGAAGTTGGTTAATCTCTCATGAACAAGCGTTTAACTTGAATGCAAAAAAAAACTAGATTTACGACTTTCTAATGATTTGACGTGGTGATGGCAATAAGAACATTATTTGAACACACCACCCGAACTCTTTCCGTAAGAGTCGATAAGGGGATTGAACGTATGAGCATGAGAATGGTGTCACTAACCATTTCAGCTCTATTCATTTACTGAAGATTATTGATGAGCAGTAAGCGTCATCATAGTGGAGATACCTACTAAGATATCGCCAATTCCCTTGCCCAGCGTGGTGATTTTGGGCATTTACCACTTAATGCCTATACGCATAGCATAGGTAATAGGAGAAATTTATCCAAGCTGGTAGTAAACTTACCTTTTGGGTAATCTCATCAACTAAACACTTCTACGTACGACACAAAACAAAGCGAGGAGAAACAGAGTCATACTGAAAGCTATAGAAGCAAATAACGACGTGAAATTTAACGTTACTTACATTTTTAGGGTTCCGTAGTAGACAAGAAACCCTTCTACTTTCACTATCCCTTACACACGGAAAGTTGGGTCCCAAAAGAAAGTCAATATTTTCGGAGATAACCACAGCCTTTGATCGGTGGTTCATAAAAATTGGCCATAAATCACGAATGAACACATATAAATAATGTAATATGTTGGGCGTAATAATAAGAAAATATCTAGATAAAAATACTTATACTTGATAAGAATGATAAGGCATGCTCGGGACGCCTATGAATTAGGGTATGCAATATGAATATCAATGGCACAATCAAAAAGATCGAAGATAATTCAACAAGTAAGATTTTAACGCGCACCAACAATACACTAATGCTGGCGTCTTGTTCAGGATAGGGCTATTATTAACGTCGCTTGACGACATAGCATTTCGGTTAACGAACCAGCATACCATTACTGTATGCTTGATATCTGATCTCTGATTGCGATCTGTTATGGTTCTTGGGGTAACAGTTAGACGTGTGCTTGGTAAGTGTTGGTAGTAACACTCCAGTAAGCAGTCCGAGGGATTAATTACCCGTATGACGACGGGAGGGCAATTGCTCTATCGCGACCGGCATCTCGGCTGCTGCGGCGCGGATAGCTTAGGGTAGCGTACACGTTCGTCAAACTCCCGACTCATGAGGGTATATAGATGTAGATATTAGCGTCGGAATTAATTTGGACCGGACTTCTCTAGGGGAGTAGCTTAAGATGAAGGAATCATAAAACTATATGATTGCCTGTTGGGTGGTATTACGATTTTTTGAGGTTCTTTGTCCGAGGAGTACCGTGTAGTGACACTGTCAGTTACTGTTTTCATAAGTGTATAAGAAATCGCACACTTTCGCATCATCGGACAAAAGTTGACTACGACGGGTAATAGGGGTGGCAACATTTAATAGCATAGCTATACTCTCAATTTATTGGCAGGCAATTAGTGTTCTCCGTGGGGTACATTTCGTTTCACGCTCAATCAATTTCCGCGCGTCGCGTGCGCCCGCAGCCATATTGCACGCGTCAGATGGTGGATGCGCTGATAACATCCATTATTTGTGAATATTTAACTGAGCTCATATTTATGCAGGTCTTTTAATTGACCACGCGACTGTAGCCCTGTTAGTTGTTTAAATGCTTTCGTAATATTTTTATGGGCGTATCTATTTAACTCTTTCACGTTGCTAGCTCAGTGTAACGTAACTGAAATCGAGTAGCAGAGACCAGCTATTGAAAATAGGCACCTAGAATTTAATATTGTTTTCTTTGTTCTCAGAACGACATTTACGGCATACCAGTTGGAGGAGCTAGAGCGGGCGTTCGAGCGGGCGCCCTACCCAGATGTCTTCGCGCGAGAGGAGCTCGCGTTAAAACTCAGCCTGTCTGAATCAAGAGTACAGGTACATACGAATTTATTTATTTAGAGTTAGAGCTACGTTACGATGACAAATTCATTTTAATGCCCATTCTTTCATTGGTCTAATTTATCAGTCAAGTGTTCTATGCGGCGGAATCTCACAATTAAGTACCGTTTTCGATAGGTATTTAATTTAAAAAATAAGTGCTTTCGTAACTACTAACTTTCTTAACCTCCTGTACATATGTACTCAGAAGAGGTTTAATGATGTGAACCTAAGAGTATACATCAATTAATCAAAAGCTTGGTCAAATGATTTTCGGACTGGGTTTATGTTTCGTCAGGCAGCGTTATGCTTCATAATTCCTAAATTGTACTAAGTAGGTAATTTCAGGCGAAACCTCTTCAAGATTATATAATACCAGCGAGCAAGAATGACTCGGGGTCCTGTACCTGTACCTGTAGGTCATGATCTCCGTACCTTTCACACACTATACCTATCTCTTAGTATCTAAATCATGAATCATATGTTGTTAAGGTATGGTTCCAAAACCGAAGAGCGAAGTGGCGAAAACGCGAGCCTCCACGGAAAACCGGGTACATAGGTTCCAGTTCCCCAAGTTCCACCACCCTCGGCGGCGGATTCTCCGGCATCGGCGGCAACCTGCCCACCTTCCCGCAAAACGGCATGCCAGCGCCCGCCGACTCCTGGTCCTACCAGCACTCGTACGAGCTGCCCTCGCACCATCTGCTGTCGTCAGGCGGCGGCGGCTACCCGGGCTTCAACGCTCAGCCGGCATACTCGTACACCACGGTGCTCAACGGTCACGATGGACAGATGTTCGCGCCGCGCCACTATGAGTACGGCGAGGGCAGCCCGCCGCCCCTGGGTGTGCGCGACTACCCGATGATGGCGGCGCACTCGCCGCAGCTAGAGCCGCACGAGGACAAGCTTGAGTACCGCGCACACGAGCACGAAGACAAGTACCCGCCGTGCGCCTTGCACGAGGAGGCGCCGCGCTACGCCGCGCCCGAAGACTTCCCGGACAAGCACGCCGGCTACGAGCAGGAGCGTCACGCCGACCTCTCCCAGCCCGTCGTCGTCAAAGTGGAGCCCACCTCCCATCAGCCGTACACCGCACTTCCCCCTTTTTTGAATTGAAATACTCCTTTTCGAAAATATCCATGATACAAGAATAATTTCGAAAAGGAGTATTAATTAAGCTGACAAGTACGATGGTACCGCTAGGGCTTTTAAAGTTGACTGGCCGTCCGTTTGTCAAAAGCAGTCCGCCGTTCGTTCGCTGATCGTGGTGATTTGGCTGATTCGCATGGTGGTTTTAGTGATACAGACAGATGGGTCAGAAAAACGGTTTTATTAAGATTAGACCCACATTCGCGTTATGAGAATGCATTTTATGACCTTGCCCTAATAAAGAGTACTCGTTAGTTAGTTATGTTTCAAATATGATATTAAATTATTATATATCCGAAATTATTAAGTGGCGAAGTTAAATTAAATAGATTTATCATACAAAATAATTTACATAAATTAGTATGTTTTTTTCTAGCCTCGACTATGACAGAAAATTATAGTAGGTAGCTAAGAAAGTATCTTGATACGAGTACATGCCAAAAATAAGTTGGTACTTTATGTATCACATAAAATATGATTATTGATAAATGATAATGGATTTTTCTAGTTACATAATATTATCCATACGAAATAGTCTGAATCGTTTATTTCAATAGGTTTTTTTTATCATATCTAATAATAAGTTATCAATCGAAATCTTTGCAAAATAAATATATTAATAAAAAAATATCCAGGACTTCATAGGTACAAATAAGTGGAATATATTGATATTAAACCAATTCGTTAGTATGTACTTGTGCAATTGAATTAAATGTTAAGGATATTGTTGATATTTTATAATGTAAAATATCCTCGTGCATTCCTTGTGCCTTATTGCTTTAGATTAACTTTGGTATAATTTACGTGTATGCGTAGGCGACATAAGCCGGTGGTTAAGTATTAAATTGTTGTAACATAGTGCCTAAATATTACATTTTTGTAAATGCGCCCAATTTACACATGTGACGTTTCAAATCAAGATTATGTCAATCGTGATAAGAACAATTTGACGGATTATTTAATGCATTCTTATGGTAAGCGCACTCAAGTTTTAATTTTAGTTGCAAATGATAGTAATCATATTACTATTTACTTCATTTAAACAAAGATTATGCCGTTTAATTTATCTTTCTGTTCTAAATAGTTATGGAAATCAATGGGTAAAAGAAAAATCTATATTCTGATACAGCCTATACCTAACTAAGATATCTGGGCCGATAATCATTTGTTTTTTTCTTTTTGTAATGTTCTTGTTAACTTTATCTAACTAATAATCAAATTGGCATTAAGTCATGGTTAAATTGATGTTGTAATCGGTGCTATGTCATACGTGGGCCAAAGTTTAAGAGGGCGATTAGGATGATACAAAATCGTCGCTTTGATGGGATGCAAGCTTTTTCTAGGTAGGTATAAATATATTTAAAAATCTACAGCTACTGAGCCAAAGAACTATTACCAATTTAATTTTAAACTCGCGAGCAATCAAAACAGGTCACATAACACAGCCTCTAGCCGGCACCCATACCTATACAAAATAATTCGAATGGACGTTGAATCAACTGTAATAATTATAAGAGTGTGTTTGGTTGGCCAGAGAATAGATTGTATATACAAATCTACCTGTTTTAATTGCTCTTTAGTGTAGACAAGTTTTATAAATGTTTATTATTGTAAATATGTACTAGAAAATACGTGAATAAAGTGTGCCAACTGTATATCATATGAAAACATAATATTACCTAATGAGCTCTATTAAGATTGCATTTTTGGATTTATGAAAATATAGGGATAGGTATCAGTAGATTATACATAAATAACAATATATTATCTAAGTAAATTTACAATACACCTACAGATATATATTTAAGTAAGGGTAAAAAAAAACAATCATATAACTCTAAATATTACTGCGAAAAAATATAAACACAGATCTCCTTTTTGATGTAGTTAATTAATTGACGAATTGTTAGCAACGAAGAAAAAATGCCTGATAGTGTAGTAGATTGTTCGTACTTTTATACATAATATATTTACTAGAAACGACGGCGTAGGATAATAAATAATTATTTAAGAGAAGAATTTGTAATCATAGCTATATATCATTATTATGTTATCTTCTGCATGACTTTGTTTACTTTAATAAATATTTTTAGAGTAAGATTTTAAAAGCAATATTGAATATAAATTAAATGCACGACTTTTAAGAGTAAGTGTGCGAATAATGAAGTGTGGTCGCTGGTTTACAGGAATGTTCAATAATAATAATGATGTGCTTAAAAGTGTCTTTTATTTCTGTGTGTACCATGTAATTCCCATATTTAGGGCCTCCGTTAACTGACTCGGTTTACTCGGCATGGGTGCACTAGCCGTAACATGAACTGCCGCCGTGTTATTAACGCGGACTTATTTTATATCAGGCTCGCTCGCACCAATACGCGAGTACGATAGGGATGGATAGAAAGTAAGTAACGCGGCAACAGGTCATGGTAAGCATACAAACCTAATAATAAAATTAAATAGTAGGTATGAACAACACTAGCTGGCGCTAACGTGTGTGACCGATTTTATACGGTGGCAGGTACCGACTCCTGTCAACCGAGCTAGGTAGCGAAGGCCTTAAATAATAACACTAGAACAGCGATAAAATTAGATAAAAATAGGTACTAACAGGCTCATATATCAGCTGGACGCAGTGCACTCCATTTTGACGCCGTCCTGGCGAGTCCAAATACCGTCTCCGCTAAAGTGATACTTCTTCTCTATCTCGTATAGCACAAGGCTTAATATTTGATCGTCAGTGAACTTATCGCACTTCAGGTTTTTGTAGAAAGCGTCCAGTTTGACATTGCCGTTGGAAATGGTGCCACTGCGCAAGGCTAGCAACAGATCTACGTATTGTTCTATTTCCGGTCTGAAAATATCATGTTGGGTTAGTTACGAATTCAAGAAAACACAAAGCTTTATCACAAACTAGCTATTACACATTCTATTATTCCAATATAGTTTTTTTTATCACGAGGGTCGTTGATCTTAAAATACAAAGAGAGTGAGATTTGCCTCCACGTTACACTTAAGATGCCAATGTACAAATACGGCAGAGAGACAACATGCCGAATGTGGTTCAAGATAGTCCCCCCGAATGATCCGTTTAACATATACCTAATAAGAATAAGAATGGTTTATTTGGTGGCATACAATACAGAACAATAAATACAAGTATCAAACAGTAAGGATTTGAACACCAAAAAGGATGCCACTCAGCATGTGTCGTGTCAGATGACACGCAAATATGGCAACTATAGTTTGGCGAACTCGTTTTGTCGCATTTAAAGGCGCCAAATTACATAAACACAAAGGTAGTCAACATTTCATGTCTTAGATTTGCTTGACTCCTTTATAGTTACATTATCGTCTACACAATAATATTTACTGAGACTTACACAGGGTATAATAACAGCTGACAATGATTAATAATGAACTTGTTTTGAAATCTCCGTTGAAGAAATTTAATATTTTCATCAACTATATTCAAAGCAGCATGTAGCCAAAATTTGTGCCTTCTCAGCTGACTTAAAACAAACTTCAATGGTTCTGCAGTCATTCCAGTGCTGTTGACATCAAGGGATGACACAATTAGTACTGCTATGTCACGGCCGCACACCTTGTTGCCAAAACTGCTTATATACCTAAAAACATATATATCAAGTTAGAGAAACAGAACAGTCACCATTCTTTAGATTGTACTTAATATCAAATTTGATATATGCTTACTCGTTGAATACTTTTCTGGAGGAGACCAGATGGTTGAGACTAAAGCATTGTTTTTTGGCTGCCTGTATTTTATCAAGTCGGGTCATCATTTTACGCTTATGTATAACCATTGATAGCACCTGTAAAAAGTAAGTGTGGATTGTAAAGTTAAACCACAATTAGGTATGTATATCAAGTATTTTTTTGTTGCAATATAACTCACTCTCGGATTGGTTGATAAAATGTTGTATTCCTTCTGGTTCTTCAACTCGTCCAGCCTCTCGCGTACAGTTGCAGGGCGCATGCAGAACACCTTCAAACATCGTTGTTGAGCCTCTTGCCCTATTCTATATTCCTACCATTGTAATAAAAACTGTTATAAATTACCAAGAGAGATATATCAAGTCAATATTTAAAGTATATAAGGTTAAAAGACATACCTCTAAAATATTTCTAATATCTAAAAGGGCATTATAATTATTTTTCAGAATAGCAGGTTCTATGCGGATTGCTTCCCTGATGTCCATGCCAGCTAAACTTGTAACATTTTCTAAAATGAGTTTTGTGTTCACAGGATCTGCTGAAATTATGAAACCATTCCTTCTTATTGTCTGGAGATTGAAGTTGATTTCTTTTTCAGCTAATAATAATGCTTCCTGAATGTCACTCATTGGTTTGTGCTTTAGAGGTAAATAGTTTCTGCAATATTTCTTGAACTCCTCAGGTGTTATAGACAACTTCCAAGTGAGATAGCTCTCTAATACACACAACCGAACAGATACTGTAAATAAAAATAGAAATGGTTTACTTTTAAGACTTGATTGCTTGTAAAAAAAGTTTACTATCATATCCAAGGCCACTCTGATGATTAGGCTGTCAAAATAGAACTAAGTAGGTATACACACATACACATGACAGAGTCAAACAACACACTTAAATCCCTTCATCTTGCATATATGGAGACAAAAAGCAAACTAATGTTACAAGGTCTCAAAATGAGTTAAGCATACTAAGTTGGATAGTAATCCAGATGGGCAAGCAACGGAAGGAAGGTTCATAAAGTAGTTTACTTACATATAGAGGTTGTTAAATCATCAAACCCATGTGTTTTCTTTTGGCATGATGGCCATTCTTGGAAACAGTTCAGTAAAACATCCTCCAACTGAATATCATCTCTTATTAGCCCTTCTTTTTTGTGATGGGCTATTGTTCTGGATCTGACTAGAGTGTGATACCTGCAGTTATATAATGAGTTACATAAAAATCATTATTTAACAACAAAACAAGGTTTTTTTAACCACAGAAGCTGGTCATTTAAAATATGAATTAATAAAATATGATAAGAATTCATTAGGGCATTCGGAAACAATCTGTAGAACCTGAAATTTACACATTTGTATGAATCTGTGCTCTTTCTGCCACTGGAAATGAACACATGTCATATAGTATCACCTCTCATTTTTGTCGAATGCATACAAAAATATAATGTTTAGTAATTTTATTGACCATTAAACTTGTATACCTTATCAAATGTATAGGTGCTATATACGAAAATCTACATTCTCTCAGAATTTCACCATAATTATCCAATGATATTGGGTTCATACAGAATACATGTGGGTTGGTACAGGCATCAATTGGGTCTACTCCAAACTTCTTCAGTATTTGCAGCGAGCAATGCAATTGCTCTCGACTCAAGGTATCTAAAGCTGGATGTTTAGTTCTCAGTTTGTTTTGCATATACTCAGACATTGTTTCGCCTAGAAAAAAGTAAAACCTTGTAGTTTCCAAGGAATAATTATAATAAGGCTAATTCTTAAAAAAATACTTAGTTTAATGAGTAAGAAGTTAAAACAATATTAATTAATTTATAGCTTACCAGTTGTGTATTGATAGAAATCATAAAATGGAATACCATGATAGTATCTTTTAACATTATGACCAAGTAGAGATGATGATGATAATTCAATTTTCAAAGTTTTAAGTAATAAAGTTTTAGTAACAATCGGCATAGTGAGGTTACGAGTGTGCATAATGTATATTCCGTTGGTTGACTGTAAGCATTTTAATACATCTGCAGCAAGAGGACGAATACCAACGTAATAAAAAATCTCGCTAAAACCATTAAATAAACAATATCTACGAATAATACCTTAAACAATAACAATACTAAATTCGACAATGACCCTACTGCTACTGTCAAAACAAAATGTCACTTTTCACTTTTTTTTGGATAAGGGTACGTTCAGAAATATGATAGTTAAATACTAAGTCAAATTCAGGTACTGCACAATACGATGTTAATTAAATACACGCAATGTATAAAAATAAGTATAATCCAAATCATTATCAATGCTATCATATCCCAATATCGTTTTGCAACACAACAATTACATGCAAATCTGTACAATTTATTCATATAAATTAAATTGAACTAACTTAATCTATAATATCCATGATCTAAGCCCTTGTGGCATTGCAGCCAGGATACTGGCGGCATTTTCTCACTTTATCGCAATGCTGATCAGAGAAGTTGTCAATCGCTAACGCTTAATTAATCGTCAAAAGTAAACGAAAGGCTGCTAACTGTCTTTGTCGCACTAATATGAAAGATTGACAGAGAGGGAAAACTACGATACCTACGCTACTAAGCAACTTGGCTAAGCATCCAGTTCTTCGGTCTTCAGTATGCTTATAAATGGCTTATAATATAATATAAATTCTAAATATCGATATTGATGTATTGGAACGAGATGTTGTGAAAAGTCCAAATTACACATCAATCCCCTTGGTAGGATAAATAATTTTTCCGCCTTCCGGCCGGCAAACAGTTTGCCGGCCGCTGCGCTAAACTAAGTTGCCGCCTGCCGGCTCCGTTGATCAGAAAAATAGTATACACACCTCGACCGTTAAATGGGAAAGCCTCGGATCACAACGGCCTTGGCATGTAATCTAAGTACTATTATTATCTATTTCATGATTTTTACCAAGACGATTGTGACAATTGAAAAAAGAAATTGTTTCACAACAATCTTGTTATTATTTGTTCAAATAAGAATGTGTTTCAACTACTACGTTTGAAATATACAGGTATATTATATTATTACTACAATTCGGAACAAACAGATTTGGAGAAATGTCATGAACTCGTCGTCATGAAGTCGATCAAGTCGAAGCAATGCTGCCAGAAGCTTCACATTCCGCATTTTTCAATACATTTTCTTCCATAGATCCGCATTGCGCATTATGGTATGGCGGATCCATTTTTAAAATAGTATCATTTTGGCACCGAAAACATAATGATAATGGAATGGAATGGTTTGAATGTCGTGGCTCAATATGAACGTATTCAATAGTACATTACTACCGAGGCCGGGAAGTGACTAGTTGCCGGCCGAATATATGTAGATAGGATAGTATTCGGATGGCAACCCGTCACTTCATGGCCGAGGTATGTATAATGCTTTTCTCAAACATGCAATGAAATGAAACAAAAAAATGTATATTCTTTCTAAGAAATTATAAGTCAACTACATAACTAAGTCTTTGAAACACAACAAAAGTCAAATATTTACGACACCGACACCTCATTTTTTTAAAGATTGTCCTGTTTGAATGTTGCAAATTTTTACTTTTAAAAAGCGGTATTAGACGACGCGGTCAGTTGGGTCCGACATGCGGTGATCGGGGCCGACGGATCGCGCCGTATAATACTGCTTTTTAAATATTATTTTGAGTAGTTATTGTACATTTATTTTAAATTATATAATTTAAATACCTAATTATAACTGCAAAAATTTGCCAATCATTTTTTTAATACTAATATTACTTACAGATAATTATTGGCTAAAAGCCAAGATTCCTGGTCACAACCCTATGTCAAATGAAAATTAAAAAAGAGGCACTTGCCGGCCTAGCCCGGCAACGAGGTACTTCCCGGCCACTTTTTAGGCACGTAACTACAACATTTCATTGCATGTTTGAGAAAAATAACATTTAATGCTTTTAATTGAAAATGACATTGTAACAAGACGAAGGGAATTGAAAAACATAGTTTGTTTAAGTAATTTTTTTTTTTATAAAAATTGTATGCAATTTCTTTTTTTGAATAACAGTCGCTCTCGCATTTTGAATTTCAGTATCTGGCATCACTGTTGAAGTGTCAAAATTGGCAAATGGCAAATTTGCGATTTTGCGAGTTGCGAAGCGGAATCCTATATTTTAGTGCACATTTTAATGCATTTATTATCTTGTTTTGTTAGATCCAATCCATCATTTTAAACCTGCACTACTTATCTTTTCATTTTTGACTGTGCTTGCTTAACAGGATAAACAGGATATCATTATCTTTACAGACCACAGTTTCGTTGTACATATTATTAAAAATCCAACATATAATATTTTTAAATACTTACATAATGCCGGTGAGTACACGTATGAAGTATTTTATTCATCCGTTTCATGTTTCACTCGTAAGAAGCCATTCTTATTTTTTTGTAGATATTTGTTTATTTCAATTAGTATCCTAAGGATATTCATTAAGATTAATGTTTTTCTTATATAAAACCTACTTGCACTTGTCTATAAATATTGATAGGTCAGTTTAAATACATTAACTTATAAATATATTTCAAAATAGAATTACTGATGCCACCGAGAAATACAGCAGGATGCTTAGCCAAGTTGCCAATCGCTAACGCTTGGTAGCGTATCGTAGTTTTCCCTCTCTGTCACTCTTTCATATTAGTGCGACAAAGACAGTTAGCTGCCATTCATTTAGGATTGATGACTAAGTGTTAGCGATTGGCAGCTTGTCTAAGCACCCAGTTGTATCTATGTATATATGACAAACGGGATTTACCCTGAAGTTTCGGGCATGTCATTACACCTATGGTCGTAGGCAGACTATGTAAATTCACCATCAGATATAATTATTGTTGCACCTGAAGTATTAAAAAATATCTTAACACAACCCGTATTGCCATAGCGATATAGGCATGTTCAAATAATTTTTAGCATTTCGCTAGTTACAATATATCTGATGCCTAATTAAAACCTCAATGGGTTAATTTAAAGAAATATATACATAGTTAAGGGCTAAAAATTAAAAATAGAGCGACTCAGTGAAAATACCCGTATTTTTATACAAAAGTTTGGGATACATTTATAAAATATGATGACAAATATTGTGTTACATAGCTTGATTACCTGTCCTTCATATAAATAGAGTTTTGTCAGAGTAAATTAAATTTTGCTGACCTAAGAAAGTTTTTCCTGGCCTATTTGGTGTCCCACGGCTGGGCAAAGGTTTTCGCGATTTTGGCTTCTGCCGGTGAAATAAAAAAAGTGTGTATATTTAACACATTTTTTTCTGGTACTGTTTCACTAAATCCTAATACTACACCAATCAAAATTTTCATATTAGAACTCCTATGCCAGTGACACGCATGTGTGACCGAAATTATTGTACTCCTATGCCAGCGACACAACACTTGTGTCAAAAAGTCTCTTGTGGCACAGGAGTACGAACTTGATTTATGATAGTGGCATTGGAGTATGGTTATTTTGATCACGTCTGTGTGTCACTGTCATAGGAGTCAAAATTTTTTGATCACAGACGCTGTGTCACTGGCGTCAAACATGTTAAGAATATCTACAGTCATTAAAAGTTAATAGAATAAAACAATTTTTACTCTAATCTGGGAATAAAATATATATATTAATTTAATATAGTTGAAAAACATGATACAAATATATTGAGAAAAGATACAAAAGAATAGCAAAACACAAATATAAAGAGTATGAAAATGCACATTCAACAGAGCTAATGAAGAGTGCCAAGATAATCCTAATTAATATGCTGCCATCTTAGGCTTAAGAGCATGAGCACTCATATTAGAACAATATTGTTTTCCTTCAAGCTTTGTCTGCATCTTCTCATAGCCATTAGCAAAGCCCGGATGACGCTTGTCACTAGTGCTTAGTTAGAACCGATTATTCTATCGACATCCATACCAACATTTTATGAATTAGAAATGTATTGATCAATAGTAATTTATGCAATCGTACGTAATCAGAGGCATTGCGATCTAAAATTGATAAACAATAATATGTCAATAATACCTAGTACCATAGTACACTTACAAAACCGAAATTAAAGCCTAAAAAACAGCTTGAATATAGTTCAAAACTTCAAAGTGCACTTGTTAAGATTACTTTTACATCGTCAAGGCGAAATTATTCACAAGAAATATCAAAATGTGTTGACTAAAAAAGTAAGTAGGTGTTTTAATTTTAAAAATATTATATGATTTGATATCTGCAAAAGAAGTGGAACTACTAGGGAAACATAATAAGCATAATCTATAATAATTCGAATTAAAAATGTTCATATGCATGTCGATAGAATAGTCAATATTTCATTAAGCACTAGTGAAAAATTCATTTTTGCCCCCGTCGTCCTGGCTTTGGTCATTAGTAGATTACAATTTTTCAAAAGTGTTATCATACTATCATAGTATAATAGGTAGCACAACACTATTTTTAAATAAATTAAGGAAGTGGCTACTGCACCACTCGTTTTATGATTTTAATGATTATTTCAATCTACCTGACATTTTATAATTTAAATCCTGGAATAATTACATCAAATTAGTTTTTCGAATTATTATTGACGTGTACCTACCTTATTAATTAATTTATTATTGTATGACATTTTTAAAATGTAATCGAATCACAATTGTCATGTACAAACTTACACTATAATTAGGTTTTTTCTTTTTATTTTACCATTTTGAATGTATGATAACTTGTTGACATGTAATATTTAGAATATTATAAATAAATGACTATGACTATGACTATGACTAATAAATTAGTGTAAACTAGCCTTTTTAATTTTCCAGCTGGATTTTCACGCGGTCAGGAATCAATTCAAGCAGACATGGCTCACTACTCTCATGAGTCTAATTCTATTTGCAGGAGTTACGTATTTTTTGATATGGGCGGAGGTAAGATCTACAAAGACATTGTGTTTCTAGACCAAAAAAAATTTGCTGGATCAAGACTTGATTTTAATAATTATATAGATAAAATTAACAATTATAATATCCCTAGTTATTATCACAATTGTATAGGCAGTTTCCCGGTAGGTTCATCACCCACACTGCTAGCTATACATTGCTATTTGTAATAAGGTTCACCAATGTACAGCAAAGATATAAAAAAAAATTGCTTGTAGGCAAATATTATTATTTTGAACAAGATAATATTCACAATTGTATCATATCTCTAACCTCTAAATTTATTTCTAGAGCACCACCATACAAAGCAGCCTAATGCTGGAGGAACTGATAGTATCCGCTGAAAGCACTGATGTGCATACTGCCGATGACGCAGCGCGATACGAGGGCAGAGTGGTACATGTCATTGGGCCTCTGAGAGTCCTTGAGCCCATATCTGAGCCTGACTACAACATTCAGGTGCAGGCGGTTAAACTAAGGAAAAGGGTCCAGATGTACCAGTGGATTGAAGAGACAACGTTAGTGTTACTATGCAATATTATATATTATGGCGAAAATGCTTCCTTCTTCCAACATTTACTTCTGTGTTTGTGTATTTTTAACCGACTTCAAAAAGGAGGAGGTTAACAATTCGTCGAAATCTTTTTTTTTTTTTTTATGTATGTTCCCCGATTACTCGAAGACGCGTGGACCGATTTCAAATATTCTTTTTTTGTTTGAAAGGGTATACCTTCTAGTTGGTCCCATTGTCACCGAATCCAGATCTGATGATGGGATCCTGGAGAAATCGAGGGAACTCTTCAAATGTTGTAGGCACACATGACATTTTTCATTTATTTTCGAAGATTAATCAAGTATTTGCATCTAGTCATGAACATCTTAAGTGCGTGATCTGATGATGGAAGGTACAACTCTTTAGCAATTAGGAGTTGGGGGATAATTCTTTAAGTATAACATATTTCGTGTATTTTGGAAGCTATTTGAGTATTTGCCTTTAGGTGGTCATCCTTTCATGTTGGTGAGCTGATGATGTAAGGTACAACTCCTTGGAGATTAGGAGTTGGGGGATAATTCTTTAAATATAACATATTTCATATATTTTGGAGGCTATTCGAGTATTTGCCTTTAGGTGGCCATAGTCTCATGTTGGTGAGCTGATGAGGAAAGGAATAACTCCTTAACGATTAGGGGTTGGAGGATCATTCTTTGTATATATAACAAATGTCATACATTTTCGAGATCTATTCAAGTGTTTGCTTAGTAGTTATGACATGTCGGTTAGCGGTTAGTGATTCTTTAAATAATATTGGCATGCTAAGTCTGTTACCTTTGAAATTGTTTATGTATTCATATAAGTTCGCCAGTTCAGGTTTTATGGCCTACTACAGTGCAGTACATACATTCTAATTATAAGTATTTAGAGCATACTGAATAACGATTTTATATTTACACTACTAAAAAGCAAAAAATAAAATATTTTAAAAATAAAAATAAAACCGCCATCAAAAATTCGCCCGAACTAAAAAGTTAAAAATAATTTTGGTTCCTACTTCTTAGGATTTCCTACCCAAACCTTTAAACCTTTTACCCTATTCATTGAAATAAAACATTATGGCTAGGTACCCTACAGATTTCTTAGAAGTCGGTGCCAAGCCAAATATATTCACTTTGCGAGTACTTATATGTATTTGATAGAGCTTTGTAATATACTGTCACTCCGGTTATGCTTTCATGAAAATGACTGAGGCAGACCATTCTGTTGATAAAAGCGTAATCGGAGTGACAGTAAGTTACAAAGCTCTATCTAATATATACCTATGAACGTATTCGGCTTGGCACCGACTTCTAAGAAATCTGTAGGGTACCTAGCCATAATGTTTTATTTCAATGAATAGGGTAAAAGGTTTAAAGGTTTGGGTAGGAAATCCTAAGAAGTAGGAACCAAAATTATTTTTAACTTTTTAGTTCGGGCGAATTTTTGATGGCGGTTTTATTTTTATTTTTAAAATATTTTATTGTAATTAATGCACTGACTTGCTCTTTTTGCATTATTAATAATTGCATGATGTACCTTTTTCTCAGGGAACAAGAAAATTTTCTAAGTGAACCAGCTGAAGAGTCACAAAAGACTTATTGGTATCATAAAGATTGGAGAGATTGTGTGATTGATTCTAACCTGTTCTACATAAGGCCCGGCCATCACAATCCGACCTCTATGCCGTTGTTCAGTGAGACGCATGTTGCTGAAAATGTTAAAATCGGCTGGTTATCTTTAGGTATTAAAATTTAGTTCATCTTTGTCATTTCATATAAGTTTGTGTCTCTAAGAAAAACGGTCACTATGGCTGTTTATTCTGATAACAGTGAATAAGGTAAGGTGGCCGTGTGGTGATGGCAGAAATAATGCACTTGTCACCACCCCAACTCGTCCCGCGGGTGTCGTAAGAGTCGTCTAAGGGATTGAAGTGTCACTTCCTTTAATATAAGATTGACGATGGGTTGCAGTTTCATCATGGTGGACACATTACTACGATCGCCAATCCGCTTGCCCAGCGTGGCGATTATGGGCATTTACCTCCTAATGCGTCTGTACGCATAGTTAATTCTAAGTCCAGCAGTGGAATGAGATAGGCATAATGAATAATGTGAAGAGAGAAGGCAAACCATAAGCCATTGATTAACTGCTGCGATGGCCAAAAATCACATTTACACTTCTCGTTGTTCTACTAGGTCATGTTTATGTTGTATCTGTATTAAAATAGTACATTACGACACAAGTGCGAAAAACATGAATTTGGAAACGAGTGGCGATGTTTTAAAACACGACCGATAGGGAGTGTTTTAAATCGACACGAGTTACGAATTTCGTTTTTATACGTCTCTCGTACGACGTTTTTTAGTACAGATGGCCCTCCGAAGTTTTGGACCTGACGTAAAATGACCCACTTCTCGCTTAGACTCACACTTACAGCCTAAAAAAGGCATCATATGTACTGAAAATACAAAATTCCATTTTATGTCTTCTATTACAGGCGTTGACGTAAAGAGAAAAGTAAACGATTACTACGAGATCTGGTCGGATTCGCGGCCCGACCGCACCGATATAAAGTTGCACTCTGGCTTCTACTACCACGGCGAGAGTGCCTTACACCATGAGGTGGGCGACCTGCGAGTGCACTTCTCTTACGCTGGCCGGGAGGACGACATCGTGAGTGTAACTGAGTCAGATCATTATGGATAAAAGCAGAGCCGGATTAAACGCCCGTAGCACTTTTTATAGCGGGAACCTTGGTATACTTAGATTCTTATAAAAATACACTGCTGCAGATGACAAAATTCATTGGTGGTTCATTCTGGCGGGGTGAGATTTTCTTGAAATGTTGTACAATGTGAAAGCTGAACATGAACAATTCAATGTGTGAGAATTGGGGAACATTTATTTTTTTGTCTAAAACAAACGATTTTTTAGAATTGAAGCGTGGGGCTCACCTGTGAGCGGGGTCCGTAGCATAGGCTACTTCTGCTGTTAGGTTAATCCGCCTCTGGCTAAAAGCTCTTTCGAGAACACGACAGACGGAATGTAATTCTCAGCCAAGATTTCGATCTTGTCTCGAACCAATTCAAGGCAACATTAACCTTTTGGACGCCAATGACTGATATATCTTTAGCGTTGAACCTACGCTCAACGCTAAAGACCGATATATAAGTCTCGGTGTATACTATTTTATTGTAATTTTTGCTAAGCCCTAAGCCATTGCAGCTTGACTGTATTGACCCAAATTGCGCTTGAGTTTAATTTACTACGCTTATTTATTAATGATTGCTGTTTTACACCCACATAACTACGTATACTTCATACACTTTTGGAATATATTTATTTTTTATCCAAAACAGTCAGTATCTTTTTCTTATATGAGCATGATCATTTTTAATGTAAATGTTGCATCTAGTGATGGGTCGTAGTAATATTCCCGCTACCGGTAAGTTTCCATTTGGGAACATTACCAGTAAGTTACCAATATTACCAGTAACTTCCCAAAAACGCGGTAGGATTGAAAACTTATGATTTATGTAAAATGAAATTAATTTTTAATATTTTTTTTACATCAATAAGGTTCTTCACGCTACTAGGGCAAGCAGTCATGTGCGGGTTTTAGGTAAACTTGCTTTTTTATCGTGCACATTTCCCAATATTGTTAAAATAACACTAATACACGCTTAATTTTGCACTGCCCTATAGTCATATAATTTCGCCATAGTCCGCTATCTTAAGGTTGTCTGGAAGAGATCGGTCTTCAGCGATAAGTCCGCCTGTTGTCACCTATTTAACTTTAATGTTCTATGTGCGTTTCTTTTTAAGTTTTCCTTGTAGTGCACAATAAAGCATTTTATTATTATGAATACAGGGTGGAAATAGATTTTGGGTCAGTGAAGGCAGCTACCAGATTCCGTGCAGCTAGGCGAAAATGGTCTTAAGAGATTATCCTTCGGCTTTTCTAGTCGGAATTTTTTTTGATCCCATACAAGCTTATGATCCTGAACATAAACAGGATCGATTGGCATAAATAAAGTTTGTTTAAAATAACTATTTTACCCAACCTGTATGTTTTTTTTTTGAAAATCTGATAACTCCAATTTTCATCAACCTAAAATCGAGGGATAGTCTTTTGAGACCATTTTCGCCTAGCTGCACGGAATCGGGTAGCTGCCCTCACTGACCCAAAATCTATTTCCATCCTGTATATAAATATTGTACCGTGCCTTTTGTTAAGTATTCTCTTGAGTGGGCATTAATTTTTAGTCATTTAAATAAACACATTAAAAACAACATTAAATATACTCGTACTGACAATAAGTTATAACAACAACTGGAAGTTATCTCACCAACCAGAGCCGCAAAATCCCGTACATCGGAGTTCTGTCAATGCAGATATTCCTCCTGTACATTCTTGTTAATCTTCTGACAGTTCTGATACTGACTCTGAAGATGATTTTTCAGATATTGAGGACTTGGAGATTTTTTAGTATGTATTTCTAGTTTTCTACTCATGCTTTTCATGTAAGCTTGTAATGCGAGGCAGAGAGGTCGTAATTTTTTTATTTCATTATTAAAAAAAACATTTTGTTTGTTTTAATAAGTATTATCACTGTTCAGTTGTATAACAGGTATAAGTTGACATTTGTGTGTTGTGACTTTTTGTGAAGCATGATTAGCTAACCTAATAAATCTGGTTTTAATTTGCACAACCGCGTTATTATTTCACAAAAGGAAGTTATGTTTCCAGTAACTTTGGAAAGATACTCGGTATTATTGGGTATCTTACTGGTAACATTGGGAATTTACTAAATCAATAATGCTGCATATTTTAGATGAATGTAAAGTGTCTCGTTATATTATAGGAGAGTATTTGACACGAAAAAATATGCTCGTGCATATATATGTTTCCAATATTTCCCTATATTACCTTTCAGCGGTAACTTACTGGTAGCATTACCGGAAATATTCCCAACTTTTGGTAACTTACTGGTAACGACCCATCACTAGTTGCATCATATTTTCTTCGAAAACTAAAAACATCAAAACATTACAGTACACGGCGGTCGGCATAGTGGAGAACGGGGTGCTCCAATCATACACCCCGTCCAGCTTCCCCGCCGCCGATCCCATCTCGATACTCCGCAAGGGCTCGTTCAGTCTGAAGCAGTTACATGAGCTGGAGAGCCGTGCTGTCAATGCCAACACGTGGAAGTACCGCACACTCGGCTTTGTTCAGGTGTTCGCGTCGGCGATGACTTTGCACCCGGATTGGGTCACGCTGTGTGAGTAAACTACTTTAAATTCCTCTCTTCTACTGTATTTACACACCGCGGTCGGCATAGTGGAGAACGGGGTGCTTCAATCATACAGCCCGTCGAGCTTCCCCGCCGCCGATCCCATCTCGATACTCCGCAAGGGCTCGTTCAGTCTGAAGCAGTTACATGAGCTGGAGAGCCGTGCTGTAGACCTTGTGTTTTTAAATAAAGTCAATTTTAAACACCGTGACAAGGTGCCTTTCCGTTTGTACTAACACATATGTAAAGGGCGTGCCAGGATAAGCTAAGTGATTCTGTCCTCGACGAATTTGGGCTTGTAATTTTTATGGTTGGTGTGGCTCTCACTGGCCAGGCCTCTTTTTAATACTGTTTTACTTCTCGAGGTGATTTGTGTGATGTGAACTAATTGCTTATCCAAAAATATATACAGGGTTACGTTTTCACCTTTACAAAAAATTTTACCATATCATTGGTATCGATAATAGATCACATTTATCAAATAAAATCAACACTTTTTTAAATGGGCGTATTAATTACAAGTTGTCCGCGGTGCGGTATGACGAAGGCGGCGGGAAGGGGTGATCAATTTGATCCAAACCACCAAGCCGCGCGCGATGGCTTAAAAAAAAAACAGTTGACAGTTCATGCGTTTTGTTAGTTATGCTTATGCACGTTGATAGATGAGAAATACGTCCACGTTTCTTGTTAGATTTGCGGATAAGTTCGAACATTAGTATTTTAGTTTTTTTGTTCCAAAAATGCTAGTATATTGTATTTTGCACGACTATTATGTATGTTGATTTATTATAATGGTAAAAAAGTAACCCTGTATAGTAGCAGTTTTTCTCTTTTATATTTATAGAACGTTTGTATTTTTGTTGCAGTTTTGCAATGGGCGTTTATATCCAGCAACCTGCGCCGCTGCACTCGAGTGTGGATCAACTTGGTACTCTCATTCTCCTACACGCTATTGGTCGCCTCTATTCCGTGGTAATTATTTTTTCAGCATAAGTGAAAAAAATAACCCGATAAAGCACAGAATACATATTAGTACACAAAGCATCTCCAAAAACCCGTTTAAAGAAATAATGATTCTTGCTACGATACTATTAAGTTCAAATTCCCACCGAGCAATGCTAAATGTCACGTAGAAGTGCGCTCTGTTTCTTTCGCGTAGCTTGTACCTTTGCTGAAAAATAAGGTTGCTTCGTATTTAAAAATAATATAGACTTAATGTTTAATTACTACCTTTTTAATATTGTTTTTTATTTTTTTTATTGTTCATTGTTATAATAAATTCTCTGACAGTGGTCGAATTAGTACGTAGATATTCGACGAACAACATTCGCGAGTGCGCGACGTGCGTCACCGCTTGCCGTGAGGCCCTACTGATGTACTCCCCGGGGTGGCACACTGATAGTTCGAATCGAACTCGAACCGAACGCGCTAGTTGGACAGGCATGGCTATAGTTACTCACCTCGCATTTGCAACGCACAGTTAATGGAAAAACTACCCGTATCCGGAGTGAATGAATGGTGACATTTCCATGAATTGATTGCTTTAGATCCGAGGTGAAGTAAGTATAGCGTAGAACGTTTCGATATTGATAAAAATTCGTGGGCTGCTAGAGTCAATGATGATGAAAAAGATCCACCACATTGCCGAAAATGTCCCAGAAATGTTGTATGTTTCCTGTTTTGTTACTAGATTCCTATACATTTTTGGTAACAAAAAGGAATGTTTCATACAAACACTTTGGGGTATTTTGGGGAATGAGGTGCATCTTGCTTAGCATCAATTGACTCTACATCATTGAATCCAGCCTACCAATTTTTATCAATATCAAAGACTTGATCCAAATTTATAAACTTTTTGAGAATTACTATCACGTTCTCTATTATAATTTTAGATTACTACATAAAAGTGACGCTTTACTTGTGTTTTTCACCTATAATTAATGTTACAGCCTTCAAAATGGATTTATTTTACAAACAAACAAAATTTACTACTTTAACTTGCATAGCAAGGTTCAAGATAAGATAAAAAAAAAAATTGTATGGTGGGCGAGGCTTGTATATATTATGTTGCCTGATAATATTAATAGGAGATAAATTGTGATGTGTTTTCATCTTTACAGGTTGGTGCATAAACCTTCGTTCGGGGCGATGTTGGTCGGTGGCGCAATACTCCCCATGTTACACTACTCTACTTTACTCGCTCGTCGCCCTTACGGAGTCTAACGGAATTCATCGATGTCGTGGATTTGTCCATAGATATTTACCTGGGTGGCTGAAGGCTAATCGTATCACCAGTATGATTTTGTTACATTATTATGAATTGGATTCATGTAAAAAATATTAGGTCGCTTTTGGGCCCTACTTCTCAAATGATATGAGACTGATATTGTTAATGTTGCCATGGAAACTCATAAGATGAGCCAGTTCGAAGGCAAGAAATGAATGGCATCTATCATTGTGTGTATGGGGCCGTGCTAAACCAACCTGTATCATTTTGACATCCACACATAGATACTTTCTATATATCGTCGCTTGCTACCCACATCACAAACCTTAAGGGTGCGGCTCCAGTGACGCGAAGCGGAACGGAGCTGTGCAAAATTGACCAATTACATTATACATTCTTCAAATTCGAATTCGAAACACTGGGATGCGGTCTCATTGGCCGAGCTCCGTTCCGCACCGCGTCAGTGGAGCCGCACCCTTATTGAGCTTGACGTGGGACTAGGTCGATTTGTGTAAGATGTCCCAAGATATGTATTTATAGTGTACTGAGGCCGGCGACTTTACGTACCTACATATTATTTGTGTAGGATTACCAATATCTACAAAATACTGAAACACATGTAGATATTTATTACAGATATATACTGTTCTTACTAGATGATATTGATAAGTTAATTGGATCGACGTATTGATCGAGACTGCGAGCATATTATTTGCTAGGCTGTGCTATCTACGAATGAACTTGTATATACGAGAACGCGTACGTGCGTTGACGGCAGTAAATGCGTTAAAGTATACCAACAGATGATCACTTAGAGGGCTGCGTACGAATCGCGATAAATCTAAAATCAGTCTTCATGATTCTGTTCTCAGTGGTTTGGCTCTCAATAATTATAGTAAAGATGTGTAAACAACTATCACCAAGTCACAAATATTTGTGATAAACACAGATAAATGCCTTCGCCGGGACTCTAACCCGGAACCTCCTGCTTTGTAGGCAGGTTCACTATCGACTTAGCTACAGAGGCTGTCAAAAGGATTGGGCTCAAACAATACAATTCACCTGGTTTTCGACTCGTTACTCTAAATATCCCGAATGCAGAAAAGAGATTAGTCCCCACAGACTTAAAATATTTCTTTCAGAAAAATCGATGCCTGTATACTGACTGGTATATAATAAACGACGCAACAGGTGCAGATTTTTCGAATTTCTGCTATAGATATATGTCATGTCATGAGCTCATGAGCATACCTCGCAACGGATGTAGCAAAACCGTAGCATTTGACAGTTTGATGCCAGGGTTGGCGATTACGATGACGAATTTACTTACTCTACTGCACGTATGATTAATATTCCATAAATAACAAAATCCAATACGTACGGTTAGTGAAAATGTCACAGAATAAAAGCTTTCCAGATCTAATAGGCTTAATTTAACAGGAAAACTACCACAAATTAAAGACGGTTTTAAAAAACAATCCGGATTATGCTGCGGCTACGGCTTTAAACAATCTTTTATAAGAAGCTGAGTTAATAAGAAACAATAATAAATCAATACATTTCAAAATTATACATATTTCAATTATTTACCATTGACGGTAGATGTTTTTGAGTTTCAAATGGATTTACACAAGAAGGCGACGCAATTTGAGTGCAACAAATAATAAAAATGTGATAATTTATTTTGAAGATCGATATAACATTGAATACTATTGCAGCGGTGTTTTTTGTATTCGTAGTAGTGACAACCCTGACACACTTTGCTACAGATTTGCCGGTTCGAATACGGGGTATGGTCATGAGACAATCTTACACAAACCGATCCCTAGAGGCTTCTATTGTGGGTACTGAGCAATCTACACAATTCATGGATCCGAAACTATAAGGGTTCCTAGTCAACCTAGTTTACTACTGAACCCTAAAAATTACTGAATGATTGGGATTTTTTCCCGTTTCGCAGCTAGTTACCAATTTTTAGTTACGAAACGGTACTAAACCCGCCTGCCGCCTACCCCAAAATGAATCTCACTCCACAACACTCCAAAACCGACTCCTCAGTAATTGAGGTTGAGATGAGGAGTTGATGTAGCGTATTTTGAATAGTATTACATTTACCGCTCTATATCACAGTAATTACTTAATAGTAAGAATCTAAGTAAATAATTCGAAAATCAAAGATGTAGTATCTTATAAAATATAAACGGGTAAACTCACGTGTATTTAGTCAGTACACGACACACACTCGTGAGTTTAACCGTTTAATTATTTTTATAGTTCTTATGTCTTACGAAAGTTTAAATTCAATTGCAGTATATTAATATCTTACCTACTCTAAATTATGTACAGTCAAGTGCAAAAATAAGTAGGTATCGAAAGAATCCGCTCACAAATATGTTACGACGTTCTTATTACACAGAATTAGATTGCACTGGGACATACTTTTGAACATTATTGTGTACACCTTATTTTGTCTTTGACTGTACATACTTGCTAACCCTGTCGGGAAAATTCATATACTTAATACAGTGACTAGAACTATCGGTGCAAAACTTTTTGAGACGGCGTAAGTAATGACGCATAGGAACAAGTGTTCAACCAAGAAAAATACGAATATTATGGGTAAATTAGTGTCGAATTTAATAGTAGGTATGTCATTGACTGAGTGTGTACTATTTTTGTGGATGTAATATGCTCTGCAAATTTTTGACAAGATTTGCACCAATAGTTGCGATCATATTTATCTAGTACTTAATATCTACTTTTATGAGATCTTTAGTCTTCGATAAAGACGATAAGTGAATATTTTTTGTTACTGATGTACGGTTGGGATCAAAAGTGAATGAAAGGGAATTAATTTATAAAATGGGTACGCACTTTTGCAGCCAGCTGGTACGTAGTATGAAGTTACTATTCATATCTAGTCATTAGAAGAATTAACATATGAATACATAAAATAGTTCTAACGTTTAAAGCGTACAATTTGATGTTTACCGTTAAAAAAAATTATTAAACAGTAAAAAAGTGTTGTAGCGAGGTCTAGTACTTACGTGTTGTTCTTTCAAGAGTGTTGTAACGCTTCATATAAACAGATCAATTCTAAAATTCCAGTACATTAGCTATAAAATAGTATATTTAACATAAGTAAAAAAAACCTAAGTGGCCAAGGCCGGTCTAAATTAGCGCTCGTGTCCTGGTCCTGCCCAGGTTGATCGAGTGTTCAAAGATGTATTTTTCACTCTTGGCCAGCTGAGAAGTGTATTAAATTTAGTAGAAAATAAATATCATAATACCGTTCATATTTTTGTGTATCATGGAACCAAGATAAGTATTCAAATATCTATTGATTGATTTTTAAAATTTTAGGTATTAATAAAATAACGATTGTTTGAATTAATGTTTGATTTTGTTACTACAAATAGGGATATAATGTACATTATTTTTATTTATTATTATTATTCTGTATACGTTTTTTCTGTTAACTTTTTTACTTGATGATGTTATTTGCCTGTCTACAATTTTATAAAGGTGCTTATTTCATGTTTAAGTTATTAAGGTTTAACAATTTTGCTAATACGCTTGGGCGTACGGGCCAAAAACAATTACATCATAAATCATAATAATAAGGGTTCCTTTTTATTAAAGTATGGCAATTTAAGTTCAAAATTCATAATTATATGCATTAGAACAGAATCAGTTAATTACTTAAACTACTACTGTACTGTAAACCATCATTGATGTTACTAACTAAAATAGACGTTTTAATCTAAAAGTAGGATATGCATCAAATAGTAGTTTCAATATTTAAAATCTTAACTGTTTGAATTCTAGACGTTGATAAGTAAGGAGTAAGCACCATTGGGATGGCTAGCAAAGATGACAGTCGTCTAAAGCAACATTGGGTTGGCATGGCAAATCTGATAAAAAAACGAGGTATTTATAGGAGATTTGTCACATTTTTTGACTTTACGGTAAACGATTATCAACTTGGCTAGTCCCCTAGTGCGTTATTGTGTCGCTATGATTCATGTTTATACTGGTAGTTAGTTTATTCCTCGCGTTTTTTTTACTTTATCTTACCGAGCTCTGGGTTGTGGTCGTTGTAGTTACAGAAATATCATATTGTCTTATTATACCTATGTCAATTGTCGGAAACTTTGTTACATGCATAATTTGAATACCTCTAAGTTGGAGTAAGTATATTTTTGTATCCCGTAAATAAACCCTATTTTAAATACATATGTTGTATTGATAACCAATATTTTCAATTATGACCTGGATAAGATTCTCCGAATTCGCGATTCGGGTTAGTGGAGCAGGATAGGTCAGTGACTTTGGTTGACTGACAGCGCGGCCACGCAGGCGCGCAGGCGGGCGCGCCCGAGGGCCGGCGCCCCAGCTCCCGGCGCCCGGCGCCCGGCACATCGAGTCCCGATCTCGTTTCCAATAGTCCTTTTCTCCGCGTGTTCCGTGTGACGGCACACGAGCCTAACTCATGTCGCCTCCATACTTCCCGTAACAAAAAAAACACAATGAAAGTGATATTTTTGATAATTGTTTTAATAATTCCATTATTTGTAGTTATAATAGGTTGCATAAATATACTCGTCCACAACTTCTGGAGAACCCCGAAAGAAGTACCCGCGAATATCTCTTTGCCTACCCGAATAGTTCAGATCGTTTCGAGAACGGCTCTTAACGTCCCAAGCAATAAATTAAATGTTAATAAAATGCGCCGGTCAGCTGTGGCCCCTTTTAAAAGAAACAAAATTACACAGGAATACGTTCAAAACAGATCCACGACGCCGACAAATGTGATTAGGAAGATAGAAGGCAGCCCTAGATTTCCAAATATTCATGATGTCGTTTTAGAATTGGACAGCACCAAGTACATTTGCAACGATTCGGAATCGGCCGAATGCGCCGCCCTAACGTCTATCTTCGGGGAATCCATTCAAAAGGAGTTGAACAGAGTTTTGACTTATGACAGCAACGTGTTCCGGTCTGGCGTCGAGAAGCTTAATACTTACAATGTACGATTTAACGGTTCATATGGGCAACTGCGATCGCGGAACGAGCTGATGTGTGCGCTGGGTAAGGTGAGGGTGCGCACGGTGTCGGGGCCGGAGGCGTTGGCGCGGCTCGGCCTGGCGGCGCCGCCCGGCGCGCTGCGGCGCGGGCGGCGCTACGGCTCGTGCGCCGTGGTGTCTAGCGCGGGAGCGCTGCTCGGCTCAAGACTCGGACGCTTGATTGGTAATTATAATTACTAAATATGCTTTCTTTTAACCTATTTATTATTCTTGAAATTGATTACCAGTGTAATAATGATCACGATGGATTTTGCGATTGGTAACTCAAAAGGGAACAAAAAACCTTTGTCGTATCTGCGTATTCACTTTTTTTCTCTCAGAATGGCCTGTTGAAGTTGAATTTCAGTATCAAAAGGTCTACGTAGTCCCAAAAGGGGACGAAAAAAATTAAACATCTATTTTGAGTTTGCGCAAAGTTAAGGTTGCGCGTTTGCAACGTAGGTACAGTCGAGTGCATTAATATATAGACACATTTGTAAGGGATCAGTCTTATTTTGTTTTTCCTTGGCAATTGCGATCCTGATTTATGCCTAGTAGGTTTAAGGGGTCTACTGCGAATCGCTTATTTGTCGTATCACTTATGATTCACTTTTTTGTCATAGAACTATGTGGACCGCAATATACGGCCAGTTGGCTCGAGAAAATCCGATCCAGCAGCAGATATTGCTCAGCGGGTAGGGTGTTCACAATGATCTTAAATCTTAACACACTCTTATGCTCTTAGCAATAAGCTTTGCAATATCTGCTGCTGACTGTACCTATTTCTTTTTACTGCCACACCTTTCTTTCTGCGCATAATTTAGCGCTTGACAACCTATTTACTGCCTTAGTCGACGTTCAAGTTAAATATTGTTTTACTCGCTTAGATGCGTGCTTTGGTTCATGCTGATATATGTATCATTATTATTATTAAAGGTTTCTTTCGACACATCTGCGCGACTTCGTGAGTAAAGCAAACTGTACCTACAGTTCGGACATTAGATTACGAGAACCCGTGCTCTCGGTGCAGGGCGTGGCGCATTTACCCTGTCGCTATTTCGACTAATAAATACCTACTTTGTTTGTCAGCACTGCAATTCGATACTTTGTTGCAGATAACGCCTTAAGGTGCTTTTGGCGTAAAACCCTAAACAGATTAATTAATTAGTCCAATATTTTGTTACCATTGAACAGGCCACGGGTCTTCCTTTGTTTCTTTCTAGGACCTATTTTATTTTATTTCGCTCTTCCAAAATGTATTCCGATACGTCCCTTACTTTTTTACGTTTCTTAAACCCAACATGGGTTACGTTTTTTCTGGGCATTATTTACGCTTGAGGATCGTGGAACTTAAATTAAACAATTTATATTAAATATTACCGATAACGAAATAAAATAAAGTCTCAAAGATGTCTGCATCGAACATACTGCACTGAGCGATTTTCTTCTATTATTACTTATTTATAATGAATATGTTGGCAATAGTATAGCAATAAGTATAACTTAGAAACTATTAAATATGCCACATGCGTGCGTTTCTAATGAATAAGTAGGTATTACCTACCTACCTACATCACAACACACTCTTCCTTCTTGCCACTATGGCCTGTCTTTTTGAGTCACTTTGTTCATTGCCATTAGATACTACCTACATATTACTGAGTGAATCATCGTGTTTTCGACTTAGTAATAACCGTATACACATGAGCAGTGCTGTCTTAGTGTGTAAGTATTTCGTTAGACACTTCAATGTTTGTATACAGTTAGTGTCCTCAATTATATTTTAGTAACTATTTTTTGTGAGTTAGGTACCTACATATAGGTGCTCGACTCGTTCTTGTTGGGGCAATAGCCGGCAATTAGCGCAAATTCGGTATGCAGAAAGATTTTGTGTTATTTGGCAAAAATTTGAGATTAAATAAACCTAGTTCTTCTACAAATAAACTTAAATATATGTAGCTATAATGTACCCAATACACTGAGCGGTCTTTATTCGCCAAGAGGAGCTATGAGCTGCTATGCCTTTTGATTGTTAGGCGGCCCAGCCTTCCGGCACATCCAAAGCCATAATGTACAAATATTTAGTCAAGGTATAAGATAATATAGATGTGCACAAAGTGCCACATATATGTATGTACAAGCCTATTAATCACTACGTAGTATAAAACGAAGTCGCTGTCGCTATCTGTCCGTAACTATGTATGCTTATATTTTTTAAAATACGCAATGGATTTTGAAGCGACTCTTTAATACCTAGAGTCCTATATATATAAAGTGATCCAAGAGAAAGGTTTTAGTATCAGCATTGTATCCGCTCAAAAGCTGGGGCGGGTCACTAGTTATTATACTTATTATTTATTACTATAAGGTCATAAATGCATTTTGCACTTCGCGTGCGTCTGTATATATATTGACTTTCCTGTACCAACGTATAATTAAATCAGGAACAGAGTTCGATGTCTTACTTCCAGGTAACCTACATTCGATATTAGTCGATACATCACATATTCCATTGACCCAATTAAAATATTGAATATAATGATGAATGCATCATGCTCGGGACCCGCCAGCAGCACTAATTACAAATTAATATATGTGATTGATTTTACGTATCACAGTTTATTGATGTATAGTAATAAATTATCATTTCATCCAATTAAATAGGTACATAGAAATCATACGATTGTTAATCATAGTTGACCAAAAATCTATCACTAATTACGTTCAAAGCGAGCTTCGTAAAAACTTGTCGTTCAAAAAGTACATAAGTAATAGCTACGTAAGTTTTGATAAAACCGTAGCTACCTCTTCCATACAACAGCTGGTACCTGCAAAGTAAATAGTATTTCTTAACTTCAGTACTAAGTATGTGTTAGTCAACTATGCATGGTTATGTATAATATGTATCCTTCATAATTAGGAAACCAATCTATTATAGGTAGATATCTAGCATGACAGTGCTATACCTCCAAGTATTAAAGTAGTTGGAGGTACCGTGAGTACCAGGTGATCGACCGAGCATTGTGCACTTATCATCGGATCTGCGCGCGCGCTTTGTGCCCACATTGACATGCGCGACCGAACCTCTTCGCCGAACGGCCCAAATCGTAATACGAATTACTTGAATTATTATTGTTCAAGGGACTTCACTGATTACTCAGTCGAAAAGGAAACAATCAAGCTTTTATTATAACACGTGCCCAGGTATCGTGGTTAGCGCCTTCTTTGTCATTTCTGATGGCGATCGTAGGTCGAGTCGCTATCTATCTGCGTCGATGTAGTTAGTATCTGCGATGGTTTATTCATGCTTTGCTCTACTAGGCTGGCACTGTTCTGAAATGCGCGTCAGCTCGATATTATGCTGATATGGTAGTTGATTATGTACCGGCAGCTTATAAACAAATGCTGTGGCGCCTCCACTTTTCTGTAAAACCTCCGCGTATCGCGAGGGAAATCCATTTAATGGTGCGAAAGATATTCTGCAGATAAACGGTTGTATAAAACTTCTAGCAATATAAAAAACTTTTCATCACACCTGCTCGTAAAAAGTGTTATTATACGCAGGCATACTTGAACGTAATGAGCTGTATTATGTCCATGGGCATAATGGATTTTCATACAACATTACGTAGCACTAGCGCGGCGCGCCGCGCGCCTCGCCGAGATTCCTTTTATGAAATTGATGAATTTAAGTCATCCCTGATTTTGAGAAATGATTTAGACCATTTTAGAGTAGTTTTGTGTAAATATATAGTTTTATTTACTTTTTTTGTCTCACAGGTGTGATGAAAAACATTGTGTGTGCCACGGGCGGTACAAGAATTATGAACTCGTGTGAAGTAAAGCCCGTGCCTTCGGCTTGGGCTTTACTTTCACACTCGTTCACAATTTCTTATTTACCGCCCTTAATACACAATGTACTATTAAACGTGTAAGTATAGTGGTTTATTTTAATGTATTAGGTACTGATAGTGGGTATTGGGTTCCCGCTTGCGAGTTTGGTCGCCAACGCTCAAAGGAGATACACTAGGTCAATGATGGGGGAATTTAATACAATTTTGTGCCTAGGCCAAATAGCAGCGTACGAGGCTATCGGACGCATATCGTTTGTCGTTATATATGCTTTATACCTACCTACACCACTCGGCTTTATACAGGGTGGTCCAAACTTTGACGTCAAAAAATTTTTTTTAGATTCCTCACGTCATGAGCTATCAGAAAATACCCCATGTATGTTAGCCGATTTTTTGTAGTTTACGAGTTACGAATTTTTGAAAAAATTTTTTTGAGAAATTCTGGAATGAAGAAATTTAAATAGAATGAAGAAATAAAAATAGCTCATGACGTGAGGAATCTAAAAAAAATTTTTTGACGTCAAGGTTTGGACCACCCTGTATATAATTATGAGTACACAGGTTTAGGTTTCAGCCGAGAAAGCTGATCACGTGGGTGCGATCCCCACCTCGGACGTTGATGAAATAGATTCTTGAGAAAATTCTTTTGTATATGACATTTAATATTTATTTATGGCAAATAACTAGTAGTGTGACTACGTAAATAAACACTAATCAAAAATGGTCAATAAAGTAATTCGATTTTTTCCATAAAACCTTGTTATAATAGTTTTAAAGGGTTTGTTTGCCACGATGTGGACACTGACGTAGTCGGAAAAGTATAGAATTATTAGTAATTCACTAAGTTTTTAATACAATAATTGTGGAATACATTGTTCCCGGAAAATGTTTGACGTATGTAAGCCTTACGATTACTAATTCCATGAAGTAATGCTTTTTTCAATATCCATATTTTACTATTGTCATACCTATTCAAGTTATAATACTTAATGCTGAACTAAATTAAACAAAACTGTGCATAAAAATAACAGTTAAGACACTAGTTTCTTAAAGAAATTGATTATATTTGACATAAATAACCTTTAGATATAACATACTAAAAATAAACTAACCCGTAACTATACAGCGTGTATATTTGATATAACCGCAAACTTTAGGGGGTCTTAGTATAGGCATTAATTAATATATTTATCGCAAAATTATTTAAAAAAAGCAAACTTTTTTCTTTCATATAAAATAATTCAGCACGCAATGTAAAGCTTTGTTGTTGTTTGTTGACAATAAACATCGTAATATCACAACTGTCACTAGTGATAAGTGTACGCCATACATTGCTGCTAAAAAAAAAATCAAAAATTAATTACGCCATGGTAGTTAACGCTAAATTAATAATTGTCATAAAAGTTAGACTATAATACTTAAATCTACGTCTGGTTACAATATGCGGCTATATTTCATATACACACTGTACATATATTACATGGGGAGGTCTTTGCATTTCCTGACAAAAATATAACACTGCTAATATTTATCGAACACACACTGTTAACTTCGTTTTAAATAAACAGTCTTAATTATTAAAATAGGTCCGTTAACTCATTCATCGCTAATTACGACACTTAGCTTCGACACACTTCTACAATACATTTTCGCTACATAGCGGGAAACGTATGATATCGGCAGATCGGCTACGACGTAGCGTTTTGAGCGTAGTTAGTAGTTACTGTCACCATCAGATGTATCGGAACAGCCGGGGTACTCAATAACATCTGAGCATACTTATTTTGTCACGGCATTAGAGTGCATGTTGAGATATTTTTGAGTACCGTGGCCGCTGAACGCCGACAAACATATGTAATGGCGAGTGTAGATACTTATTTGTGTTAAAAGGCAGGTTCTAAAATACTATTTATATTATTATTTATTACTTATGCTATTTATATTATTGTAACATAAAAACTGAAAAGTAGATCAGGCATCTGACTCCAGCACTTCAATTATGCATATACACCGTGGTCTCTAATAACCCGAAAGATTTTAACGGTGTGTTCCTGACCACATTTAGAAACAATAATGTCGTATAAACTTTTCTGGATATCGCCTAGTTTCAGAGTTATTACCAATTAAAGAAAAACATATTTTCTAATTGTAACTCGGTATAAAAGGTCTTTTTAACGCCGTTGGTGCCATTATGAAGAATAGTCTCACTAACCTCATTAATAGATGTCAAAAAGTGAGAAATAAAACCTTTTAAAAATGAGATTTTTGTAAAGAAAAAACCTTAACACTCATTGTAAGTGCTAGTTTTATGAATAACTTTTACTTTTTGTTAAAATACATTCAAAAATTAAATAACAATTGAAAGAAAAAAAAAATTTTTTTTTCGTCAAAAATGGCAAAAGTTTTATAATATTTTTTGTTTGTTTTACATCAAAAATGAGAGGTTGAAATCTTTCGGGTTATTAGAGACCACGGTGTATAGGAATAACGAATACAGATTCCCGAAAATTACGATTTTAGATGTTACCTATTAATGTTATATTATTATGATAAGTTAGTCCATGACATACGAGTATTATAAACAGAACATATTTTCATCTTGATCGATTGAACTACGGTGGCAAGTTGTGTTGACATTTGTGTAGGTAGGTACTCGACTATAATGTAATTAAAAAATAAAACTAACCAACAACCTACCTACGAGTTAAATGACGCAAATAAATACTTAGTATAAAACGATACGAGCGTAAAAAATAATAGTTGGTACATAGGTATTACACGTGCTATTACAATAGTAAAGATACCAATGAGTAATACTACTTAATACTCCTTGAATTACAAGTAAATACAAATAGGTATAGTTCGTGAAATATAAAATGGTTACTTTCTACCTACGTTATAGTAAGATTAAACATTCAATTTATATTTCTCGAACTATTTTTACATTTTACCCGAACGATCCTACGCATTTTGGTCTGCTCCGTAAAAATTAAATTCCGCTCCAATATTAAATTGAAATACGGAATTATTTTTAATGTTTATTTTGACACAAACTGTACATAATTCTTAATAACTAAAATAAACGTATAGGTGTGCATAAGGTACACATAAACTGCTATTAGCTACTTCATAAAACACACAAAATATGTAACGTCGGAAATTGATGTTATAGATAACAATAGCAAGTATTTTGTACGAAAATCAGCAGACAACTATTATTATTGCGTTATTGTGGCTTTTAAGGTGAGTTTACCGGTTATATACGGTACAATGCAGTTCCATCATCCAACGATGAACTGTTAAGAAATGAATAAAATATTTCTTATTAATTATTACAGTGTAATAGATAGGTACCTATTTGTTAGGACACCTGGTTTTAGCGTGAAAGCGTGCAGACGTATTGCTTATTCATATATTTTACAGGACATACTCGTACTGAAATAACCTCGATGCAAGTGAAATGACTTATTTATGTTAAATATGAAAATCCCCAAGGTATCCTTGTTGTTGAAACGAAGCCCACTGGCAGACCAAAGGTAAAAGTTAAGATGATTCACAAAGCAAGCAATATGGACGTAGACTGTTAGTCATGCAGTAACCACAAGTACCTAATGTCATTGTCCTTTTTCGCGAAAAATATGTACACCGATAAAACAGGTGCTTAGCCATGAAAATAACTCTTAACCCTTTAATGCTCAGGGTTCTTTTTGATGTCGTAAATTGTCGTACCACAGAGCGCCAAGGGCAACTAACCGCATGCCAAGCCATGAACGAGAGCCATGTGTATATATTATCTAAGTATAATCTTCGTGATTCCATAAGTTTATAGCTTGTTATCACTGGTGATATCGGACCATGGCTTACATTTTTGTACTGAATAAAGTGGGCCAAAATAAGTAATAGATGCCTAAATGTTGCCTATTTGAAATAATAAATAGCTTGGGACATCTTTACACAAATCGACCTAGTTCCACGGTAAGCTCAATTAAGGCTTGTGGTATGGGTACCAAGCGACGATATATATAATAAATATATACATATAGATACTTGAATACTCTTACATAGACAGCCACGACCAAGGAACAAATATTTGTGATAAATAAATACACAAATTCGGGATTCGAACCCGGAACCTCCAGCTTCGTAAGCAGGGTCACTACCAACTAGGCTACGGAGGCTGACAATTTTCTATCATACTCGTACCTATAACGTCTTAATTATTAGGTATAGTATTTTTAACGCTCTAAAAATTTGTAATCTACATATTTTCAGAAATACGTTTTTAATTAACTTGGAAACGAAAGCTAGAATATAAAAAATCAGAGTTTTGTATTCATGAAAATACGTTTTGCTACACATAAACAGCAGTGGGCGATTGAAGTAGAATTGGCGTAATTTTATAAATAGCTATTAGTGTTTATTTAACAAATCTTATGGACGAACACGACGAAACTATGTAATAGGTACCTATGTTGTGGGGTACTGCTTTATTATTTTGGTTATTTGTCCCTAAAAAAGGCTCATTCGCATGCATTGGAAGAATACAAAGATGGTTAATGTTATTAAAGTCGTTAATAATACAGTTAATGTGTCTAGTCTACGCCTCAGTTCACGTGCACAGCCTGTGTAAAGATTCCGAGTACCTAGGTACGTTTATGATGCATCTTGCTAATGTCATACGTTTAAATATCTACTGTAGAGGATCTACCTCTAAGTACTTACTCTTTTACTCGTGATGGGGTGACGCGTAAGTACCTAAAGCACAGTAATGTAGTATCCAATAATGGACGATTAACATTTAGAACTTACTTAATATTTAGTCCATGCATGTTGACATGGACGGATGGATGGACAGATCACTGGTTTCACCGAACTAGTCAAAAAATATTTTCGTAAGAAGTTTGTCGTATGTCGTCTTCCTAGATTTTTTAAACTTTTTTGGACAGCCGGTTCAATAAATGCCCTGGGAGACCCATTTTTTTATTCTACTGATTCAATTCTTGTTCAAGAATGTTTGAATTATTCTAAAGAGCTAGCTGATTATGTGCTATAAGTAAATACATACAAACATTTTCGAAATTCATATCAGGTTTTTGCTCCATACAAAATAACGGTTCGAATTCCGTTCTTCTTCGTTCTTCGGTTTATATATTTTTTTGTTAATGGAGTAATCGAACAATATGTTTTTAATAATTACATAAAATGTTGAATACCACATCAAGAGCGTAAAACATTTTAAAATATTGAGCTATAGGTTTTTCTAAAAAACCGGTTCCGATCCCTGATTCATATAGATACAAGAGTACATACAAACTATGTACACCTGTGCAGGGATCGGAACCGGTTTTTTTTCAAAAAACCCCGATATAGCTCAATATTTTAAAATGTTTTACTCTTTATGTAGTACTCAAAATGTTATGAAAATAATTGTACGGTGAATTTAATTTTTTGTCAAATGTTAAATACTTGAAAGCGATTGCTAGTAATGCGTATTATTACCCTTTTTCGTAAAAGCCCGGGTCATGGAAACACACTGTGTAACGAGGATTTTAATATTTTTTATCGAATCAGTATAAATATATCCTGGTATAATCTGATGTTAAAAAGAATTCTACCCGTCATATAGAATATTTGAAAACTTTCTTTAATTTCAGCCCGTTTGCAGTATCTTCTATAAAAAAATACACACACATTGTATCTTACCAAAATCAGTGGCAAATCAAGATGTTATTAATTTAATTTTGATTGTTAAATACAATTAAGTATAATAACGCCTAATATGTTTTTACCGCAGTGGCTCGAAAATGGCGGTATTGCTGCTTGAAACTAGAAATGCAATTATGGGAATGAAAAACTCGTTCCGATGCAAAATAAAACTCGTGTTAAACTGGTATAAAAATATTAAACCAATAATCAATTTAATATTCTTTTAATCAAATGAGTGGGTATCTAAATTATATTTTTATATAATTTTACGAGTAGGTACTACGTATTAAAATTCGTTTTTTTATATTGTGTACGAATATCTAGAATATTTTATAGAGTATTCTCATATAGTTTCAGAAAGTTCTTTATATTAATTTAAAAAGTTAGCTCGTTTGAATGAGGTTTGAATTTTTCAACTATTAGTCATTATTAGTGCGTTTTCTTGCCGATTTATATGTTCTTGCCACTGAGGTGAAAAGTTGTATGTACTTATCACACGAGAGCTAAGATATTTGTATCTCGTATATTTGATTCGACTAACTGACTCGCTACGCTCGTGATTCAATTAGAGAATCTTTCGCTTGCTCGGGACTTAACATGGACACTAGCTAGCAGCAAAAATCTACTTTGCTCTCTTGTTAAACAAATGAGAATGATTATTGTCCCTGCTTTATAAATACTGACTAAAAGCGGTGAGCCGTATAAGTATAAGGAATGTGTTTTTGTCATTTTATCTACGGAACGGAACCCCGAAAGTAACAAGTGGCATCAGTTTGACAACTCACCATCTTACTTTATGTAGGGATTTAACTTGTACCTATAATAAGACATCAATTACAAGACCTTGTTTTCTGTTAGGTACCTAGTTTGAATTCTCTACTTTTTCATAAGATACGTGTAAGTATTGACTTACGAAGTGCTTGTAAAAATACCTGATCGGAATTAAACCGTCCTTGAGGAAACATTTCCACTGGCAAAACCGCCACAAGGTAAATTTCTTTAATAGGTAATACATTGTTCTTGACTCATGGTTGCATGATGCTTGTCATTCAGTTTCTGGTTCAAAATTTGTGAGTGAGTTCTGGCTACTAATATTCATAAACGAGTTATGTTCGTTTCTCGTTTGTTGTAAAAACATACGCTTACAGTTCTCGTTAGTGTTACCTTTTGTTTAAACATGCTATTTCTCCGCAGTTCCTTCCCTGTTTGCACGTATTATTCTCACAATGCTGGAAAGAAACAAAAGCTGTTTTTATTACTATAGTTCATATAGGGCAAGACGATAAGGAAACCCTTCATCGAAATATCAAGATCTTTCTATTGCATTCAATATATTGTAATAACCGTTATAGAATTCCATTTTTCTAATTCGGTTATATTGTGGAGCCGGAAAGTCTGAAGTCTTGGAACGTATACGGGTGATGCCTTAATACTAAACATAGCTAATTATAGAACCAGTGCATTAATACTTATTGTTTTCACTGCAGGATTTGCGCTGTGAAGTCATCAACCCACGCGTGCAAGGGCTGTGCATTATTCATACGAGGCGATGGTCCTATTGTGCTGAGCTGAGTTGCTCCGACCGTTGCTGCGATTTACTGTGTGACCACAGGCGAAAGCGGAATTATGCCGCTCATGTTTGTGCCAGACTATATTACGATCCATAAGCAGCTGACCATCCATTACGAATAACCGCAGTGTTAGCTGCTTAAATCAAATATCGGCTAAGAATTGACCGAAAATAATAATTTCATGCTGTTTTTATAGATAGATTGTTTGTCAGTCTTAAATTATAAAACGCATTTATCATTGCGTAGGAAGGAATTCTTAGTTCCAGATGAAATCGATTAATACACTATTACACCTTAAAAAAACAACGCAATATACCTATTTTTTGCTATGAATTAGTTGATCAATGATACAATCACGGTTAATATTATGATAAGTACGAAGCGGTGTTGCAATCGCGGCACGCTGTAAATTGCCGACAAACAATAGAATAAGTGCTGCTTCCACGCACCACATACATAATTGAACAGTTTTATTTTCCATTAAATTGTACTGGATTGTCTCGGCATTTTCTTTGCTTTCGTGGCGACGAGCGCGTGACTGGCCCTTCTGATGTACAAGTAAACAATAAAACTTACCACTTAAAGTTATTTTTACATGCTTTTATAGGTACGTATGTTAGTTGACTGTTAAATACCCGATGTTATCTTCTGTGTTGAAGCTGCTTCCTGTAGAGTACATACTAAGTAATTTTATAACTTGACGAAACTTATTCACTACAGTATGTGTGGAAAGAGGAGGCGTCTCCCTGCAAGGCACTCCTATATATCTCACGTGCCTTCAAAACCTTACCTTGTCAACTTATTCCGAAAGGACAGCGTCAAGTGTGATTTTCTCTTCTAGGGAAACATGTTTTTTGTATTTAGGATGAAAGACGGATAATATAAGCTTAAGCCATATGAAAATTTTCGGAGGATTACGAGTAAAACATGGGTGTATCAAGTGGTTAGAAAGATATTAGACGCTAATTTAGCTCCTACCTGCGATAACAAAGATACGGAAAAAATGGCGAATATCAATATTTTGCGGAATACTCTCTATTTTAAAAATATTCTGGAACAGTATTGTGAATCCTGGTATGAAAGTAGTATCGAATAAATTTATCTTGATAAAAACAGTTCGTTTTATTATATCAAAAAATAATAGTTAGAGCCTAAAATGGGTCACTTTCAACCCTTAATTTAGTTACTGTGTTTAGTTATGAACTTATGATTCTTAAATAGATAGCAACCTATTTAAGAATCATAAGTTCATAACTAAACACAGTTTAAAACCAATACCCTTACCTAGGTAATAGATATGCGGATATTATCGATGCCATTAGTCCTCATATCGTCCTCGTAATTATCTTCTTCGTAAGTTTTTAAACGAAAGACCTAAAACAAGTAGGATTAAGGTTGCCTATAAAAAGTAGGCCAGGATTTCCTAATCTCGAAGGGAAAAATGAAAACATTCAGTTCGTCACTTTTCAAGGTTATTTTCGCGATAAACAACAATGCATCTCCGTTATTAGGTTCTATTTTTTTGGGTCTGCTCTCGATTCTTGTTTTGCAATTTACTCTAAAGGTAGGCATAGTTTAAACAGTTAGCTTGGGCCTTGTGCTGACCACAATATAATGGTTTATCGATTGTCACGGTCGTCGTGATTGGAAATGGCTGTTACGATTGATAGAAAAATTAGTCAGCAATTCTCGGAGGTTCATAAAACTCATAATACTCCTGCCTTCATAAAGGAAAAAAGTCTGTTGTGTTCGGATTTTAATGGCACATACATCCTTTTACAAAGGCTCATTTGTACGGTAAAGCGGAAGTGAAACATCAATACTTAGGGGAAATCCGATTGATTCAATACTTAACATTGCAGTTTTACCGTAGCATGCTAACGCCGCAGGGAAACAACATTACATAAGACAAATAATAGTAATCATGAAATATGATTGAATTATAATAAAGTTATTAAGGTATCTACTATTATATTTTTTCGCAGGGTATCTATTTATAATTGGTCACAGCGCCATCCACGCGTCGTTCGAATTTGACATAGACGGGATGAATTGTGTGGACATTTGAAATGGGACGTTCCCGGTAAATTCCCAATGTTACTATAAGGAATGTTACTATATGGGAACATTCTTAACACAGTTTTGGGAATATGACCGGGAACGGCACATGGAGAGACTTCGTCCTCTATGTGTCTATGGCACCTAAATTATGCATAATGTCCTAAATCTGATAAGACATAAGTTATCAAAGCTTTAGGTACCTAAATCGTATGTTATTTAAACTTTCTAATGCTTTCCTTTTGTTTAGACTCCCACGATATGATTGTACGATTCAACAACGCACCGACTGAGAACTACACTGAGGATGTCGGCTCTAAAACAACTTTTCGCATCGTGAACTCTCAGGTATCTTAGTCTACATAATTTTGCTTGCGCTTATTGACAGTACTACATACGACCCCAAAATTAAGGCGTATAATATATATGAGCATATACCTAAGGTACATTTTAACTGACGACCTATACCTAGTCGGTCCTCAAGTTCTGTCATAAAGATTTTGTCTTGTAAAACATTGTAAAAAGGACGAATACAAAAAACGTAAACACGTTTTGAAAGCTTATTTTATGGTGATAAAATTGCGTTATAATTGTTTTGAAATGAATATTCACATTTTTGTGCCATTCTTTTAAACTTGAGATTCTCGACCGTAGTCAGCACGCGGGCAATATGTGAAAACATGCTTCACAAAACTGTAGAAAACCAATAACTATTGTAGAAGTATCTGAATCTAACATTTTGGTTTTTATGTAACCTCTATAATAGGACATCTTTTAAATCTAGAATGTAGAATTCTAACCTTCTTATTCATAAACGTCTGCTAACTTAACAAGTCGCTAAGTATTGTTTGTCCCTTTTGTTCTTATGGACACATTGTTACGACCGAAAGGGACAAACAATTATTAGCGGCTTGTTAAGTTAGCAGACGTTTATGAATAAGGGAGTTGTAGAAGCTCGTGCTTCAGATGGTCATATCTAGAAAATTTCGTATTTTACTATTTCGCTTGAAAACGCGTAAATTTGAGTATCACGAAATAAAGGCATTTGGTAAATCACGTAAAATAGCTATTTAAGGTTAAAAACTAGTTGACTCTTGTACATCGAAATAAAGGTAATCATGCAATGCTATCATGATTTGCTACGAAAAAGCCATAGAACACAAAATAAAAATAAATACGGGCTAAAATCTGTGTTAAAATTGCTAGAATCGGTTGCGTGTTTTTTGCATATTATCTTTTTTCACATATTACGAGGCTTTGCGCGAAAACAAAAAGTCAATCACTATTAAATCATTGAAAGTCAATCACTATTAAACAACCTTTAAAACTATATATACCTACTATATATAGGTTAGCTTTCTTGACGCCAAAACTTTTATGACAGAACAATCGGACCGATTAGGTAGGTATACTGATTTGACTTGCCAGTCATCATGTCTATTATTTTGCATAATACCACATTGTTAGAGTAAGCTATGAACTGTGTCTTCTTGAAAAAATAATATCAGTCTGCTCGGCCTATTGGGTGAATTCCGGACATGTTAGAAATTAGTAATGCAACGATTAGCCTGGTAAAAAATCTAAATGATTCCTTCAATTTACATGCAATACGCATCCTGCTGGCCCTAAAGAATCCAAGGACAGGCTTATAATAGTTTATGAAGTTTTTGACATAGCACCAAATTATACTAAAAACGCTTAGGTAAGAAATCTGTCCAAATTATGCCCCTTCTTACCCCTTCTATTTTCTACTCTCCTTTCTTTCTTACATAAATAATGACTTTATGTAAGGCCACCGTCCCAGAAATATTGTTCATTGTTGGCATGCTAAGCCATTATGTAAATTATATAGAATTTTGATTAAAAAATACCTTTTTGATCGGCAGTGAGCGTAAGTTATATTTATTTTACAAAACAGATGTACAGTCACCAGCAACAACATACGTATTTAAAGCGCGCGAGAATGTGTCGTAGGTATCTAATTATATTAGGCCCTCTCATTTATTGAGTTTGATGTTAAACATATATTAAAATACTAATAAAATACATTCTCTACTCCAGTCTTCTTCACATTAGCATGAGGGATTAACCATAATAATATTGACCGAGGCTAATTATTAAAGGTGTCTGCTTGAGCTTCAGCAGTTCTATACAGTGTTTCTCGTTTGTCGTCGATGCCGTTAAGTTCTGACAAGTAGCACGATAAACGGTAAAAGCGTGACCATCATAGGCCTCACAGGTAGCAATCCAGAACGTATTTTTTTTAATAAGTACCTTACCTACCTATATGTAAGTACTTTTTCAAGTAACTTCTGTGAATAAATAGGACGGCGCATAAAAAAAATACAAGCGAAGGGTTGGTCACTCATAGAAAAAATCACATTTTTCAAAAACGAATTTAGGTAACCAGTTTTACACAGCGAAAGTGCGTATGAGCTTAAACATAACCACTTAATCTTTTGTCACTTTCTTGAGTCTTATATGCGTATAAAGAAAAACATAAAATATTTAGTCTTGTATGCCTAATTGCCTATATGAAGGGTCCACGGAAAAAACATGTCTAGTCAAATCAAATTACAGAAGGAAAAACCACCTTGCTTTTAACAGAATAAGGTGTGGATTTGCCCTGATTTTTTTAAGCATTGGACATGTTTTTTCCGTGGACCCTTCATATAAGCATATTTAAAAAAAATTTTTGTTTGGCAGGTTGTGGCGAAACCCGAATTCAACTTCCTCGAGGATCCACTCTACTGCAACATTTCTATCTTAATCTGGGACCCCGCCAATTACTCTTCGACTTTGGATGATTGGTACCGTTCTCCTGACCACCCGCTGTTTCAACGATACAAGAGGTTCGAATTAGAAAATAATATCAATAGCACAGTGAAAAACGAAGAATGTATAGTTATAATACTTATAATTCACTTAACTTTATTAAAAAAAAGCTTTAATAGTACAATACTGCAGACGCCGGGAAAGATGGGCTTATCGGCTGAATAGGTATGGACTCACTACGTTCGGCCGGACAGTGATACGAAGCCGGTAAGCCCATTTCACGGCGAGGCATGTATAGTTAGTACTTTTCTCAAACATATGCAACAAAAATAAAAAATACGACAATCAAAAAAACCGAATTTAGCTGTTTAGCCTGTTCATGAAAAAAGACGCCATGTTAAAAAAAAATACTTACTGGCCTAGGCCGTTAAATTCGTATGAAAATCCTTTACTATTATCTCGAGGTCATCCGTCTGCAACGTCATACTTAAAAGCCTATTAGTTTTGACGAACATAATGACAACATTTCATTGCATGTTTGAGAAAAAACTATTTATGGGTCGAATGTAAATAAATTGTGCATAGAAGGCTTAATGGTAACAAAAATCACGATCGTATCTATTGTGTTACGGAAGTTAGTCTTTAGCTTCGTAACACAAAAATGTAACTTTACGTTTTGTTTCATTAAATCACTTCAGTATGTACATTTTTTTCGCTACTGACCCATTTTCATTTACTCGTTACTTTTTCATTGGTAAAGTCAGCCAAGTTATTTGTTGGTGCACAACATACAACTTTGCTATCTGTACGCATGCAATATTATTTGTTTTCTGTACATTCGGCGAGGCTGCATGCAGCGGGCCGTGACGGGACTGATCTGTATTGTATTACTAAACTGGCTTTTCAGCGCTCACTCAGAATACTTCGTTGGGATGTCTGCATTATCTGCCTTTGAATTTCATTTCTGGATTCCATTTTATGCTGCATTTCCGGCTGATTTGATTCCGCATACTATATTAGTATTATTAGTGTCTCTCTACAGAAGGTAGATAGTAATAGTCAGAATGTCTAGGTATGATAGTAAAGATTTTCTGTATTGTTCATGATGAAGATAGATTTCATTTGTTGTTTGTCCCTTTCCGCGTCTTATAGAAATATTGATAAGATGTAAAGGGACAAATGATACTTATCGGCTTGTTAATTAAGTTAGAAGACGTTCATGAATAAAGGGGTTAGTTTCATAACACAAAGGAAACGATATAATTAAGTTTTTTTCATTAACCCCTTAATCCAATTCCAACCCAAATTCCAAAAATATTGTACGTAACAATATTTTTGAAAACGGGCCTCTTTTCCTAAGTGTATTCAAACGTCAAATATTAGAGGCGCTTTTAAACGAGTAATTCTTGGACAAATATAGATCCATGTATTTGTCCTGTCTAATGTGATTTCTAAAGGACATAATCGATTTTTGTCAAATAATAAATGAAAAGCCTGTTTAGGTTGAGGTATATTCAAAATTAATTTATTTTATGTAATAAGTAGAACGAAAGAAAAGTGACTATATTTTCAAACTCATAAGGCTTAAATTTCAATAGCTTAAACTGACAAGGAACCCACCCAACTGTCTGACTCTGATTTGATATTGTATGTTACAGTTGGGTACACTTCCTTGTGAGTATGACGGGCAGGACGAGGTTATATATGCCGGGAATCTCTAAAACGGCTCTAGAAATGCAAGTATAAGAGCGAAGCAATTAGGCATATTTTACCTTCACCATACGATTAAACGGTCAACATTTTTTCATTTCAGGTTTTTGGAACTGAATCCCGATGCTGATGTACACTTATTGGACCCAACAGTACTTTGGGATCTATGGATGTTGCTACAAAGGTCGGCGCCTAATCGGATTCGTAAGAATCCACCATCCTCCGGCTTCATAGGTACTTACTATATTATATATAATTACTGTTGACAAGGTTTTGTAGGACAACATAGGGACAGAAAAAACAAGTCGTTATTCATATCGTCCACAAAATTAAATCATGTACCACATGTAACATGGGACTGATCAAATATTTCTAATAAGTAATATTAATAGGGTTATTAGGTATAACCCTGAGCGAAAACATATATCAAAATGTGTTTTTCTATTATTGGTTGTCCGCGCATCAGAGACCGAACCGAAAATAGATTTTAGTCGCCTTATTTTATTTTATTCTACTTTATTTACTGTATTTGTTTTTTAATTTTAGTGTACATAATTACATATACATATACACAAATATGTAATCAACATGTCTAAGATGGTCTGATTAAAGAAATATTCATTCATAGTGAGAGCGATATAAGAATTACTATAATAAATATTTAAACTTTCATATTCCGTCTAACACATGATGGACATGTTTACGAGTATATTTACTTACTTTGGAAAAAATATATTACAATGAAATTGTACAAGTGGACATTTACATACATCGCCATAAGTGTGTCTTTCGAGTCCTTAAGTCGCATAAATCGGATCGAATAGTAAGTAAATGTACCAAAAATTGTTTCTAGGAATATGGTTCGCAATGCAGCGCTGCGCGAACGTTCGCGTGTTCGAGTTCGTGCCTAGCTCGCGCGCCACTGCTCGCTGCCACTACTACTCGTCGCTGCAGGACCGCCACTGCACGCTGGGCTCCTGGCACCCGCTGGCCCAGGAGAAAATCCTTGCCAACCTGATGCGCAACAACTCTGACTTCGACACTTATCAACGCGGATTCATTAATATACCGGGAACAGAGTCTATTGAATGCCTGAATTGATTAATACCCGAGCACGCTCCTAGTCAAACCGGAAACAAAATGGCTAGCGTTTTCCTAATTATTGTCTTAGCCTATCTTGTAATATAGGTCGTTGGTAAATTTAGATGCATATTTTTGATCATAATGTAACCATAACGTATGTACCGGTGCTATAAAAACTGGTCGATTGCGAGTCTGACTCGCAGATCGACAGATCCGTACCAACCTCCAACACCATGTAGCTACACGTCAGAAGTGTAATCTTATAGTGGCAAATAGATGTACTTAAGAAAACAGACTGTTTTCAGTGGTATTTTCAGGAAATTCAGTTTTGAATGAAATGAAACAAAATGATCCCAATAATACAAACAGAATTTAATCAAAGGCAAAATAATGGTAAGAAAATATAATCAATATTAAATTAGGTATATTTTTCCTGAAATATTTGTCGTAACATTAGAGATATATATTAAACGTCTGCAACGTTACTTAACTTCGGAAATAAAGAGCATGGAATTTTTCTTCACATTTCGTCATGTTATCATAAAATATTCACTGCAAATAATATAGTAAAATAGTTTCTAGATTAGTAAGCTCTTCATTCATATGATACTCCACTTTACATGGTAACTTAACTTTAAATTTTGCCCATCAATATATATCGTAAATATTTTTACGTAAAACAAAAAACACAAAAAAAAATCCATGCGTCAAGATTGTTATTGAGTTGGGACCTAACTAATATAGGAGAGAGAGGTACTTAGCGATGTGATATGTATTGAAACGGAGAGCTGCCATAGGCGTTTTACCATTTTAGTAAGGAACACTTAAAATACCTAAAACTTTGATTTAGGTATTCAAGACTGGGTGAGATGGAAATTTTCTTATAAAGATTAATTTTGGTATATATTTGTTTATAAATATATACGAGTAAGTATGTATGTGTGTGTTGAGGTTACGTTACCCACTGATCTCTAAGACTGGCTCAGACTTATCGAAATTGCGTCCAAAGTGTTCTATCAATCCCCTATGTTTTGTAATAATTATTTATATTTAGGCAATTAAAGTAATATAGCCGTTAACGTAACAATTTTTGACGATAATTGTCGTTAAGAGGTCACTGCCTGTGTTCATTTTAAACATGAAGTAATAATGGTTGCAAATGGGATTGCGACGGTCGTCAATCGACGAACGGTTCCAGTAATATAATATATATACATATATATACACACATATATATATATATACACGTGGCTATTGAAATGAGCTTTAAAAACAATAAAAAATAGTTATGTAAAAGTATAATTATCGAATAAAAATGTTAGAATGGAATTGACGAGACTTAGATCTAGGTAATTAAGTATTGGGTCGTTTGATCTATGGAATTGACATTAGATGACGTTAGCTGGCGCTTATTTTAATTATATCAATAGAAACTCCGTTACTTTATTATTGATATATTTTAATTAATACAATGCACTAAGTTAAAATGATTAGTTTTAATAATAATCGATTTTTGTCTAGTGGATATATAAATAAATAAGACTTAAAAACAATTCTTCCCACGTGCTGCCGTATCAAATGTTTAAAACATGTTTAATAGTAATTAATTAGTATTAAGAAATAACCATAGGTAGGTACCATATTAAAATAAAAGTATCTAATACTGGTAATTCAATTTAGTTCAAAAAATCAAAATTGTTGACATTCCGTAAAATGCATTGTATGGAAATCAAAGTTTTCTCGGAGTTCATCAGAAACGTTAATTTCATTGGTAATGGCCTAACATCAGGTACCTACCTATCCTAGGTGAGTTTAAGCTATACACACTATATAAACTGTTTGTCTATTAAACATTAACATAAAAATATTACAGTATCTAAATATTCTATATTTACCTACCTATATACCATGTTTGGAATAGAATTGAAATGTAATGACTAATGTATACCTTCTATGAATAGTTGTGAAAATATATCTTACCATTCTCTCTACACTTACTTACAAACACCTTTAAATAAATACCTAGTTAACATATCCCTTCAGTCAAAGTTAAAAACAATTTTCGAACAATGTAAATGTGTCAACCCTTTAGAAGGGCCCCTGTAGCCAACAGCAGAAACGCTACGTAAAAATTAATTACCTACACTATTTACGTTGTTTGTAATGTACCGGGAAACATAGCAACATTTGTAATGAATATATTATTATGCACTAAGCCTGTTAACACACTTGAGTTTTCAGATGATCTGGATGCTTAGCCGAGTTGCCAAGCGCTAGCGCTTAGTAGCGTGTCGTAGTTTTCCCTCTCTGTCACTCTTTCATATTAGAGCGATAAAGACGGTTAGCTGCCTTTCGTTTACGATTGACGACTAAGCGCTAGCGCATTGTAGTTTTCCCTCTATGTCGCACTAATATGAAGGAGTGACAGAGAGGGAAAACTACGATGCGCCAGCAAGCGCTAGCCATTGGCAACTTGGCTAAGCATCCTGTTTCCAAATCAATGACGGTAGCTAACTTCCCTTGTAAGACATAATGCATTATTTGACCACATATGAGTATGAATGAGGAAAGATGGCCTGACATATGCTTTACAGTACTACTAGCATAATAGAAAAAAAAAACTCAGAGCATGAGCAACGCTCAGTATAGGGTTCCGTAGTTATTCAGAAACGGCTACTGCGATTATGTTCGAAATAGTTTTATTGTAATGTATTCTATAAGCCTATTTTTAGGGTTCCGTAAAGTAAACATGTCCTCCGTGTAGTCAGTCTGTCCAATCTGTCCATCAGCAGCATAGTTCAGTGGCCGTTATTACTAGAAATCTGCAATTTGGTACAATGCCGACAAAGTGGTAGAATAAAAACTAGAAAAAAATATTTTATTCGGTTACCCAACTGGTGAAGTAGGGATGATTTTTTTATGTGCTCTAATCCTATAGTGTGGGGTTATGATTGAAAAGGTCTCTTAAAAAGAACAAGGGTCTTAAATGAAATTTAATGAACGCTTCAGAATAAATAAAAAATTGATCCGGGGGCCGAAAAATATGAATAAAATCATGAATACAATAATTTAAAATAAAACTATTTCTAACATAATCGGCCCAACCGTATTCAAATAACTACGGAACCCTATACTGTGCATGGCCCGACATGCTCTTAGCCGGTTTTTTTATTTTACATTCTCCCAAAATTCCGCTTTAAAAAAACTTTAAATGGCAAAATGTTTCAAAATCTTTGTATGAGACGTTACTTGTTACCAAAAATGTATTAAAATCTAGCAAAAAAATAAGGAATGTTTCTTACAAACATTTTGAGACATTTTAGGAAATGTATTGGATCTTGCTCAGCATCATGGACTCTATTAGCTTACGTACCCACTTTTATCAATATCGAAAACGAGAAATGCTCAGATACCAGATATGTATCTAGTGCTATGAGGAGCAGAAGATTACAATTGTGTATACAGGGTGGAAAGATAAGTCGGGCCCTGAAGAGAAACTACCTTTAATCCTTAAGTTGGCTCATTTTACTCAAAGGAAACATTCTATTATTTTTAAAAAGGAAGATTACTGCATTCAACGATATTATTTTTTCGAAAGAAACATACGGAAAAAAAAATTGTGTTCTAAATGTTCAATTTTAGGGAAAATTGTTCTACAGACGAGTGTAAGACTCAATGATTGTCGGCGGAATTTAAACATTATCGTATAGCTCAATCAAAAGGTGTAAAAGAATCAAAATTTTTTGTTCTTATTTAGCAGGTTAGATTCCCGGGCGAGACAAGTGAAATTAATAAAACTTTGAATACAATTCAGTTTCGTATTTCAAATAAAAGAATGTTTCCTTTCAGTGAAACGAGATAACTTAAGGTTTTAAAGTAGTTTCCCTTCAGAGCCCGACTTGTCTTTCCACATGTGCTAACTAACCCTCTACGGGTGAACTTTACTCACCGGTAGGAACCACACTATACAGGTTCCTACCGGTGAGTAAAGTTCACCCGTAGAGGGTTAGCACATGATTAAAGCGACACTATCTCGCGTCGACATATTAACTATCCGTCCCTTTCTTGTTAACATAATAAAACACGGGACGAGTTGCAAGTGAGAACAAGAACGGTAGTAGTGGTTGTGACACTGCAAAACTGCGACCATATATAACATGGACGATAACGCCCGCTCATAAATGCCCCCAAAACCAAATTGTTCAATTGTGCCAAGATGGGTAGAACAAAGCGCTTTTCGTGACACTGCGCATATTTCGGCGCAACATCTTTGACAAATGTTTATTAAATATCGCCGATCAAAACTTTGATGGAACAATAACAACTATTTTTAAATGGCGGTTTAAGTTTTTATAGGTTGATATTCAAATTCATTGCCGTGATGCATTGAACAGGGGATGACACTTGTCAACTAAAATTCAGGGCCGTTTTTAAAAGGCGATTTAGTATGTCATGCGGCTTCCATGTTTTATTTGTTCGTAGGTGCAAAACAAGCTACTTAAAAAGAGGGTAGATCGCTACGGTGTGTGGGTAGACCACAACTCAAACGCGCAGCACGTCAGTTATTCCGTGAAGATTGTATTTGCAACAGTGCTCAAATATCAGGTCCTCAATTTAAATTTACATGGTAAATATCCCATTTTAAGTCAAGTCATACTAATAAAATAATTGAATTAATCCAATACATAGACAATGGTTTTTGTAATCAGCGTCGTAAGTAATGAGTTGTATGTGTGGTAATAAATCGCAAACTTTACTTGTAAATAAATCAACTATCGCTGATATCATGAGTGTTTACTATGATTAAAATACTGTGATTTGTTAGTCCTATTAACACTAAAAATGGTGTACCTATTGTCATAATTTTGTACCTATCTGTATTTTTTCATGAAAATTTACAATTACGAAACTAAAAACACTTACTCGTGATATCGTTGCTATTTTACTAATTTCAACCAGAATGCGCAAATTAAGTAGTGATTGCTATAAAAATATATGTATGAACATCCACCTGCATAGCTATATTCCGCTATACCGTAAGTCATATGGATATTATGATTGTGGATAAAAGGTGTGGAAACTTGACAAATCTAGCAGGTTGTAATATGCCTTTTTATGTGATTAAAGTGAGGCCATGACGACCATGAGATGCCCTTGTGGTATTTTGTATTTTTAGCGATTTGTTAGGTACATATAGCGCGTGTGGCAGGGGTGCTGGCGCGGAATACAGATGGTGGCGGCTCATTAGCGATTCCGCGTAGGCGTGCGGAATTAGCTCGCGACATCCGAGATGCTGCGCATCGCCCGCAAGCCGTCGCCCGCTTCCTCCTTCGTGTTCATACAGCCATCTCCAATTTCTCGATCTTCGTGAGTGTCACTTTAGCAAATCTGTGGCCTTAGTGAAAAAGAGTACCTACATAACAACTGCCTGAGGCTTGTTAAAAAGGGTAACAAGTTAAAGGTACAAGTGCGTAGGTATACAGTGTGGCCAAAAAATAAGCACAATGCCGTTTTTTATGGAAGTTAAAGAAGTAGAAGGGTCGATATTTTTTTGAAATGTACGTAATATAGTACTAGGTGCTAGTAATTAACAGTAATTAAGTACCTACAGTCGAGTGCATTAATATATAGACACATTTGTAAGGGATCAGTATGGAGAAGTGTATATATATTAATGCCCTTGACTGTACTACCTAAGTACTTCTGATAATTATATGAACGAAACCTCGCTGGCAACAGGATAGAAATTATATTTTGGCCACGCCGTTATCGAAAAGGCTGGCGAGTTATACCCTCCATTAGCAATGTATCGAAGAGAAGTTTCATAACTTGCGAAACTTCTATAGAGAATGTTCTCGGCAATTTAAATTTTACAAGCAATCTAATCATGCCAAAACCGTTGTATATACATGTCTTTTAAGGTATATATTATTATTATGCCTTGTTTACTCAATACTCATACAATATTTATCATAACGCCTTTTTAGATATAAGCTCTCATGGAAATATTCTGAAAGAAAACTCACTTTTAAATTCTCATGGAAATTCTCGGAACATTTGAGAATATTCGGCAACTTGTACATTGCTACCCTCCACCAGTAAAGTGAAGAAGCGTACGAATATCACTGCAGCTGCTGCTGACTGCTGAATTTTATTGAACTTATTATTTTATTAGTGCGTCATTTGGAGTGGATGCAATGGTGCAAGTGTTGCAACCAATCCGATTCGTAGCTAAGTCCGGTAATGGAATGAGGAAATTATCCTCATCCTACTCATAATAATATAGTGTACATAATATAATGTAACATGTGATTTCTAGCGGCTGTAGATGGTCCCTTAAAATGTATATCTAAGTTCAATTAAAATAAATTGAACTTTGATACATTTTAAGTAACCATCGCACTAAAGGACGTCAAATTTTAATTGAAGATTTCCCAGTCTATTTCGTATAATCCCGTCCGATAAGTATCTACTGTCTAAATAGATACCTACTAAATATTGTGAAATATATATATATATACACCGTGATCTCTAATAACCCGAAAGATTTTAACCACGCATTTTTGATGTAAAAACAAACAAAAAATATTATATGACTTTTTTCATTTTTGGCGAAAAAAAAATTTTATTTTTTTATTTTTTTTTCAACTGTTATTTAATTTTTGAATGTGTTTTAATATAAAAAGTAAAAGTTATTCATGAAACTAGCACTTACAATGAGTGTTAAGGTTTTTTTTTACAAAAACCTCATTTTTAAAAGGTTTTATTTCTCACTTTTCGACATTTATTAATGAGGTTAGTGAGACTATTCTCCATAATGGCACCAACGCCGTTGAAAAGACCTTTTGTACCGAGTTACAATTAGAAAATATGTTTTTTTTAATTGGTAATAACTCTGAAACTAGGCGATATCCAGAAAAGTTTATACGACATTATAGTTTCTAAATGTGGTCAGGAACACACTGTTAAAATCTTTCGGGTTATTAGAAATCACGGTGTATATCTACCTACTTAAATTATATTGTAGGCTTGTTATATAAAAAATCTAGATAAACTTTCGTTAAAGTTACCTATAAACGTAGATATTGGATTGATATTCTTTCTAAAAATACATACATTCATTGGGCTCAATGGTATTCCACGAGTTTTAGTAATAACATCATGATCAAACGAGACAGGTATACGTAATTATGGTCGATTTTAACGATAAACATCTATTTGAATTCTATTCACATCAAAAACAACATACAAATATAGAATCAAAGTGAGGTAACCAAATTCGTACACATTTATAAAATGTTTACATAACATATTGTTATTTTAATACATTAACTTCATATTTGTAATTAACCGGAAGGTTACCACAATGGCAGCTTAAGGAAGGTGGAAATAAATAGTAGGTGAGGAAGACCACCACGAAGCCTATTTGTTATCAAGAATTAGCAAACATAATGTAGGATACATTGTCAGTAACTAGGAAGTGTTGGGCCGCTGCCCTCCCGTGCCTGGCTATCGTCCAGGTATTTCTTTCATAAAATATATATTGCCAAGTATGACACACAGTTATTAAAGCTTTGTTTTATTGCTGTTATCTACGAGGGTAATTCGATTTCTGTAAATGTTGTAAATTACTTGAAAATCAACATTTATATGGGTATATTAATTCAGTCTAAATGCAATGCTGTAACTCAAGGAGAAGAATATTTAGGTCTTGGACACTAATGATGGAACTGAATAATTCGAGGGTTGTGTTTGTTTTATCTTTTTGTATTTAGCAATCAATTCAACAAGTAATTAACTTATTGCCTACTACAATATATGTACCTAAACCTATTATCTCAGCTCAGTCATTGCTAACGAGTTAACGACCAACTTTTCAAGTTACTTACACATTGCGAGAGGAACCTGTACATCTTATTTTTTATAGCCACTGTCATAAATAACGAGCGTGTAAACAATTACTCCTAATAGATTGCGTGATATCGCGGATAGTTCGACCTCGACACTGGACGAGTGGCCAGTGTGAACAAGTAGGTACTATCCTTCGGACATGGATTTGATGCGCGGAAATCACATCAATGGGAATATGCAGCAATACATTTATAAACAATGTGAATTAAATCTATTCAACGTGTAAGTTTTAAGTACTTAGTATAGTATTATGTACTTCTACAAAATCATCTTCTGGTCACGAAACAGAACCAGTGAAATGCTGTTAAAATATTTACAATCAATTAGGGGAAAGTTAGGAATTGAACTTCCGACCTTCCGGGAACTAACAGAAACAAGTCAAAATCATAATAATTTATATTATTATGATTATATATATACTTACTGCGACCATATATAAACAATATAACATGGACATCAAATGCGAGCTCGAAAATGGCCCCAAAAACGATTGTGCAATGAGCCAAGATGGGCAGAACAACGCTTTTCTTCACACCGCGCATATTTCGACGCAACATCTTCGACAAATGTTTATAAAATATAGCCAATAAAAATTTGATAGGTCAAACACTTACAACCATTTTTAAATGCCGGTTTAAGTTTTTATAGATTGATATTGAAATCCATTACCGTGATGCATTGAAGAGGGGGTGACAGTTGTCAACTAAAATACAGGACTGGTTTTGGAAGGCAATTTATTTTATTTAGTATGGAGTGAAGCCGGCAAAAAATACGAAATTGTCTACTGTTTTATTTAATAAAAATAATTAATTCCACTTCGGATTTTTGGAAGCTAATGATTACTAATGAATATACAAACAGGTTGCTCACCAGCATTGCCAGAGATTTTAGTGGTGTATTCCTGACCATACTTAATCTTTAATATTAAACACATATAACATTGCCTGGTTTCGGCTTAGTTTCAGAGATATTATGCAATTTAATCTTTTTTTTTGAACTAAGTATTACATCATAACTCGTCACACATATTCAACCTATTTTCTATTAAAATGCTATCACAAGGTATTCTAATCTTCCTACCTCACCTTATGATTGACAATCAAAAAATAAGAGTACATACCTAGTCCTATAGTTTTTTTTCACGAATCTGCTTATCGCTGTGATACTATATTGAAGTAACTAATAATGTAATAATAATCCTGCTTACATTTTATCATAGACCGCAACACAATATTAATTCTTATTGAAAAGTGGAGTAGGTACTTTTCTAGTTTTGATCCTAGTTTTTTTAATATTGTACCTCAAACTAGGAGCTGTTTCGCGATTTTTGATTGAAGAGGTGAATTATATTCACTTTTTCATAGTAAGTTACATGTATGTATGTGTTGTAAAATGAGTCATCTAAGGAATAAGTATGAACACTTTTCTTCAATGTATATTTTCCGAATAATTGTATGTTTAGCTGGAGCAAATACAAAGAAAATGCCAAAGTTTAGTATATAAAATTAGAGTACTTATGAAGTTATATTTCATGAAAATAAAAACGCAAAAATAAATTTTGTTTCATGCCTAATGGGGCAATTCCACGTAAGAGTGTAATGTAAGTGACCAATTTCTAACGTGTTAATTTATTAATTGTGCAAATTTTACTGTTATTATATCTAGATATCAAAATGATAGTTATGTCGATATAATGTAACACTTAAACTTGGATCATACGTAAATAAACAGACGATGAAAGGGTCACTTTCATTACAGCTACATGGATTTACCCAATTGACCTAATAATACAATTATTTAGATGGCATGTAAATTTATTATGAAAAATCTAGAAACACTGTTGTAAGAATCAACGTACTTGCAAAACAAGGTTTCCTATAATCGTGTTTTAGCATATTACATAAATAATAATATATAATTTAACAAAACTATATTTTTGTAATACCTACCAACAGTTCACACAATTTTTTATGCGTTATTTCATTATTAACTATTCTCACTTTCACATCGTTATCGGAGTTTCAACTGAACAATCTATATATAAAATTTAAATTAAAAGAGCACTTGGACAAAGTGTTCCTATGATTTGATAATGCCAATGTTGAAAATTATACAAAAAGTAAAAAAACGGTAAAAAAAATAGGAAATTATTTTTTGTGTATGATGACGTCTAGAATGCATACGAGTAATTAAAATCTTTGGTAAGGCTCGCGAGCACCCTTGTAATACAGGGTAATATTTATATTATACAGGGCCTGTATAATATAAATAATAACATAATAAGTAAATCATTATAATATTTATATTTTAAATGCATGCAATCAAATCGCCTATTAAAATCAATTTATAATGAAGTCTATCCTCTTCAACCTTCTGCGACCCATATTCCTACGAGTAGAATCGAAAACTCTTACACACCACTCTGGCCGGTCCGATTTGTTTGATGGCGACTATACAGGCTAAAGATATCGGTGGCCGCAAACATCCAAATATATGTATACACCACCCTGCTACTATTACCTACTATGTATATCTACATATTTATCGCACTTTTCACGTACCTATCTCCTTTATCAGCCTCCGTAGCCTAGTTGGTACTAACCCTACGAAGCTGTAGGTAAGTTGCGGGTTCGAATCCCAGCGAGGGCCTTATTTGTGTGCATATTTATTTATCACAAGTATTTGTTCCTTGGTGATGGCTAGACAGCCATCACCAAGGAACAAAGTAGTAGTATGTACGAGTATTTAAGTACGGTAGGCTCTAATAATATGTATACGATTTTGACTCTTATGCCTTTGACATACGTTCCGAAATGTATACATATTATTAGACGTGACTGTACCTATATGTATCTATCCATTACATGTAGGTATATACCTGTATCGTCACCTGAGATATATCACAAGCCTTAATTGACCTTACTATGGGACGTACTAACATTTTTTTATTTGGAGATCCAACAGCTGTGATATAAACATCAGACAATTAAGTAAATACATGGATCCAATTACAGGAATTTACAGATAGATATACTAATTTTATACTATTAAGTTAATAAAAAAATACCTAAATAATACAAAATTAAATTAACATTAGGTTAACATAACTTATAAAAATAAAACATTTAAAACTATGGGACTATATTTATTATTAATTAATTTATTATTTATTTACCTTGAAGCTGCGACTACATATAACATGGACGTCTAACGCCAGCTCAAAAATGCCCCCAAAACCAATTGTTCAATTGTACCAAGATGGGCAGAACATAGCGCTTTTCTTAACACCGCGTATATTTCGGCGCAACATCTTTGACAAATGTTTATAGAATAAAGCAAATCAAAACTTTGACGGACAATCGCAACTATTTTTAAATGGCGGTTTAGATTTTTATAGGTTGATATTGAAATCAATTCCCGTGATGCATTGAAGAGGGGGTGACACTTGTCAACTAAAATTCAGGACCGTTTTTGAAAGGCAATAGTATCGCGTGTGGCTTCCATGTTTTATTTGTTCGTAGCCTTGAAGGTAGTAGTACTCGTATATGTATATTTGGAAATATTAAAGCACAACTATTTAACTCATGTCGAGTCATACACCTTCACCGTGAGCTTTGTTCCTCGCGTCTCAATAAATTATCAGTTTATGGTTTATTGAAAGGATGCGTCATGTCACGATAATTACATTACCTATTCAGGAAATGCAAATACGTGTGTCAATATTCTTTTGATAGTTACTAGATATGTGTAGTAATAATAAAATTTTGTACCATTACTTCATAAGTACTTATAATTTCATATTGAATTTTAATTACCTATCTCGATTTTTTTTCTGTAAGTACTATGCTAATACTCGTAAGTTGGTTAGGAAACTACAAGTGTACTACTAGTTACTAGCTAATATATATGTAAAAAAACAGCTACAGGATGATTGATACTAAAAGTCAATCATCCTGTAGCTGTTTTATTTACAATCGCCATCATATACATCGGCGGCCAGGGTGCTCACCAATATCTAAGCAGGATCTTATTTTCCTTGTGCATAACGCTCATGTTCAGATATTATTAAGCACCTTGGCAGTACCGATATATCTGATGGCGACTGTCGGCAGATGGTTGTTAGACCCCTGGGTGTACCTGCTGGTATATTATCTGATGGCCACTGTATCATAGAAGCACCAGAGTTGGGCAAAAAGTACTTCATCTGATTAGTTGAAAGTTGAATACTACTTTCTATTAAGTACATTTATACGAGTAGTCGCAGGAGTCCGCTGGATGCGGGTGGCGCAGGACCGGTCATTGTGGCAATCTTTGGGGGAGGCCTATGTTCAGCAGTGGACGTCTTTCGCCTGATATGATGATGATGATGATGATACGAGTAGAAGTAATTCGGAATCTTGATTACAATTTTTACATATTAATGTTTTGATACGTTATCTACCTTTTAGCCTACTAGACACTTTGTAATATTTTCGAAATACTTCTGTACTATTTTTTTTATTTCATGTAAGTAAGTGTTCTCAGATATTTTTTCTTATCAATAAAAACACCGATCAAAAATAAAGGTTATAAATATGCATAACTGGTCACAAAATCCCTTTTGTTAACCCTTATTGAGAAATGATTGCCATACAATTATCCTCTTCAATAAAACATTTATTATTCATCAGCTCATTGACCCAGTCTTAGGGAAATGATAATGAAAGGTTGCAATACAATTTATTCAATGTTATGTTTGTTTTCGTCTGAGTATTATTCATGCTGCACCGTCTGGCACCGTGCACCGCAGGAAACAAAGCCATTTCTTCCCGATTGGTCTTACGTACGTAAGTAGTGGTCTAGTTAGGGTTCCGCGAAGCGTCCCGAGTCCCATGGCGACGCCGCGGTCAGTAATTGGTGCAATGATTCACTCAGATGAATCATGCCCACGGTTGAATTTAAGAGCTTTTCACTGTATAAGCACATTGACGCATACATGTGGGTGATATAGATGTGGGGCACACTAACGCGCTGACCGCAAACCTAATTTTCGAGGTAGGTACCAACCATTGCATCCAACATTGCAAGAAAGTCATGAGGTGGAAATTAATCACAATACTTCATGACAAAATCAATGTATTATTTATTCTTATTTTGTTGAGAGGTTTAGCTAATACGATATTCCATCGCAGTGACAGATTTATCTAGACGCGAAAACTTTACTTATAAAGGGATAAAGGGAAATTTGACGAACCGGAATTGATGACGAACAGAAAGGAAGTGGAGCTAGACGAAATTTGCCACTACCTTAGACATGCTTTATTCCCACTACTTAAAAAAATACTTAAATAGTATTAAGAATAAGACTAATCTCGAAATATTATTATTAATTACTAAACCAACATTTGATGTAAGATTGACTCTCAATAATTTACTTAAGTGTACTTGGTCTAAAAATCCCTGTCAGTAAAAAGGCGGCAAATTCAAATTTTCTATGGGAAGCTTTGCGCATACCTTCTCTTCCCTCTTTTTTGTTGGACAGAGCATACCGTGCGCCAGTAGAATTCAATGGCTGACTTTCAATAGAATTTGGTCTGTGACATATATCGTGAAATATGTTGATAAATTTATTTTTACGTTAATACGTACTGATAAATATCCATCATTTTAACTAAACATGTATACTCAAGCTTTACGGTAAGTAGATGATAAGACTAAAATTGTGTTCTGAAAGTGCGTGATTATGAAATAATGCAAAATTGTGGGTCTTGTTTACATTTTTTTCGGATTATACTGGCGCACGGTATAGCTGTGTCTACTTACTTATCTTTATAAATGAAGGTGTGTTACGTCGCAACATCTGCTTCAAGTTACCTAATTTACGGGGCGAATTGAAACAAATACTGGGATAAATAAAGCACGTTGTGGTATCCGCTCATAGTATTTATTGCATTTAATCTTGAAAATAATATGAATAATTGTTATCAGTCTAAAAGTAAGATTTCGATCATTTGGTCGCTAATGATTAATTATGACAAAAGGATGTGTCTGATGATTTTATTCAAGTAGGTTGTTTTGAATTGTATTAACGGGTCCGTGTTAGTCACCGAGTGGCCCAGAGTCGGGCATTGTTAACATTTATGCAATGCAACTGTTACAAAATTTACAGTTACCACCGCTCAGAGCGTTATAAGTACAAGCTCTTTTGTTTCAGACGGAAACGGTGACCACGAAAACATCTTGAAGGTTTTGGGGTCACAATGAGCATTTCTATTAGATATCGCAACTATTACTTACACTAATGATATATATATAGTACTAAGCTGGAATTATTCTGTTACTCATTATTAATACTCAAACAAACACTCATTTCATAATTGTTACTGATCAGTTTCTGCAGCACATAGGTTATATTGTGTATCTGTTATACAGCCTGTATTTTTGATATTAGCTCAAGTTGTAACCAGACAGAGCCAGATAAACAGATATTAGACTGATACACTTACTGAGACAGAGACCAGATAAACAGATATTAGGTAGTTACTGGTAACCACAAAAGCGAAATTAATACGAGCAATGGAAGAATAGGACATCTATAGGTAGATTGTTGTGATTGTGTCAAATAAAGTTGTAATCCTGTAGTGATACATCATTGCATGTTGAATTATTTCATATAAAAACAGTGTAATTTTCAATAAAACATGTGTCTATTAAATTTAGTTATTTTGAAATGCTTTAAATGCACAAATGCCAATGTAAGTAATAATGTTAAGCGCTTGTGGTCTAGTGGTAAAACGCACGGCTGCTACGCAGCGGTCGTGAGTTCGGTCCGGCTCGTACCAATTTGTTTATCAAAACCTCATGTACGAAATGTTATTTAATAATCAAAAGTGCTTTACGGCGAAGGAAAACATCGTGAGGAAACCTGCATACACCTGCGAAGAAATTCAAGGGTGTATGTGAAGTCCCCAACAAGTACCGGGCCCCAGAGTTGGGACCACGCAAAATAGGCACGTATGATGTCGAGTTGCGGTAAAAATGACTAGAAAACAACAAAAAAAAAACTAAGTAATAAATAGTGTATTAAGTTAAATGTAGAACAGAAATGGGTGGGAAAAAGAAAATTAGATTAGATATTTGAAGGAATTAATTCCTAGCAGCCTGGAAAACATTTTGATATCTTTATTACATATTACTACATAAATATACTCGTATACATTTAAATAAAAATAAATTCCCATCTTATTCCCAGCAGGCGTAGCCAAGATGCTATTCTCCAATTGTATACAATTAACGATAAGTTATAAATGTATGGGAATGACAGATTTGTACGAAATTTTGTCGCTTATCTTAAATGATTCCAGAATGGCACGTTGATTAGGCCTGCTGAGATACAGGACTAATTAGGTGGGGTTTTTGTTTCAGTGACACATGAAATCCCCAAGAACTTGAACTCTGTGTGCCAGATGTGGTACTTTTTATAGAATTGACTAATATTGTTCAAATGAAATCCCGATCGTATATTCATCAGGAAAAAATCATACAATTAACGCGCCACCTTACCACCTTAAATGTACTTATTTACAAGATTTTTGACTTATTGGTATTGATTCTTGGGGTGTGGGCATAATGAAATTGTTTGTTTTTTTTTACATCGAATAACATATCGAAATTATCAGTTTCGCTATGTTTGTAGGTATTCAAAACGGATATATACAAATTAGGACATTTGAGAGATTTTATGCTACAATCGGTAACTCTTATATTTTTAAATGTAGATATGAGTAATGCACTTTCGATCACTCAATTATAAGAAATAACGTCGTACGTGGCACTTAAACCGTAATGATATCTTTGACGTCGACTGTACTAGTAGGTATAAGCATTTCATGTCTTGGTAGTAGTTATACTTTGAGCCCATAAGGATAAACTAAAACAGGAAGTTAATAATTATTAATGAACTCGTTACAAAATAACCAGCAAAATGTATTTAACCGTGTGTCAATTGAATTGGTGGTTTTGTACTTTGACCCCCATTTATGGCGTCTTGTTGTGGGACTTCCCTCCATCGATACTTCAGAGAATATAACTTTCAAGAAGTTGGAATGTCATAAACTCCAGTGATAGAGCATAATTTAGAATACATGGATTAGCACTAGCAATCAATGCTCAAAATTGCGGGGATATACCAACACGGAAATTTTCGAGAATTTTCATTAGAATTTGAGCGTAAGTTCTCATTGAGAATGTTTCCATGAGAACTTTTAAAAAAGTGTAATGAGAATATTGTATTTCACAATAGAGTAAATAAGGCATAAAATACAGATGTATACTTTAAAAGGTTTGTATATACAACGCTTTTGACATGGTTAGATTGCTTGCAAAATTTTAATTGCCGAGAAGATTATCTACAGAAGTTTTGCAACTTATGAATCTTCTCCTCGGTACATTGCTAATTAGCACCCATTGAAACTACCTACTTGATATTATATTAGTACTTAGATATTTTTGTGATAAGTTGATAACCCATTAATCTTATAAACAGATGTTCGTGAAAATACTGTAAATACTCTTGAAATTTGGTTTTTATACACATGTTAATTACAATAAAACCCAATGAATAATCTCCAGAAATATTTTACATATGTAAAACCATCCAACTGTAGTCCACAAGCACAACTCGTAATTAAGCACCAATGGAAATCTTCTTTTTGGTTTTATCTAATTAAACAAATTAAGACGAGGAGGTTTTGTCTAAGAACTGCTTCATTAATATGTATAATAATGTCACTCAATTGAACATATTAAGATGTTAGGTTACTTTTTAGTTGTAGAGAAGTAAGTTTCAGTTTTTTTTGTACTTTAACGATAAGTTTAGTTTAAAGTATATATTTCGTTAATAATATTGATAAATGTGTGCTATTTTAATAATTTGTCACTATGTAGAATTATTTCTAATAAATTGAAGATATTAGATTTAATTTTATAAATTTTGGGAGCTTTTGGACTGTAGCTTGCTGGAGTTTGTGGTACTTATTTAAGAACTCGATTGGTATATGCAACAAGTATTTTCCTACATATTCTTGATCTATTTACCTACTGTCAGACAGAGTCATCTCATCTATTATGTTTAGCGTCGGTCTTACACAAGCCCTATCCGGGCTTGTGTAAGTCAGACAATTGGAATTAAAATACTATGTTGCTATCGTACGTAGTACGCGATTCAACTCTCTTTGACGTTTATACAGAATGATCAATTAAAAAGTGGGGAGTAATCCAGAACTATCTTGAATAGAGTTTGTTCTTAGGAACCATGGATGAAGTAAAATTGCAAGTATAGATTGAATTAAAGCTTTAAATAATTTTGAAAATTTCGCATTTCAATTAATTGAAAGCCTTTTTTCTATAAATCCCGAACCTATTGAAAAATATAACATCTTCATTGTTTAGTTATTGATTGTATCTTAGGATGTGTACATCATCAGGGTGGAATGTTATACTTAGTTTAATGTCAAAATATATAAAAATCGAAATACTTCATTACAAATAAACAAAAACTTTGTTTCACAAAAAAAAAATTACCTTATTTCTAAA